>JANFOE010000974.1:600000-768003 GCA_025667525.1 Glebionis coronaria | reverse complement strand
ACGACAAATGATTTTTTTTAATTTTCTTTTGAATAACAAAATATACTATTAAATTTAACATAGAAAGGTTTAGTTGGACCGAACAGAATTAGTGGTGTTGTCAAAACTTAAAATTTATACACACTATCATCCTTAAGGGCATCAATTTTTTTCTTTAAAATACTCATAAATTTTACGTGTCTTTTAGCTATTGTTAAACATAGACGAAACATCTAATCGTAGTATGATACGGAGTAATATTGCTTTGAGTGTTACATTTAATATATGACATTTACTTGCGAAGCATATTCTCCAACGAAACACATATGTCATTTATAACAATTGGTGTATCTGTCGAGCTTTTTTCTAGAAAAACTTTCTTTTAACTTGAGCAAAGGATGTAAAAGGTGATAATCTAATGGCTAATTGAATAAAACCGAGCCAACTTTGGTCCAATTTCTAATTTAGCAAAAGAAATTTTTTTTAAGCAAAAGGAACCATTAAAGTTACCAAAAATGACATTTAAATTTGAAAACTTTATTGTTGGTAACTTTTAACTATGATGATATAGTAAAAAAATTGATTTAGCGTGTTAAAACGTGTCCTCCCTGGGTAATCATCACTTAAATGACCAGAATAAGTTGGATAGTCAAATTAGAGATTCGAATATAAAATTAGTTATCTGCCTATTTCATGTCTCATATACAAATGACCAAAATTTAAACTGATGATAATATTCTCAAAACAGAGTTACTTCAAATTAAAAATACATCAAATAGGAAAAGCAACAAAACATAAGTGTTAAAACAAGGGAGAAAATAACAAGTCACACGATAAGATCAGCAACACAGTCTCTGCAGGCTAGGTTAAGCACCCTCCCAAAATGCTCACTCGAAGGCATACTTACGAAAACCTCGGGATTCTTCAATAACTCCAACCTCAAGATGGCAGCGGCATCTGCAAAAGAAACGGTTGTCAAATTAGTCTGGGGAGTGGTTCCTCTAGCAATCCACTCAACTCCTTTCGCCAACAGATCACGGTCAAGTCTAGGTATTGCTAGGTGGCTGATCTGTGACAGTAAGAGTTGCAAGAATTATGCCGCAGCTTCAGCTGCAGGGTTGTTTGCAGCTTCCAATCCGAATGGAGTTTGAATTGAACGGATTATTGACAATGCGACCCAAAATGTAGCCAAAACCTTTAGAGATTTCCAGTTGATTTGTTCTTCTAAGAAAAAGACGAGAAGAATAACGGTGGAAGGGTTGTGACAACGAGCTGGAATAAGCTGAGGGCGACCCTGTTAAGCCCGTTCTTCATTGGAAGTTTGATGGTGTGCTCAAATGCTTCCAGAATAAGCAAACCAAGAATCCCAGCACCGACAATGATTCCACCACATGCCACAACATACCTTGGCTTCGGCTCATATAAATGCTTCTCAGTTTGATGGAAGTGGTACTGGGCTGTCACGATTAGCACAAAGGACGCGCTAGCTACTGTCCACCCTGTGGAAACAGTCCAGTAGATGTTATTCCTGGTACAAAAAAAAGCGGATTAAAAATCTAGCAATGCAATATATTTTAACAATGATGGTGAAAAAGATCTAAAACTTAAGGGGCTGCTTGGTTTAACATGAACAAATGATTTACAAAAGTAGGTGCAGTTAAACTAGCGATATTCATGTTTTAATGTTTAAATACTACATAGTACGTACAATTCTTGTAGTAATAATTGTATAACACAAAACACTGTATAACACTATAACATGCAAAATATAGTAATGAAATCTATATAATATATACAAAACTGTATAACATAAAAATATGTTTAAATGCTACGTACTATTCTAGTAGTTCTAGTGTTTAACATGAAGAAATGATTTACAAGCTGCAATAACTGTATATCATACAAAATATAGTAATGAAATACAAAAGTTTGATTTTTTAGGTAAAATTTAAAAATAGAATCTAATGGACATGAGATGGCTGTAAAAAGAGAATAAAGGAAAAGTTACATAATACTACCTAACATCATATTTCATCATCCTTATCTTTTTTTACTTTATAAAACATCCAACCAAACACCCTCCTAATTACAAGTAATAAAATACAAACCTTACTCTATAAAACATCGAACCAAGCACCCTAGTTACTAGTTACTAGTAATAAAATACAAACAAATTAAAGGTTGGGTCAGGCTATTAAGACCCCCTCCCCCCAAAAAAAAAACTCCCATCTATACCCCTCCTGAATTTTATTTATTTTTTATTTTTTTTATTTTTTTTTTATTTTTATAATTTTGGTTAAATTATAAAAATGTGAATCAGAAAATACGGAATCAAAAAAATAAAGATTAACATGTCAAAACTGTTAAACTGACAAAAATACGGAATAAAAACAGATAAACAAATTGTCTAGAAAAAATTTAGGAGATAAAAAGTACACAAATAGTGTACTTTGTGTACCTTTTTTGTAGGGTAGGAGGGGTACCAATAGGGGTACCCTTACCTAGTGAACCAGTCTGCAGGTTTATCTTGAGATGCTCCAATTCTGTCGAACAAGATCCTAGAAAAAATCAAAAAGAAAAAAACAAATTAAAAGAACATATCTTTAAAATGCAACAACTTTTTAGTGTATATAGATTTTGACACCAACTTTTTATCAAAAAACTTAAAACTTCATCACAAATGTTCAATTTTGCAACTATAAATCACAAAATATAGACGAAAAATTATACATAACAACCCAGCTATAAAGATAACTTAAAAAACAATAAATAATATATATAAAATGGGAAATGACAAGGAATATAGAAAACAATCAACACTCATGTGAAAAATGTAATGTGACTTGAGTGAGACAATATTTTAAAAGTGATAATGTATTTTATAAAACTTATATCAAATCATTAGTTTTAATAAGATTATTTCTATAAAAATCAAACTAATGTGTCTTTTAAAACAAAGTATTTGGTTTTCTATAGATTTATAAAAAAGATGTTTTATCAAATGTTTATAAAAAGTTAAATAAAATCTTTTAATCATAGTGAATGTGTTATATATGAATAACCAATGATTTTATATATAAACTTATATAAATCAAAGGTTTTTTTCATAAAAAGTTTAAACTTTTTAAGATTGTTAAGGATAATCATTTATAAATCAAAGGTTTTTTTCATATGAATAACAATTGGTTTATCTTTCGAACTTTTTTTCTAGAAAAGCTTTCTTTTAACTTGAACAAAGGATGTAACAGGTGATAATCTAATGGCTAATTAAATAAAACCGAGCAAACTTTGGTCCAATTTCTAATTTAGCAAAAGAAAATTTTTTTAAGCAAAAGGAACCATTAAAGTTACCAAAAATGACATTTAAATTTGAAAACTTTATTGTTGGTAACTTTTAACTATTATGATACAGTAAAAAAATTGATTTGGCGTGTTAAAACGTGTCCTCCCTAGGTAATCATCACTTAAATGACCAGAATAAGTTGGATAGTCAAATTAGAGATTAGACTATAAAATTGGATTATTGACAATGCGACCCAAAATGTAGCCAAAACCTTTAGAGATTTCCAGTTGATTTGTTCTTCTAAGAAAAAGACGAGAAGAATAACGGTGGAAGGGTTGTGACAACGACCTGGAATAAGCTGAGGGCGACCCTGTTAAGCCCGTTCTTCATTGGAAGTTTGATGGTGTGCTCAAATGCTTCCAGAATAAGCAAACCAAGAATCCCAGCACCGACAATGATTCCACCACATGCCACAACATACCTCGGCTTCGGCTCATATAAATGCTTCTCAGTTTGATGGAAGTGGTACTGGGCTGTCACGATTAGCACAAAGGACGCGCTAGCTACTGTCCACCCTGTGGAAACAGTCCAGTAGATGTTATCCCTGGTACAAAAAAAAGCGGGTTAAAAATCTAGCAATGCAATATATTTTAACAATGATGGTGAAAAAGATCTAAAACTTAAGGGGCTGCTTGGTTTAACATGAACAAATGATTTACAAAAGTAGGTGCAATTAAACTATCGATATTCATGTTTTAATGTTTAAATACTACGTAGTACGTACAATTCTTGTAGTAATAATTGTATAACACAAAACACTGTATAACACTATAACATGCAAAATATAGTAATGAAATCTATATAATATATACAAAACTGTATAACATAAAAATATGTTTAAATGCTACGTACTATTCTAGTAGTTCTAGTGTTTAACATGAAGAAATGATTTACAAGCTGCAATAACTGTATATCATACAAAATATAGTAATGAAATACAAAAGTTTGATTTTTTAGGTAAAATTTAAAAATAGAATCTAATGGACATGAGATGGTTGTAAAAAGAAAATAAAGGAAAAGTTACATAATACTACCTAACATCATATTTCATCATCCTTATCTTTTTTTACTTTATAAAACATCCAACCAAAGACCCTCCTAATTACAAGTAATAAAATACAAACCTTACTCTATAAAACATCGAACCAAGCACCCTAGTTACTAGTTACTAGTAATAAAATACAAACAAATTAGAGGTTGGGTCAGGCTATTAAGACCCCCTCCCCCCCAAAAATAAAACTCCCATCTATACCCCTCCTGAATTTTATTTATTTTTTATTTTTTTTATTTTTTTTTATTTTTATAATTTTGGTTAAATTATAAAAATGTGAATCAGAAAATACGGAATCAAAAAAATAAAGATTAACATGTCAAAACTGTTAAACTGACAAAAATACGGAATAAAAACAGATAAACAAATTGTCCAGAAAAAATTTAGGAGACAAAAAGTACACAAATAGTGTACTTTGTGTACCTTTTTTGTAGGGTAGGAGGGGTACCAATAGGGGTACCCTTACCTAGTGAGCGAGTCTGCAGGTTTATCTTGAGATGCTCCAATTCTGGCGAACAAGATCCTAGAAAAAATCAAAAAGAAAAAAACAAATTAAAAGAACATATGTTTAAAATGCAACAACTTTTTAGTGTATATAGATTTCGACACCAACTTTTTATCAAAAAACTTAAAACTTCATCACAAATGTTCAATTTTACAATTATAAATCACCAAATATAGACGAAAAATTATATCTAACAACCCAGCTATAAAGATAACTTAAAACAAACAATAAATAATATATAAAATGGGAAATGACAAGGAATATAGAAAACAATCAACACTCACGTGAAAATATATTGTGACTTGAGTGAGACAATATTTTGAAAGTGATAATGTATTTTATAAAACTTATATCAAATCATTAGTTTTTGTAGGATTATTTCTATATAAATCAAACTAAATATGTCTTTTAAAACAAAGCATTAGTTTTTTCTATAGATATATAAAAAAGATGTATTATCAAATGTTTATAAAATGTTAAATAAAAACTTTTAACCATATTGAATGTGTTATATATGAATAACCAATGATTTTATATATAAACTTATATAAATCAAAGGTTTTTTTCATAAAAAGTTTTAAACTTTTTAAGATTGTTAAGGATAATCATTTATAAAAGTAAGGTTTACCTCATTATACTTGTCATTATATTTGGAAAAACAAAATAACGGCAAGAAAGTAAAAGTATATCTTGGAAATGGTGAATGTTTTGACCTAATTAATTAAAATGGATCTTTTTATAGAGTAGGGTTTAGGTTTCTAGAAACATCCATTGGAATGATAAGGTGGTTGCTCTTTAGACAAATTGCATTTTTGGTCCTTGTTGTTTTATTAATATATTTTGATTCTATTGAATCAAACTCGCTTAATGGTTATACCTTATGCTACTCCCGTCCTAAAATTATTATCCAGTATTCTATTTTGGGATGTCCCAAAATTATTATCCACTTCCAAAAATAGTTAGAAAATTTTGTTCAGGTTTACCATATTACTCTCACTTGTGGTTATTATTACAAATAATAAAGAAGTATAAAATTAATTGATTAAAGGTAAAAATGTCATTATTCAAAAAGTATAAGATAGAAAACTATAAAAGTGATATTTTTTTTTTGAAATTGTATGATTTTTGTCTGTGAAGTATTATTAAAATCATACTTTTATTTGTCTAATACTTAGATTATAAAGTTTTCAAATGGGTTAAGTTTCATTAGATTATAAGTATATACATTGGTTTTAGAGATATTTACTTGAACTAAGAAATTAAAACAAACTTCTTCACTAAAAGAGACCATGTGCCATTGCACATGTTGCACCCAATGATCCGGCTTCGACTGTGTCTATAAGAAGTTTGAAAATCGGAGGCCCATAAATATGGAGGCCCTGTGCGGTCGCCTCTGTCGTACTTGCTTAAATCCGACCCTGATTTATACTGTAACTTAACTGTTTAGTTATGAATTGAAAGTTAAACCATATAAAAAAACGTAGATAACTTTTTTACGTTAAATTTCGTGATTGTAGTTTTATAGTTGTGTACGGTGGATCTATTAATATTCTTTAAATTTTGAAATATTTTTATTTTTGGTTAAGACCATGGATTATGATGGATTTTGGTTCATCGGCTATAAAATAATGATTCAAGTAGCTCTAGTTAGGGGTGAGCATTTGCGCATACTGGACTGTCGGTTCAGTGTTTAGTCCGGTTCAGTCTTATTATACATGATCAACGGTATTTTGATAAGACCGAACTGAATTGGACCAACCAGACCAAAGACCGAATTAGTCTAAAATCCTAGACCGAGAACCGGATTGAAATTTTTTAGTCTAATTTAGGTCGAATGGATCCGGTTGTCCGATTCAGTCCAGGTGGCTAGTCGAAATACTCAACCCCTGGCTCTATTTAGTATGTTCGAGATATTAATTTACTACATGAATGTTGTTAGTTGAAATGCATGATGCATGATACATGATTTACATCAAAGTATCAAATAGTTAATTTAAATTTATGAAATTGCAAATCGAATTAACTTGAATTTGGACTTGACATTACAAAATGACTGATCTCATAATGAAAATCTTTATTGATAGTATATAGCTATATATCACAAGTACACCTCTATCACTAATGACAAATGATTTTTTTAATTTTCTTTTGAACAACAAAATATACTATTAATTTTAACATAAACTTTGAAAACACAATTTTAATATTTGAGTAAATGTTTCGTTTCAGATTGACATCCTAATTAAAGAAATATTTTTACTCAACCAATACACAAAATTGTTATAGTAAACATAGAAAGGTTTAGTTGGACCGAAAAGAATTAGTGGTCTTGTCAAAACTTAAAATTTATACACACAATCATCCTTAAGGGTATCAATTTTTTTTCTTTAAAATACTCATAGATTTTACGTGTCTTTTTGCTATTGTTAAACATAGACGAAACATCTAATCGTAGTATGATACATAGTAATATTGCTTTGAGTGTTACATTTAATATTTGACATTTACTTGCGAAGCATATTCTCCAACGAAACAGATATGTCATGTATTTGTGATATATATTGTTTAGATTCAGTAACAATTGGTGTATCTTTCAAACTTTTTTTCTAGAAAAGCTTTCTTTTAACTTGAACAAAGGATGTAACAGGTGATAATCTAATGGCTAATTAAATAAAACCGAGCAAACTTTGGTCCAATTTCTAATTTAGCAAAAGAAATTATTTTTAAGCAAAAGGAACCATTAAAGTTACTGAAAATGACATTTAAATTTGAAAACTTTATTGTTGGTAACTTTTAACTATGATGATACAGTGAAAAAATTGATTTGGCGTGTTAAAACGTGTCCTCCCTAGGTAATCATCACTTAAATGACCATAATAAGTTGGATAGTCAAATTAGAGATTAGACTATAAAATTAGTTATCTGCCTATTCATGTCTCTCATACACAAATGACCAAAATTTAAATTGATCATAATATTCTCAAAACAGAGTTACTTCAAATTAAAAATACATCAAATAGGAAAAGCAACAAAACATAAGTGTTAAAACAAGGGGGAAAATAACAAGTCACACGATAAGATCAGCAGCACAGCCTCTGCAGGCTATGTTAAGCACCCTCCCAAAATGCTCATTCGAAGGCATACTTACGAAAACTTCAGGATTCTTCAATAACTCCAACCTCAAGATGGCAGCGGCATCTGCAAAAGCAACGGTTGGCGAATTAGTCTTGGGAGTGGTTCCTCTAGCAATCCACTCAACTCCTTTCGCCAATAGATCACGGTCAAGTCTAGGTATTGCTAGGTGGTTGTCCTGCGACAGTAAGAGTTGCAAGAATTATGCCGCCGCTTCAACTGTAGGGTTGTTTGCAGCTTCCAATCCGAACGGAGTTTGAATTGAACGGATTAATGACAATGCGGCCCAAAATGTAGCCGAAAACTTTAGAGATTTCCAGTTGATTTGTTCTTCTAAGAATAAAGACGAGAAGAATAACGGTGGAAGGGTTGTGACAACGAGATGGAAAAAGCTGAGGGCGACCCTGTTAAGCCAGTTCTTCATTAGATGTTTGATGGTGTGCTCATATGCTTCCAGAATGAGCAAACCAAGAATCACAACACCGACAATGATTCCACCACATGCCACAACATACCTCAGCTTCGGCTCATACAAATGCTTCTCAGTTTGATGGAAGTGGTACTGGGCTGTCACGGTTAGCACGAAGGACGCGCTAACTACTATCCACCCTATGGAAACAGTCCTGTTGATGCTATCCCTGGCACAAAAAAAAGCGGGTTAAAATCTAGCAATGTAATATATTTTAACAATGATGGTGAAAAAGTCTAAAACATAAGGGGCTGCTTGGTTTAACATGAACAAATGATTTACAAAAGTAGTTGCAATTAAACTATCGATATTCATGTTCTAATGTTTAAATAATACGTAGTACGTATTATTCTAGTAGTAATAATTGTATAACACAAAACACTGTATAACACTATAACATGCAAAATATAGTAATGAAATGTGTATAACATATACAAAACTGTATAACATAAATATGTTTAAATGCTACGTACTATTCTAGTAGTCCTGATGTTTAACATGAAGAACTGATTTACAAGCTGCAATAACCCTATATCATACAAAATATAGTAATGAAATACAAAAGTTTGATTTTTTAGGTAAAATTTAAAAATCAAATATAATGGACATGAGATCATGGCTGTAAAAAGAGAATAAAAGAAAAGTTACATAATACTATCTAACATCATATTTCATCATCCTTGTATTTTTTTACTTTATAAAACATCCAACCAAAGACCCTCCTGATTACAAAAAATAAAATACAAACCTTACTCTATAAAACTTCGAACCAAACACCCTAGTTACTAGTTACTAGTAATAAAATACAAACAAATTAAAAGTTGGGTCAGGCTATTAAGACACCCCCCAAAATTCCCATCTATACCCCCCTGAATTTTATTTTATTTTTTATTTTTTTTATTTTTATAATTTTGGTTTTGTTATAAAACTGTGAATCGGAAAATACGGAATCAAAAAAATAAAGTTTAACAAGTCAAAATTGTTAAACTGACAAAAATACGGAATAAAAACTGATAAAAAACTGTCCAGAAAAAATCTGTGAGACAAAAAGTAAACAAATAGTGTACTTTGTGTACCTTTTTTGTGGGGAAGGGGGTACCAATAGGGGTACCCTTACCTAGTGAGCGAGTCTGCAGGTTTATCTTGAGATGCTCCAATTCTGGCGAACAAGATCCTAGAAAAAATCAAAAAGAAAAAAACAAATTAAAAGAACATATCTTTAAAATGCAACAATTTTTTAGTGTATATAGATATTGACACCAACTTTCTATCAAAAAACTTAAAACTTCATCACAAATGTTCAATTTTTGCAACTATAAATCACCAAATATAGACGAAAAATTATACCTAACAACCCAGCTATAAAGATAACTTAAAAAATAATAAATAATATATAAAATGGGAAATGACAAGGAATATAGAAAATAATCAACACTCACGTGAAAAATGAAATGTGACTTGAGTGAGACAATATTTTGAAAGTAATAATGTATTTTATAAAACTTATATCAAATCATTAGTTCTTATAAGATTATTTCTATAAAAATCAAACTAAATATGTCTTTTAAAACAAATCATTTGTTTTTTCTATAGATTTATAAAAAAGATGTTTTATCAAATGTTTATAAAAAGTTAAATAAAATCTTTTAATCATAGTGAATGTGTTATGTATGAATAACCAATGATTTTATATATAAACTTATATAAAACAAAAGGTTTTTTTCACAAAAAGTTTTAAACTTTTTAAGATTGTTAAGGATAATCATTTATAAAAGTAAGGTCCACCTCCTTCTACTTGTCATTATATTTGAAAAAACAAAATAAAAGCATGAAAGTAAAAGTGTATCTTGGAAATGATGAATGTTTTAACCTAATTAATTAAAATGGATCTTTTTATAGAGTATGGTTTTGGTTTCTAGAAACATCCATTGGAATGATAAGGTGGTTGCTCTTTAGAAAAATTGCATTCTTGGTCCTTGTTGTTTTATTAATATTTTTTTATTCTATTTAATCAAACTCGCTTAATGGTTATACCTTATGCTACTCCCGTCCTAAAATTATTATCCAGTATTCCATTTTGGGATGTCCCAAAATTATTATCCACTTCCAAAAATAGATAGAAAACTTTGTTCATGTTTACCATATTACTCTCACTTGTGGTTATTATTACAAAAAATAAAGAAGTATAAAATTAATTAATAAAAGGTAAAAATGTAATTATTCAAAAAGTATAAGATAAAAAACTGTAAAAATGATATTTTTTTAAAACTGTATGATTTTTTTCTGTGGATAAATATTTTGGGATGGAATGATAGTTATTATTATAATTATACTTTTATTTGTCTAATACTTAGATTATAAAGTTATCAAATGGGTTAAGTTTCATTAGGTTATAAGCATATACATTGGTTTTAGAGATATTTACTTGAACTAAGAAAATAAAACAAACTTCTTCACTAAAAGAGACCATGTGCCATTGCACAGGTTGCACCCAATGATCCGGCTTCGACTGTGCCTATAAGAAGTTTGAAAATCGGAGGCCCATAAAATATGGAAGCCCTGTGCGGTCGCCCCTGTCGCACTTGCTTAAATCCGACCCTGATTTATACTGTAACTTAACTGTTTAGTTAAGAATTGTAAGTTAAAACAGATAAAAAAACGTAAATAACTTTTTACGTTAAATTTCGTGATTGTAGTGTTGTAGTTGTGTACGGTGGATCTATTAATATTCTTTAAATTTTGAAATATTGATTTTTATTTTTGGTTAAGACCTTGGATTATGATGAATTTTGGTTCATCGGCTATAAAATAATGATTCAAGTAGCTCTAGTTAGGGGTGAGCATTTGCGCAGATTGGACCGGACCGGACCGATCAAAACTAGACTGTCGGTTCAGGTTTTAGTCCGGTTCAGTCTTATTAAACATAATTGACGGTATTTTAATAAGACCGAACCGAATTGGACCAACCAGACCAAAGACCGAATTAGTCTAAAATCCTAGACCGAGAATCGGATTGAAATTATTCAGTCTAATTCAGGTCGATCTGATCCGGGTTTCCGATTCAGTCTTGGTCGCTAGTCCAAATACTCAACCCCTAGCTCTATTTAGTCTGTTCGAGATATTCATTTAATGCATGAAAGTTGTTAGTTGAAATGCATGATGCATGATACATGATTTACATCAAAGTATCAAACTGTTAATTGAAATTTTTGAAATTGCAAATCGAATTAACTTGACATTACAAAATGACTGATCTCATAATGATAATCTTTATTGATAGTACATAGTTTTATATCACAAGTGCACCTCTATCACTAATGACAAATGAGTTTTTTAATATTTTTTTACAACAAAATATACTATTAAAATTAACATAAACTTTGAAAACACAATTTAAATACTTGAGTGAATGTTTCGTTTCAGATTGACATCCTAATTGAAGAACTACTTTTACTCAACCAATACACAAAATTGTTATAGTAAACATAGAAAGGTTTAATTGGACCGAACAGAATTAGTCGTGTTGTCAAAACTTAAAATTTATACACACTATCATCCTTAAGGGCATCAATTTATTTTCTTTAAAATACTCATAAATTTTACGTGTCTTTTAGCTATTGTTAAACATAGACGAAACATCTAATCGTAGTATGATACAAAGTAATATTGCTTTGAGTGTTATATTTAATATATGACATTTACTTGCGAAGCATATTCTCCAACGAAACAGATATGTCATTTATTTGTGAAATATATTGTTTAGATTCAGTAACAATTGGTGTATCTTTCGGGCTTTTTTCTAGAAAACTTTCTTTTAACTTGAGCAAAGGATCTAAAAGGTGATAATCTAATGGCTAATTGTATAAAACCGAGCCAACTTTGGTCAAATTTCTAATTTAACAAAAGAAAACTTTTTTAAGCAAAAGAAACCATTAAAGTTACCAAAAATGACATTTATATTTGAAAACTTTATTGTTGGTAACTTTTAACTATGATGATACAGTAAAAAAAATTGATTGGGCGTGTTAAAACGTGTCCTCCCTAAGTAATCATCACTTAAATGACCAGAATAAGTTGGATAGTTAAATTAGAGATTAGACTATAAAATTAGTTATCTACCTATTTCATGTCTCATACACAAATGACCAAAATTTAAACTGATGATAATATTCTCAAAACAAAGTTACTTCAAATTAAAAATACATCAAATATTAAAAGCAACAAAACATAAGTGTTAAAACAAGGGGGAAAATAACAAGTCACACGATAAGATCAACAGCACAGCCTCTGCAGGCTAGGTTAAGCACCCTCCCAAAATGCTCGTTCGAAGGCATACTTACGAAAACTTCGGGATTCTTCAATAACTCCAACCTCAAGATGGCAACGACATCTGCAAAAGCAACGGTTGGCAAATTAGTCTTGGGAGTGGTTCCTCTAGCAATCCACTCAACTCCTTTCGCCAACAGGTCACGGTCAAGTCTAGGTATTGCTAGGTGGCTGTTCTGTGACGGTAAGAGTTGCAAGAATTATGCCGCGGCTTCAGCTGCAGGGTTGTTTGCAACTTCCAATCCGAATGGAGTTTGAATTGAAAGGATTAATGACAATACGACCCAAAATGTAGCCGAAACCTTTAGAGATTCCAATTGATTTGTTCTTCTAAGAATAAAGACGAGAAGAATAACGGTGAAAGGGTTGTGACAACGAGCTGGAATAAGCTGAGGGCGACCCTGTTAAACCAGTATCTTCATTGGATGTTTGATGGTGTGCTCATATGCTTCCAGAATGAGCAAACCAAGAATCCCAGCACCGATAATGATTCCACGACATGCCACAACATACCTCGGCTTCGGCTCATACAAATGCTTCTCAGTTTGATGGAAGTTGTACTGGGCTGTCACGGTTAGCACGGAGGACATGCTAGCTACTGTCCACCCTTTGGAAACAGTCCTGTTGATGTTATCCCTGGCACTAAAAAAAAGCGGGTTAAAAATCTAGCAATGCAATATATTTTAACAATGATGGTGAAAAAAGTCTAACACTTAAAGGGCTGCTTGGTTTAACATGAACAAATGATTTACAAATGTAGGTGCAATTAAACTATCGATATTCATGTTCTAATGTTTAAATACTACGTAGTACGTACTATTCTAGTAGTAATAATTGTATAACACAAAACACTGTATAACACTATAACATGCAAAATATAGTAATGAAATCTGTATAACATACACAAAACTGTATAACATAAAAATATGTTTAAACGCTACTTACTATTCTAGTAGTTCTAATGTTTAACATGAAGAACTGATTTACAAGCTGCAATAACTGTATATCATACAAAATATAGTAATGAAATACAAAAGTTTAATTTTTTAGGTAAAATTTAAAAATCAAGTCTAATGGGCATTTGATCATGGCTGTAAAAACAGAATAAAAGAAAAGGTACATAATACTACCTAACATCATATTTCATCATCCTTATCTTTTTTTACTTTCTAAAACATCGAACCAAAGACCCTCTTAATTACTAGTAATAAAATACAAACCTTACTCTATAAACTTCGAACCAAGCACCCTAGTTACTAGTTATTAGTAATAAAATACAAACAAATTAAAGGTTGGGTCAGGCTATTAAGACCCCCCCAAAACTCCCATATATACCCCCTGAATTTTATTTTATATTTATTTTATATTTATTTTTTTATATTTTTAAAATTTTGGTTTTGTTATAAAATTGTGAATCGGAAAATACGGAATCAAAAAAATAAAGTTTAACAGGTCAAAACTGTTAAGCTGACAAAAATACGGAACAAAAACTGATAAAAAAAACTGTCCAAAAAAAATCTGGGAGACAAAAAATACAAAAATAGTGTACTTTGTGTACCTTTTTTGTGAGGTAGGGGGTACCAATAGGGGTACGCTTACCTAGTGAGTCAGTCTGCAGGTTTATCTTGAGATGATCCAATTCTGCCGAATAAGATCCTAGAAAAAATCAAAAAGAAAAAAACAAATTAAAAGAACATATCTTTAAAATGCAACAACTTTTTAGTGTATATAGATTTTAACACCAACTTTTTATCAAAAAACTTAAAACTTCATCACAAATGTTCAATTTTGCAACTATAAATCACCAAATATAGACGAAAAATTATACATAGCAACCCAGCTATAAAGATAACTTACAAAACAATAAATAATATATAAAATAGGAAATTACAAGGAATATAGAAAACAATCAACACTCATGTGAAAAATGTAATGTGACTTGAGTGAGACAATATTTTGAAAGTGATAATGTATTTATAAAATTTATATCAAATCATTAGTTTTTATAAGATTATTTAATAGAATTATAAAAAAGATGTTTTATCAAATGTTTATAAAAACTTAAATAAAATCTTTTAATCATAGTGAATGTGTTATATATGAATAACCAATGATTTTATGTATAAACTTATATAAATCAAAAGGTTTTTTTCACAAAAAGTTTTAAACTTTTTAAGATTGTTAAGGATAATCATTTATAAAAGTATGGTTCACCTCATTATACTTATCATTATATTTGGAAAAACAAAATAGCGAAAGGAAAGTAAAAGTATATCTTGGAAATGATGAATGTTTTGACCTAATTAATTAAAATGGATCTGGTGGTTGCTCATTAGACAAATTTCATTTTTGGTCCTTGTTGTTTTATTAATATTTTTTGATTCTATTTAATCAAACTCGCTTAATGGTTATACCTTTGCTACTCCCGTCCTAAAATTATTATCCAGTTTTCCATTTTGGGATGTCCCAAAATTATTATCAACTTCCAAAAATAGATAGAAAATTTTGTTCAGGTTTATCATATTACTCTCACTTGTGGTTATTATTAAAAATAATAAAGAAGTATAAAATTAATTGATTAAAGGTAAAAATTTCATTATTCAAAAAGTATAAGATAGAAAACTGTATAAGTGATATTATTTTAAACTGTATGATTTTTGTCTGTGGACAAATATTTTGGGATGGGGTGATAGTTATTACAAAAATCATACTTTTATTTGTCTAATACTTAGATTATAAAGTTTTCAAATGGGTTAAGTTTCATTAGATTATAAGCATATACATTGGTTTTAGAGATATTTACTTGAACTCAGAAAATAAAACAAATTACTTCACTAAAAGAGACCATATGCCATTGCACAACTTGCACCCAATGATCCGGCTTCGACTGTGTCTATAAAAAGTTTGAAAATCGGAGGCCCATAAAATTTGGAGGCCCTGTGCGGTCACCCCTGCCGTACTTGCTTAAATCCGGCCCTGATTTATACTGTAACTTAACTGTTTAGTTAAGAATTATAAGTTAAACCAAATAAAAAAACGTAGATAACTTTTTTACATTAAATTTCGTGATTGTAGTTTTGCAGTTGTGTACGGCAGATCTATTAATATTCTTTAAATTTTGAAATGTTGTTTTTTATTTTTGGTTAAGACCTTGGATTATGATGGATTTTGGTTCATCGATTATAAAATAATGATTCAAGTAGCTCTAGTTAGGGGTGATCATTTGCGCAGATTGGACCGGATCGATCAAAACTAGACTATCGGTTCAGCTTTTAGTCCGGTTCAATCTTATTAAACATAATCGACGATATTTTAATAAGACTGAACCGAATTGGACCAACCAGACCAAAGACCGAATTAGTCTAAAATCCTAGACCGAGAACCGGACTGAAATTGTTCAATCTAATTAGGTCGATCTGATCCGGTTTTCCGATTTAGTCCAGGTCGCTAGTCCAGATACTCAACCCCTAGCTCTATTTAGTATGTTCGAGACATTAATTTAATGCATGAAATTTGTTAGTTGAAATGCATGATGCATGATACATAATTTACATCAAAGTATCAAACTGTTAATTGAAATTTATGAAATTACAAATCGAATTAACTTGAATTTGAACTTGACATTACAAAATGACTGATCTCATAATGATAATCTTTATTGATAGTACACAATTGTTAATTTTCTTTTGAACAAGTGCACCTCTATCACTAATGACAAATGATTTTTTTAGGTTTCTTTTGAACAACAAAATATACTATTAAATTTAACATAAACTTTGAAAACACAATTTAAATATTTGAGTGAATGTTTCGTTTCATATTGACATCCTAATTGAAGAAATATTTTTACTCAACCAATACACAAAATTGTTATAGTAAACATATAAAGGTTTAGTTGGACCGAACAAAATTAGTGGTGTTGTCAAAACTTAAAATTTATACACACTATCATCCTTAAGGCCATCAATTTTTTTCTTTAAAATACTCATATATTTTGCGTGTCTTTTAGCTATTGTTAAACATAGACGAAACATCTAATCGTAGTATGATACGGAGTAATATTGCTTTGAGTGTTACATTTAATATATGACATTTACTTGCGAAGCATATTCTCCAATGAAACAGATATGTCATTTATTTGTGAAATATATTGTTTAGATTGAGTAACAATTGGTGTATCTTTCGAGCTTTTTTCTAGAAAAACTTTCTTTTAACTTGAGCAAAGGATGTAAAAGGTGATAATCTAATGGCTAATTGAATAAAACCGAGCCAACTTTGGTCCAATTTCTAATTTAGCAAAAGAAAACTTTTTTAAGCAAAAGAAACCATTAAAGTTACCAAAAATGACATTTAAATTTGAAAACTTTATTTTTGGTAACTTTTAACTATGATGATACAGTAAAAAAAATTTATTTGGCATGTTAAAACTTGTCCTCCCTATGTAATCATCACTTAAATGACCAGAATAAGTTGGATAGTCAAATTAGAGATTAGACTATAAAATTAGTTATCTGCCTATTTCATGTCTCATATACAAATGACCAAAATTTAAACTGATGATAATATTCTCAAAACAGAGTTACTTCAAATTTTAAATACATCAAATAGGAAAAGCAACAAAACATAAGTGTTAAAACAAGGGGAAAATAACAAGTCATACGATAAGATCAGCAACACAGCCTCTGTAGGCTAGGTTAAGCACCCTCCCAAAATGCTCATTCTAAGGCATACTTATGAAAACTTCGGGATTCTTCAATAACTCCAACCTCAAGATGGCAGTGACATCTGCAAAAGCAACAGTTGGAAAATTAGTCTTGGGAGTGGTTCCTCTAGCAATCCACTCAACTCCTTTCGCCAACAGATCACGATCAATTCTAGGTATTGCTAGGTGGCTGTTATGTGACAGTAAGAGCTGCAAGAATTGTGTCGCGGCTTCAGCTGCAGGGTTGTTTGCAGCTTCCAATCTGAATGGAGTTTGAATTAAACGGACTAATGACAATGCGACCCCAAATGTAGCAGAAACCATTAGAGATTTCCAGTTGATTTGTTCTTCTAAGAATAAAGACGAGAAGAATAACGGTGGAAGGGTTGCGACAACGAGCTGGAATAAGCTGAGGGTGACCCTGTTAAGCCAGTTCTTCATTGGATGTTTGATGGTGTGCTCATATGCTTCCAGAATGAGCAAACCAAGAATCCCAACACCGACAATGATTCCACCACATGCCACAACATACCTCGGCTTCGGCTCATACAAATGCTTCTCAGTTTGATGGAAGTGGTACTGGGGTGTCACTGTTAGCACGAAGGACGCGCTAGCTACTGTCCACCCTGTAGAGTCCTGTTGATGTTATCCCTGGCACTAAAAAACGCGGGTTAAAAATCTTGGTTTAACATGAACAAAGGATTTACAAAAGTAGGTGTAATTAAACTATCGATATTCATGTTCTAATGTTTAAATACTACGTAGTACGTACTATTGTATTAGAAATAATTGTATAACACAAAACACTGTATAAGACTATAACATGCAAAATGTGGTAATGAAATCTTTATAACATATACAAAACTGTATAACATTAAAATATGTTTAAATGCTACGTACTATTCTAGTCATTCTAATGTTTAACATGAAGAACTGATTTACAAGCTGCAATAACTGTATATCATACAAAATATAGTAATGAAATACAAAAGTTTGATTTTTTAGGTAAAATTTAAAAATCAAATCTAATGGACATAAGATGATGGCTGTAAAAAGAGAATAAAGGAAAAGTTACATAATACTACCTAACATCATATTTTATCATCCTTATCTTTTTTTACTTTATAAAACATCCAACCAAAGACCCTCCTAATTACTAGTAATAAAATACAAACCTTACTCTATAAAACTTCGAACCAAGCACCCTAACTACTAGTTACTAGTAATAAAATACAAACAAATTAAAGGTTGGGTCAGGCTATTATGACCCCCAAAACTCCCATTTATACCCCCTTGAATTTTTTTTTTTAAATTTTTTAAATTTTATAATTTTTTTTAATTTTTGTTTTGTTATAAAACTGTGAATCGGAAAATACAGAATCAAAAATATAAAGTTTAACAGGTCAAACTGTTAAACTGACAAAAATACGGAACAAAACTGATAAAAAAACCTCTCCAGAAAAAATCTGGGAGACAAAAAGTACACAAATAGTGTATTTTGTGTACCTTTTTTGTGGGGTAAGGGGGTACCAATAGGGGTACCCTTACCTAGTGAGCCAGTCTGCAGGTTTATCTTGAGATGCTCCAGTTCTGTCGAACAAGATCCTAGAAAAAATCAAAAAGAAAAAACAAATTAAAAGAACATATCTTTAAAATGCAACAACTTCTTAGTGTATATAGATTTTGACACCAACTTTTTATCAAAAAACTTAAAACTTCATCACAAATGTTCAATTTTGCAACTATAAATCATCAAATATGGACGAAAATTTATACATAACAACCCAGCTATAAAGATAACATAAAAAACAATAAATAATATATAAAATGGGAAATGACAACGAATACAGAAAACAATCCCTCATGTGAAAAATGTAATGTGACTTGAGTGAGACAATATTTTGAAAGTGATAATGTATTTTATAAAACTTATATCAAATCATTAGTTTTTATATAATTATTTCTATAAAAATCAAACTAAATATGTCTTTTAAAACAAAACAGTTGTTTTTTCTATAGATTTATAAAAAAGATGTTTTATCAAATGTTTATAAAAACTTAAATAAAATCTTTTAATCATAGTGAATGTGTTATATATGAATAACCAATGATTTGATGTATAAACTTATATAAATCAAAAGGTTTTTTTAACAAAAGGTTTTTAACTTTTTAGGATATTTAAGGATAATCATTTGTAAAAGTAAGGTTCATCTCATTATACTTGTCATTATATTTGTTAAAACAAAATAACGACAGGAAAGTAAAAGTATATCTTGGAAATAATGAATGTTTTGACCTAATTAATTAAAATGGATCTTTTTATAGAGTAGGGTTTAGGTTTCTAGAAACATCCATTGGAATGATAAGGTGGTTGCTCTTTAGAGATGTGCCAAAATTATTATCCACTTCCAAAAATTGATAGAAAATTTTGTTCAGGTTTACCATATTACTCTCACTTATGATTATTATTACAAATAATAAAGAAGTATAAAATTAATTGATTAAAGGTAAAAATGTCATTATTCAAAAAGTATAAGATAGAAAACTGTAAAAGTGATATTTTTTTAAACTTTATGATTTTTGTCCGTGGACAAATATTTTGGGATGGAGTGATAGTTATTATTATAATCATACTTTTATTTTTCTAATACTTAGATTATAAAGTTTTCAAATGGGTTAAGTTTCATTAGGTTATAAGCATATACATTGGTTTTAGAGATATTTACTTGAACTATGAAAATAAAACAAACTTTTTCACCAAAGGAGACCATGTGCCATTGCACAGGTTGCACCCAATGATCCGGCTTCGACTGTGTCTATAAGATGTCGACATAAGCATATACGAGATGTCGTGAGGAGGTCAAAGAAGCAGTCTACAAACCTTACAAACTACTACGTAATAATGTAGTCACCTAAGCAAACTATACAAAAACATCCCATGATGATGACCATAGAGGTGTCATTCGGTTCGGTTAATTTTTTATCTGAGTTAACTTAAAAACTGAACTAAACTAGTTTATAGCGTAAAAATAGTGGCAATTTGCACATTAAAAGATTGGTATACTCTTGTTAAAGTAAAAATAGTGGCAATTTGCACATTAAAATGAGATTTAACATTAATTATTTAATTAATTATTAATGGCATTTTTGTAATAATGTAGTAACAATAGTGGCAATTTGCACATTAAAAGGTTGGTATACTCTTGTTAAAGTTTATAACGTAAAAATATTGGTATTAGAATTATTTTAATAGTTGACTTTTAAATTTAACTTTTAATCTTAAATTTCTGATGATAAATTCTAGGTATTTGTTAATGTATTTCTCAACATAGAGGTGGTGATACTACATTTATTATGTCATATTTTTTTGGCAGACTATTCCTGACACATTAGCGACATATTAATTTTTTTTACAAAGTGTCATATGATATTATTTGATAAATATAGACTCTACAATAGAGATAAACAGATTGTTATTATATATGTAGTGACACATCAATTTTTATTTCATATTTTAATTAACAAACTAAATTATTTTGACTTTTTTATCACTAAAAGATTATGCGTCTCACAAAGCATGTGTCAATAAAATTATTATGTCACTAAATTTATTGCTATGAAAATAAAAATGTTGAAAAACTAAATTTTCACTAAAAATGTGTCGTTAATATTTATGTGTCACTAAAAATGTATCATTAATATTTGTACTTGAAAATTTAATGCCATTTTTACCTACAATGAAATTTTAATACAAATCATGTAATTCTATTTTTTCCTTTCGTTACCTTTTCCCAATTTATATTATTTTGCATAATTTTTGTTTAACTTTTTGTTTACTTCCGGAAATAACTATTTATAGTCTTTTTATAGATTTTTTTTGGTATTTTTCAATGCTTGACAGATAAATCTTTATCATATATTTATAGTCACACGTCAAAATCTATGACACACAAAAATATATTTTGTCGCGAAACATTCATTCTTTTTACAGTTCTTTTGTGAAACACATGATCTTTTGATATATTTATAATGGCGCGAAAATTTTATAGCACATTTTTTAGACGCGTAGTCTTTTAGTACATATATAGTGATATGTTAATGTTTTAGCCACGTAAATTTTCATTGACACATTCATTTTCCAACATATTTATATCGATAATTGAAATTTGTGATACGATAAATTTTATGATACATTTCTAACGACACTAACTTTTTTCTGCATATTTAATACAAACAAAAACGCAGTCATCATTCAACAACGCATGATATAGAAGTACCGTGGAAAAACACATTCACCGAATTTTCATATCAAATGCGAATATATTTCACTTGTAAAAAGAAGACTAATAATTCCTAGTCTAACGAAGGAACAAAAGTAAATTAGGAAAAAGAAGAATAGATCAAATGCGAATATATTTCACTTTTAAAGTTGTGTGAATGAAAGAATTTGAAATTGGCGCGCCACTTTTGTAGATGAGAAGGAAATGAGAGATTAAAAGAGAGGGGAGTAATTCTTGTTTGATGAAATGAAAGCTTTTGTTTCTATTGGAATTGATGTTAGATGTCCTAACAAAAAACACTAAATAATACGTATCCCACCTAACTAACTAAAAAACGCAACTACTACGTATAAAAAAGAGAGTTGAGATCAATCCAGACTATTTTTTTAGCATAGATGACAAAAAATATCTCGCAAACAGTAAATCATCAAGTGACAAAAAAATACACAATTACAACGAGAATTTAATTAAATTATCTTTCTATCGAGGAGCATATGTATATACTTTCGACGAACTTTTTTTTCCTGACAAAATTATATATGATTCGTATCACGGATCACATTTGATTTACGAAAATCATATATATAATTCGTGATGTGAATCACATATGATTTTATTAAAAAAGAAAAGTTCATCGAAAATATATACATGTGTCATTCGATAGAATGATGATTCAATTCTCGTCACGCTTGTATGTTTCATTTTGCGTAATTATTAACGATTTGTGAGATATTTAATTTTTAAAAAGTAATTTTTTTTAGATGAAGAAAAAGATAGTTGTATTTGATTGATTTGGTTTATATTAAAAATATGGTTCAAAATGAACTTTTTTTAAAAAAAAATACATAACAAATTAAGAAGACCATGTGATACATTTTCAAATTTACACAACCATAAAGACAGGTACGTAATTGGAGAAACTACAAAAAATGTAAGTATTAAGTCTTTAGCTTATACGTTAATTCTATACATATAAATGTATAGTCTACGACAAACTAGTATTAGATACACAATACCTTTTTTTATAAAAAAATGTTTAAATAAAAAGAATAACGTATATCAATCAGTTCATACACCGAAAAAGAAAGTGTAGAAAGAAACAGATCTAAGAATTATGCACACTTATTTTATTATGGGTGAATGAGGCTTTGTAAACGGTTACAAAAAAAATAGGAGAACTAGTACCCACAATACCCTTTTTATATTAGTTTATAATTCTATTTTAGTTTAGCTATTTCACTTTTACATATTAAATGTTGGTGCCATGTTAAATGATAGTCGGTTCTTATTGTTTTTACGTTAAATGTGGTTCTTACTTGAACGCATATATATATATATATATATATATATATATATATATATATATATATATATATATATATATATATATATATATATATATATATATATATATATATATATATATATATATATATATATATATATATATATATATATATATATATATATATATATATATATATATATATATATATATATATATATATATATATATATATATATATATATATATATATATATATATATATATATATATATATATATATATATATATATATATATATATATATATATATATGGGTTTTAGAGAAAACCTTGTCTTCGTAGAAAACCTAGAAAACAAAAGTATAAGAGTGCTTTTGTAACATCTCAAAACGGAAGGTAAAAATTATAAATTAACAAAAACGGAGGGGCTGAAACTGCCCAACTCCCATTCTCATTCGTTTAACCACCAAACACACCAATTCTCGATATTCAATCTCAAAAAGACACTGAAAAAAAACACACTCAGATCCTGCCTTCCACACGCTTTCTAACACTCCGGGGACCACCGTTGTAACCACCGTGGGGACCATGATGTGCTCGTATGCTAGGTATATTTAAAAAGAATTGTAAATACAAATCCCCGACATACAACCAAAAACATGATGGTGGCAATCTTTCCACACATTGGGTTTTAAACTTATAAACAAGAATTACCGATATTAATTAGGAACACAAATTCGAGCAAGTATACTCTAGTCATGTTGCAATTAGGTTGGTAAGTCAAGGTCGTCCCATGGGACTTGGTTATACTCAAGTGTAGTTGTTTGTAACAATGATAGATATGATTGTCACGATCACACCACCATGAGAATCGTTAAAGGCATAAGCACACAAAGAACATACATGTATGGTCAAATGATCATAGAGAAATATGGATGCATAGTTTGGAAAACATATTAAAGGTAATCCTTTCGACCTATAGAACCAATAATAAGACACTAGTGCTTCATAAATCAAATATACATAAGTCTCAATCAAGTGGTCACTCATGAGCCTTATGCCTAAACCAATAATAACAAGAATTCTTTCGGCCCATATACTTGGTGTTATCAATTTGATAAGTTCCATTTACTTGAAAGATGATTAAATATATTCAGAAGACTCCTTTCGACCTATAATCTAATGGATATGAGATCATGGCTGTAAAAAGAGAATAAAAAAAAAGTTACATAATACTACCTAACGTCATATTTCATCATCCTTATCTTTTTTTACTTTAAAAAACATCCAAACAAAGACCCTCCTAATTACAAGTAATAAAATACAAACCTTACTCAATAAAACTTCGAACCAAGCACCCTAGTTACTAGTTACTAGTAATAAAATACAAACAAATTTAAAGTTGGGTCAGGCTATCAAGACACCCCCAAGACTCCCATCTATACCCCCTTGAATTTTATTTTACTTTTTATTTTTTTATTTTTTTTTATTTTTATAATTTTGGTTTTGTTATAAAACTGTGAATCGGAAAATACGGAATCAAAAAATAAAGTATGACAGGTCAAAACGGTTAAACTGACAAAAATACCGAATAAAAACTGATAAAAAACTGTCCAGAAAAAATATGGGAGACAAAAAGTACACAAAAAGTGTACTTTGTGTACCTTTTTGTGGGGTAGGGGGGGGGGGGGGGGTACCAATAGGGTACCCTTACCTAGTGAGCCAGTCTGCAGGTTTATCTTGAGATGCTCTAATTCTATCGAAAAAGATCCTAGAAAAAATCAAAAAGAAAAAAAACAAATTAAAAGAACATATCTTTAAAATGCAACAACTTTTTAGTGTATACTACTTTTATCAAAAAACTTAAAACCACAAATGTTCAATTTTGCAACTATAAGTCACCAAATATAGACGAAAAATTATACATAACAACCCAGCTATAAAGAAAACTTAAAAAACATAAAATAATATATAAAATGGGAAATGAAAGGAATATAGAAAACAATCAACACTCATGTGAAAATGTAATGTGACTTGAGTGAGACAATATTTTGAAAGTGATAATGTATTTTATAAAACTTATATCAAATCATTAGTTTTATAAGATTATTTCTATAAAAATCAAACTAAATATGTCTTTTAAAACAAAGCATTTGTTTTTTCTATAGATTTATAAAAAAGATGTCTTATCAAATGTTTATAAAAAGTTAAATAAAATCTTTTAATCATAGTGAATGTGTTATATATGAATAACCAATGATTTTATTTATAAACTTATATAAATCAAAATTTTTTTTTTCACAAAAAGTTTTAAATTTTTTAAGATTGTTAAGGATAATCATTTATAAAAGTAAGGTTCACCTCCTTATACTTGTCATTATATTTGAAAAAACAAAATAATGACGGGAAAGTAAAAGTATATAATTGAAATGATGAATGTTTTAACCTAATTAATTAAAATGGATCTTTTTATAAAGTAGGGTTTTGGTTTCTAGAAACATCCATTGAAATGATATGGTGGTTGCTCTTTAGACAAATTTCATTCTTGGTCCTTGTTGTTTTATTAAAACTTTTTTTGATTAAACTCGCTTAATGGTTATACCTTATGCTACTTCCGTCCTAAAATTATTATCCAGTATTCCATTTTGGGATGTCCCAAAATTATTATCCACTTCCAAAAATAGATAGAAAATTTTGTTCAGGTTTACCATATTACTCTCACGTTGTGGTTATTATTACAAATAATAAAGAAGTATAAAATTAATTAATAAAAGGTAAAAATGTAATTATTCAAAAAGTATAAGATAGAAAACTGTAAAAGTGATATTTTTTTAAAACTGTATAATTTTTGTCTGTGGACAAATATTTTGGGATGGAATGATAGTTATTATTAAAATCATACTTTTATTTGTCTAATACTTAGATTATAAGGTTTTCAAATGGGTTAAGTTTCATTAGGTTATAAGCATATACATTGGATTTAGAGATATTTATTTGAACTAAGAAAATAAAACAAACTTCTTCACTAAAAGAGACCATGTGCCATTGCACAGGTTGCACCCAATGATCCGGCTTCGACTGTGTCTATAAGAAGTTTGAAAATCAGAGGCCCATAAAATATGGAGGCCCTGTGCGGTCGCCCCTATCACACTTGCTTAAATCCGGCCCTGATTTATACTATAACTTAACTGTTTAGTTAAGAATTGTAAGTTAAACCAGATAAAAAAACGTATATAACTTTTTTTATGTTAAATTTCGTGATTGTAGTTTTGTAGTTGTGTACGGTGGATCTATTAATATTCTTTAAATTTTGAAATATTGATTTTATTTTTGGTTAAGACCTTGGATTATGATGGATTTTGGTTCATCGGCTATAAAATAATGATTCAAGTAGTTCTAGTTAGGGGTGAGCATTTGCGCAGATTGGACCGGACCGGACCAATCAAAACTAGACTATCGGTTCAGTTTTTAGTCCGGTTCAGTCTTATTAAACATAATCGACGGTATTTTAATAAGAACGAACCGAATTGGACCAACTAGACCAAAGACAGAATTAGTCTAAAATCCTAGACCGAGAACCAGATTGAAATTGTTTAGTCTAATTCAGGTCGATCTGATCCGATTTTCCGATTCAGTCCAGGTCGTTAGTCCAAATACTCAACCCCTAGCTCTATTTAGTCTGTTCGAGATATTCATTTAATGCATGAAATTTGTTAGTTGAAATGCATGATGCATGATACATGATTTACATCAAAGTATCAAACTCTTAATTGAAATTTTTGAAATTGCAAATCGAATTAACTTGAATTTGGACTTGACCTTACAAAATGATTGATCTCATAATGATAATCTTTATTGATAGTACACAATTATATATCACAAGTGCACCTCTATCACTAATGACAAATGAGTTTTTTAATTTTCTTTTTTACAACAAAATATACTATTAAATTTAACATAAACTTTGAAAACACAATTTAAATATTTGAGTGAATGTTTCGTTTCAGATTGACATCCTAATTGAAGAAATATTTTTACTCAACCAATACACAAAATTGTAATAGTAAACATAGAAAGGTTTAATTGGACCGAACAAAATTTGTGGCGTTGTCAATTTATTTTCTTTAAAATACTCATAAATTTTACGTGTCTTTTAGCTATTGTTAAACATAGACGAAACATCTAATCATAGTATGATACGGAGTAATATTGCTCTGAGTGTTACATTTAATATATGACATTTACTTGCGAAGCATATTCTCCAACGAAACAAATATGTCATTTATTTGTGAAATATATAGTTTAGATTCAGTAACAATTGGTGTATCTTTCGAGGTGATAATCTAATGGCTAATTAAATAAAACGCGCCAACTTTGGTCCAATTTCTAATTTCGCAAAAGAAAATTTTTTTTAAGCAAAATAAACGATTAAAGTTACCAAAAATGACATTTAAATTTGAAAACTTTATTGTTGGTAACTTTTAACTATGATGCTACAGTAAAAAAAATTTGATTTGGCGTGTTAAAACGTGTCCTCCCTAGGTAATCATCACTTAAATGACCAGAATAAGTTGGATAGTCAAATTAGAGATTAGACTATAAAATTAGTTATCTGCCTATTTCATGTCTCATACATAAATGACCAAAATTTAAACTGAAGATAATATTCTCAAAACAGAGTTACTTCAAATTAAAAATACATCAAATAGGAAAAGCAACAAAACATAAGTGTTAAAACAAGGGGGAAGATAACAAGTCACACGATAAGATCAGCAGCACAGCCTCTGCAGGCTAGGTTAAGCACGCTCCCAAAATGCTCATTCGAAGGCATACTTACAAAAACTTCAGGATTCTTCAATAACTCCAACCTCAAGATGGCAGCGGCATCTGCAAAAGCAACGGTTGGCAAATTAGTCTTGGGAGTGGTTCCTCTAGCAATCCACTCAACTCCTTTCGCCAACAGATCATGGTCAAGTCTAGGTATTGGTAGGTGGTTTTTATGTGACAGTAAGAGTTGCAAGAATTTGCCGCGGCTTCAGCTGAAGGGTTGTTTGCAGCTTCCAATCCGAATGGAGTTTGAATTGAACGTATTAATGACAATGCGACCCAAAATGTAGCCGAAACCATTAGAGATTTCTAGTTGATTTGTTCTTCTAAGAATAAAGACGAGAAGAATAACGGTGGAAGGGTTGTGACAACGAGCTGGAATAAGCTGAGGGCGACCTGTTAAGCTAGTTTTTCATTGGATGTTTGATGGTGTGCTCTTATGCTTCCAGAATGAGTAAACCCAGAATCCCATCACCAACAATTATTCCACCACATGCCACAACATACCTCGGCTTCGGCTCATACAAATGCTTCTCAGTTTGATGGAAGTGGTACTGGGCTGTCACGGTTAGCACGAAGGATGCGCTAGCTACTATCCACCATGTGGAAATAGTCATGTTGATGTTATCCCTGACACAAAAAACAACGGGTTAAAAATCTAGCAATGCAATATACTTTAACAATGATAGTGAAAAAAGTCTAAAACTTAAGGGGCTGCTTGGTTTAACATGAACAAATGATTTACAAAAGTAGGTGCAATTACACTATCGATATTCATGTTTTAATGTTTAAATACTACGTAGTGCGTAAAATTCTAGTAGTAATAATTGTATAACACAAAACACTGTGTAACACTATAACATGCAAAATATAGTAATGAAATCTATATAACATATACAAAACTGTATAACATAAAAATATGTTTAAATGCTACGTACTATTCTAGTAGTTCTAATGGTTAACATGAAGAACTGATTTACAAGCTGTAATAACTGTATATCATACAAAATATAGTAATGAAATACAAAAGTTTGATTTTTTAGGTCAAATTTAAATATAAAATCTAATGGACATGGGATCATGGCTGTAAAAAGAGAATAAAGGAAAAGTTACATAATACTACCTAACATCATATTTCATCATCCTTATCTTCTTTTGCTTTAAAAACATCCAACCAAAACCCCTCCTAATTACAAGTAATAAAATAAAAACCTTACTCTATAAAACTTCGAACCAAGCACCCTAGTTACTAGTTACTAGTAATAAAATACAAACAAATTAAAGGTTGGGTCAGGCTATTAAGACCCCCCCCCCCCCCCCCAAAAAAAAAAAAACTCCCATCTATACCCCCCTTGAATTTTTTTTTTATTTTTTTTTTGTTATTTTTATAATTTTGGTTAAGTTATAAAACTGTGAATCAGAAAATACGGAATCAAAAAAATAAAGTTTAACATGTCAAAACTGTTAAACTGACAAAAATACGAAACAAAAACTGAAAAACAAACTGTCCAGAAAAAATATAGGAGACAAAAAGTACACAAATAGTGTACTTTGTGTACCTTTTTTGTGAGGTAGGAGGGGTACCAATAGGGGTACCCTTACCTAATGAGCCAGTCTGCAGGTTTATCTTGAGATGCTCCAATTCTGTCGAACAAGATCCTAGAATAAATCAAAAAGAAAAAAACAAATTAAAAGAACATATCTTTAAAATGCAACAACTTTTTAGTGTATATAGATTTTGACACCAACTTTTTATCAAAAAACTTAAAACTTCCTCACAAATGTTCAATTTTGCAACTATAAATCACCAAATATAGATGAAAAATTATACATAACAACCCAGCTATAAAGATAACTTAAAAAATAATAAATAACATATAAAATGAGAAATGACAATGAATGTAGAAAACAATCAACACTCATGTGAAAAATGTAATGTGACTTGAGTGAGACAATATTTTGAAAGTGATAATATATTTTATAAAACTTATATCAAATCATTAGTTTTTATAAGATTATTTCTATAAAAATCAAACTAAATATGTCTTTTAAACAAAGCATTTGGTTTTTCTATAAATTCATAAAAAATACGTTTTATCAAATGTTTATAAAAAGTTAAATAAAATCTTTTAATCATAGTGAATGTGTTATATATGAATAACCAATGATTTTATGTATAAACTTATATAAATCAAAATGTTTTTTCACAAAAAGTTTTAAACTTTTTAAGATTGTTAAGGATAATCATTTATAAAAGTAAGGTTCACTTCATTATACTTGTCATTATATTTGGAAAAACAAAATAACGGCAAGAAAGTAAAAGTATATCTTGGAAATGATGAATGTTTTGACCTAATTAATTAAAATGGATCTTTTTATAGAGTAGGGTTTAGGTTTCTAGAAATATCCATTGGAATGATAAGGTGGTTGCTCTTTAGACAAATTTCATTTTTTGTCCTTGTTGTTTTATTAATATTTTTTTATTCTATTTAATCAAACTCGCTTAATGGTTATACCTTATGCTACTCCCGTCCTAAAATTATTATCCAGTATTCCATTTTGGGATGTCCTAAAATTATTATCCACTTCCAAAAATAGATAGAAAATTTTGTTCAGGTTTACCATATTACTCTCACTTGTGGTTATTATTACAAATAATAAAGAAGTATAAAATTAATTAATAAAAGGTAAAAATGTAATTATTCAAAAAGTATAAGATAGAAAACTGTAAAAGTGATATTTTTTTAAAACTGTATGATTTTTGTCTGTGGACAAATATTTTGGGATGGAATGATAGTTATTATTAAAATCATACTTTTATTTGTCTAATACTTAGATTATAACGTTTTCAAATGGGTTAAGTTTCATTAGGTTATAAGCATATACATTGGATTTAGAGATATTTATTTGAACTAAGAAAATAAAACAAACTTCTTCACTAAAAGAGACCATGTGCCATTGCACAGGTTGCACCCAATGATCCGGCTTCGACTGTGTCTATAAGAAGTTTGAAAATCGGAGGTCCATAAAATATGGAGGCCCTGTGCGGTCGCCCCTATCGCACTTGCTTAAATCCGGCCCTGATTTATACTATAACTTAACTGTTTAGTTAAGAATTGTAAGTTAAACCAGATAAAAAATGCAGATAACTTTTTTATGTTAAATTTCGTGATTGTAGTTTTGTAGTTGTGTACGGTGGATCTATTAATATTCTTTAAATTTTGAAATATTGATTTTTATTTTTGGTTAAGACCTTGGATTATGATGGATTTTGGTTCATCGGCTATAAAATAATGATTCAAGTAGCTCTAGTTAGGGGTGAGCATTTGCGCAGATTTGACCGGACCGGACCAATCAAAACTAGAATGTCAATTTAGTTTTTAGTCCGGTTCAGTCTTATTAAACATAATCGACGGTATTTTAATAAGACCGAACCGAATTGGACCAACCAGACCAAAGACCGAATTAGTTTAAAATCCTAGACCAAGAACCAGATTGAAATTGTTCAGTCTAATTCAGGTCGATCTGATCCGATTTTCCGATTCAGTCCAGGTCGCTAGTCCAAATACTCAACCCCTAGCTCTATTTAGTCTGTTCGAGATATTCATTTAATGCATGAAATTTGTTAGTTGAAATGCATGATGCATGATACATGATTTACATCAAAGTATCAAACTGTTAATTGAAACTTTTGAAATTACAAATCGAATTAACTTGAATTTGGACTTGACCTTACAAAATGACCGATCTCATAATGATAATCTTTATTGATAGTACACAATTATATATCACAAGTGCACCTCTATCACTAATGACAAATGAGTTTTTTAATTTTCTTTTTTACAACAAAATATACTATTAAATTTAACATAAACTTTGAAAACACAATTTAAATATTTGAGTGAATGTTTCGTTTCAGATTGACATCCTAATTGAAGAAATACTTTTACTCAACCAATACACAAAATTGTTATAGTAAACATAGAAAGGTTTAGTTGGACCGAACAGAATTAGTGGTGTTGTCAAAACTTAAAATTTATACACACTATCATCCTTAAGGGCATCAATTTATTTTCTTTAAAATATTCATAAATTTTTCGTGTCCTTTAGCAATTGTTAAACATAGACGAAACATCTAATCGTAGTATGATACGGAGTAATATTGCTCTGAGTGTTACATTTAATATATGACATTTACTTGCGAAGCATATTCTCCAACGAAACAGATATGTCATTTATTTGTGAAATATATTGTTTAGATTCAGTAACAATTGGTGTATCTTTCGAGCTTTTTTCTAGAAAAACTTTCTTTTAACTTGAGCAAAGGATGTAAAAGGTGATAATCTAATGGCTAATTGAATAAAACGAGCCAACTTTGGTCCAATTTCTAATTTCGCAAAAGAAATTCTTTTAAGCAAAATAACCGATTAAATTTACCAAAAATGACTTTAAATTTGAAAACTTTATTGTTGCTAACTTTTAACTATGATGCTACAGTAAAAAAAATTTGATTTGGCGTGTTAAAACGTGTCCTCCCTAGGTAATCATCACTTAAATGACCAGAATAAGTTGGATAGTCAAATTAGAGATTAGACTATAAAATTAGTTATCTGCCTATTTCATGTCTCATACATAAATGACCAAAATTTAAACTGATGATAATATTCTCAAAACAGAGTTACTTCAATTTAAAAATACATCAAATAGGAAAAGCAACAAAACATAAGTGTGAAAACAAGGGGGAAGATAACAAGTCACACGATAAGATCAGCAGCACAGCCTCTGCAGGCTAGGTTAAGCACCCTCCCAAAATGCTCATTCGAAGGCATACTTACAAAAACTTCAGGATTCTTCAATAACTCCAACCTCAAGATGGCAGCGGCATCTGCAAAAGCGACGGTTGGCAAATTAGTCTTGGGAGTGGTTCCTCTAGCAATCCACTCAACTCCTTTCGCCAACAGATCACGGTCAAGTCTAGGTATTGGTAGGTGGTTTTTATGTGACAGTAAGAGTTGCAAGAATTGTGCCGCGACTTCAGCTGAAGGGTTGTTTGCAGCTTCCAATCCGAATGGAGTTTGAATTGAACGTATTAATGACAATGCGACCCAAAAGCCGAAACCATTAGAGATTTCTATTTGATTTGTTGTTCTAAGAATAAAGACGAGAAGAATAACGGTGGAAGGGTTGTGACAACGAGCTGGAATAAGCTGAGGGCGACCCTGTTAAGCCAGTTCTTCATTGGATGTTTGATGGTGTGCTCTTATGCTTCCAGAATGAGTAAACCAAGAATCCCTATCACCAACAATGATTCCACCACATGCCACAACATACCTCGGCTTCGGCTCATACAAATGCTTCTCAGTTTGATGGAAGTGTTACTGGGCTGTCATGGTTAGCACGAAGGACGCGCTAGCTACTATCCACCATGTGGAAACAGTCATGTTGATGTTATTCCTGACACAAAAAACAACGGGTTAAAAATCTAGCAATGCAATATATTTTAACAATGATGGTAAAAAAAGTCTAAAACTTAAGGGGCTGCTTGGTTTAACATGAACAAATGATTTACAAAAGTAGGTGCAATTACACTATCGATATTCATGTTTTAATGTTTAAATACTACATAGTACGTAAAATTCTAGTAGTAATAATTGTATAACACAAAACACTGTGTAACACTATAACATGCAAAATATAGTAATGAAATCTATATAACATATACAAAACTGTATAACATAAAAATATGTTTAAATGCTACGTACTATTCTAGTAGTTCTAATGTTTAACATGAAGAACTGATTTACAAGCTGCAATAACTGTATATCATACAAAATATAGTAATGAAATTCAAAAGTTTGATTTTTTAGGTAAAATTTAAATATAAAATCTAATGGACATGGGATCATGGCTGTAAAAAGAGAATAAAAGAAAAGTTACATAATACTACCTAACATCATATTTCATCATCCTTATTTTTTTTTGCTTTATAAAACATCCAACCAAAAACCCTCCTAATTACAAGTAATAAAATAAAAACCTTATTCTATAAAACTTCGAACCAAGCACCCTAGTTACTAGTTACTAGTTACTAGTTACTAAGTAATAAAATACAAACAAATTAAAGGTTGGGTCAGGCTATTAAGACCCCTCCCCCCCCAAAAAAAAAAAAAATTCCCATCTATACCCCCCTGAATTTTTTTTTTACTTTTTTTTATTTTTTGTTATTTTTATAATTTTGATTAAGTTATAAAACTGTGAATCAAAAAATACGGAATCAAAAAAATAAAGTTTAACATGTCAAAACTGTTAAACTGACAATAATACGAAACAAAAACTGATAAACAAACTGTCCAGAAAAAATATAGGAGACAAAAAGTACACAAATAGTGTACTTTGTGTACCTTTTTTGTGAGGTAGTAGGGGTACCAATAGGGGTACCCTTACCTAATGAGCCAGTCTGCAGGTTTTTCTTGAGATGCTCTAATTCTGTCGAACAAGATCCTATGATAAATCAAAAAGAAAAAAATAAATTAAAAGAACATATCTTTAAAATGCAACAACTTTTTAGTGTATATAGATTTTGACACCAACTTTTTATAAAAAAACTTAAAACTTCATAAAAAATGTTCAATTTTGCAACTATAAATCACCAAATATAGATGAAAAATTATACATAACAACCCAACTATAAAGATAACTTAAAAAACAATAAATAACATATAAAATGGGAAATGACAATGAATATAGAAAACAATCAACACTCATGTAAAAAATGTAATATGACTTGAGTGAGACAATATTTTGAAAGTGATAATATATTTTATAAAACTTATATCAAATCATTAGTTTTTATAAGATTATTTCTATAAAAATAAAACTAAATATGTCTTTTAAAACAAAGCATTTGGTTTTTCTATAGATTCATAAAAAAGACGTTTTATCAAATTTTTATAAAAAGTTAAATAAAATCTTTTAATCATAGTGAATGTGTTATATATGAATAACCAATGATTTTATGTATAAACTTATATAAATCAAAATGTTTTTTCACAAAAAGTTTTAAAATTTTTAAGATTGTTAAGGATAATCATTTATAAAAGTAAGGTTCACTTCATTATACTTGTCATTATATTTGGAAAAACAAAATAACGGCAAGAAAGTAAAAGTATATCTTGGAAATGATGAATGTTTTGACCTAATTAATTAAAATGGATCTTTTTATAGAGTAGGGTTTAGGTTTCTAGAAACATCAATTGGAATGATAAGGTGGTTGCTCTTTAGACAAATTGCATTTTTTGTCCTTGTTGTTTTATTAATATTTTTTTATTCTATTTAATCAAACTCGCTTAATGGTTATACATTATGCTACTTCCGTCCTAAAATTATTATCCAGTATTCCATTTTGGGATGTTCTAAAATTATTATCCACTTCTAAAAATAGATAGAAATTTTTTTTCAGGTTTACCATATTACTCTCACTTGTGGTTATTATTATAACTAATAAATAAGTATAAAATTAATTAATAAAAGGTAAAAATGTAATTATTCAAAATGTATAAGATAGAAAACTATAAAAGTGATATTTTTTTAAAACTGTATGATTTTTGTCTGTGGACAAATATTTTGGGATGGAATGATAGTTATTATTAAAATCATACTTTTATTTGTCTAATACTTAGATTATAACGTTTTCAAATGGGTTAAGTTTCATTAGGTTATAAGCATATACATTGGATTTAGAGATATTTATTTGAACTAAGAAAATAAAACAAACTTCTTCACTAAAAGAGACCATGTGCCATTGCACAGGTTGCACCCAATGATCCAGCTTCGACTGTGTCTATAAGAAGTTTGAAAATCGGAGGCCCATAAAATATGGAGGCCCTGTGCGGTCGCCCCTATCGCACTTGCTTAAATCCGGCCCTGATTTATACTATAACTTAACTGTTTAGTTAAGAATTGTAAGTTAAACCAGATAAAAAAACGTAGATAACTTTTTTACGTTAAATTTCGTGATTGTAGTTTTGTAGTTGTGTACGGTGGATCTATAAATATTCTTTAAATTTTGAAATATTGATTTTTATTTTTGGTTAAGACCTTGGATTATGATGGATTTTGGTTCATCGACTATAAAATAATGATTCAAGTAGCTATAGTTAGGGGTGAGCATTTGTGCAGATTGGATCAGACCGGACCGATCAAAACTAGACAGTCGGTTCAGTTTTTAGTCCATTCAGTTTTATTAAACATAATCGACGGTATTTTAATAAGACCGAACCGAATTGGACCAACCAGACCAAAGACCGAATTAGTCTAAAATCCTAGACCAAGAACCAGATTGAAATTGTTCAGTCTAATTCAGGTCGATCTGATCCGATTTTCCGATTCAGTCCAGGTCGCTAGTCCAAATACTCAACCCCTAGCTCTATTTAGTCTGTTCGAGATATTAATTTAATGCATGAAAGTTGTTAGTTGAAATGCATGATGCATGATACATGATTTACATCAAAGTATCAAACTGTTAATTGAAATTTATGAAATTGCAAATCGACTTAACTTGAATTTGGATTTGACATTACAAAATGACTGATCTCATAATGATAATCTTTATTGATATTACATAGTTATATATCACAAGTGCACCTCTATCACTAACGACAAATGATTTTTTTTAATTTTCTTTTGAATAACAAAATATACTATTAAATTTAACATAGAAAGGTTTAGTTGGACCGAACAGAATTAGTGGTGTTGTCAAAACTTAAAATTTATACACACTATCATCCTTAAGGGCATCAATTTTTTTCTTTAAAATACTCATAAATTTTACGTGTCTTTTAGCTATTGTTAAACATAGACGAAACATCTAATCGTAGTATGATACGGAGTAATATTGCTTTGAGTGTTACATTTAATATATGACATTTACTTGCGAAGCATATTCTCCAACGAAACACATATGTCATTTATAACAACGAAGCTTTTTTCTAGAAAAACTTTCTTTTAACTTGAGCAAAGGATGTAAAAGGTGATAATCTAATGGCTAATTGAATAAAACCGAGCCAACTTTGGTCCAACTTCTAATTTAGCACAAGAAAACCTTTTTTAAGCAAAAGAAACCATTAAAGTTACCAAAAATTGTAACAAACGTGAATTTTGAGTCTAGTTAATTTACGTAAAACGCGATGGTTCGGGTTAGACTTGTATGTCTATTGATGTTCCCGATTGATTTCGCGTATTTCTGTACGAATTTAAATTTTATATGAATAACAATCATGAAAAATTATTACTTGATTGACTATTATTTGATTACGTTACGTTCTAAGAATTCTTAATTTAGAGGTCGATATTTATTTACGACAACATAATTTAGTTTAAGAGTTATCACGTAAATTAAACTGTCCACTCAATACGACTACGACACACTTAGAAACGTCCCATCCTCTCCTCAAACCAAACTTATTAAAACTTGTACTACAAAAAAAAAATATTACTTAAACACCTATAACATATACACCAATACTACCATTTTTGATTTGCAAGTTCACCCAAAATAAGAGAAAGATACATACTTTGTCCATTGTCAATACACACACAAACCGGTCCCATCTTATTTTCTACAAAATCACACGTTTTTAGCACCACAACTTCCATTTGAAAAACTTTAGCAAGTACCTTCATCCACCCATTTAATTCCATGTACTCTTGGTCCCCTCCTCCCTTCTCTAAACCATCAAACACTCTTTTTCCCCATAAGTTTCCCCAAAAACTTTAAGCTTACAACAACCATTATGATGAAAGTCAAAACAAGTACCACGACCTCCCCTCCTCCTTTCTGCCAGGAAACTAGTCCCAACAATCTTTGTTCTTCCCAACATGAACCCAATTTCCCCATGCTAGTTCACTTGGAAAAAACTTTGTTACAAGCTAACCAAAACCTTAACCAAGTCCTAACTAGAGCTTCTTAACCTAAATCCCCACTCACATGCCTATAAATACTACCCTTACTCTCCCTACATAGTCACACACTCAAACACTTGAATTCATCAAGGATAAACACAAAACCTCATTGAGGTTAAGTCACGACAGGGAGTAAAACAAGCAAGGGTTCGGGTTGTTTAAGAAAGCTAGGTATTCGGGTTAAGATCCTCTATCTCTTGCGTCATCTTCATCAACAAATCTTAGGAATTTTGTAAATTTTCATGTTCCTTGCTAAACTATGTAGGTTGATACTTTTATACTTGCTCAAAACTTTGAAAACTTACTTAACTTAAGTCACGGGTAAGGGTTGGAAGACGTTTATGAAATCAAGGGACCACGGCTAGGATTTGCTTAATGACCTAAAACCGTTCAACCTATGTTTTGAACATAAAATAATAACAAGGGGTCATGACTAAGGCTTAATAAAACGTTTATGTGATGACCTAAAAACAACCAAGCAAAACCATTAACAAACCATGCGGGTGTAAGCGTTTAGACCTAAAAGAAAGCCGCGCATGGACTGAAAACGTATGATTTTATGTATGATGTTTGTATGTCTTGATGTTAAGAAAACAGGTATGACTTTACATTAGACTAGCATAAATGGATGTATGAGTTTGTGTAGATGTATACTAGCTCGGGTTGCATGAGGACTCAAGATACGATTTTATGTGGAGTATGAAATAAATGTTACGTTTATATGTACGCATGAAGACACCCCTACCAATGTGATTAGTGTTTGTGTATATATTATGTCAAGACATGTGTGTTTCTGTGATGCTTATATGCCATGTTAGATATGTAATAATGTGTCCTTAAAGGAGAAACTTTCAACCAAAGACTTTGATACTCAAGTATGCTTGGATAGTATGTAACTAGGATGTAAAAATAGATCACTTGTATCAAATGAAAAGATGATAATGGAAAACCTTTGTATTGATGCGTGTGTATGGGCAAAAGACAGGGGCAAGACCTTTTTGCTTAAAAATGAACCATGCTTGTGCGTCGTGTGTTTAAGTATTTATGTTCATGCATGTATAGAAATTAAACAAGTATAACAACAATGACCATCCTTTTCTGTTTGGAGTACCTGAAGACAAATAATAAAGCAACAGTAGGCACCTTATTTTCTTTCTTTTTTTTACTTATGGTGTATGTAGATGTATGTTATGTGAGAATATGGTTGTCATGATGTATGTATATTGGCATGAAAAGCATATAGGACCCCCACCCTGCTATAGAAGACGAGCAGAAAGCAACAAATACATTTCCCTTTATTTTTTTTTATTATTATTCTTGTTATGTGATATGAATGTTTGTATGTTAGACATGGAACAAGTAAAAGAACCCCTCTCCTTTTTCTTGTGCACACTGCGTAAGTAAAGAAACCAAAAAAACAACAAAAGAATAAGTAGCCATCCCATCCTTTCTTTTAACTTACTGTATGTAGGATTGTATGCATGTATAATGAGTAGTAAAACAAATAGGTCCCCTATTTCTTTTGGGCTGCAAAACAACAAGTACACAAACAAAGTAGTTTTCCAATTTGCTAGTTATAGTATGTATGTATATGTATGTCAGTATGTATATGTATGATTTCTTTTCCTTATTCCCTTCGTGGGTTTAGCACCAAACAACAAGACTATTTCCTGAAGTGTAGTGTGAACATAAAATGATCTCTTTCATTTAATTTCTAATTGCTAAAATTGTATGTCTACTAATTAAACTTCAACCAAAAGGCCTACTTTGAGCCTGTATTTAACCAGTCAAATGACCTGTCCTGACAACCTAAAAGTATCGTGACAAAGTCGACGCAACCTAGTTTTCAAAACATCTTACATCTTGTCTTAAAGTTAAGTAACGAACCCAAAATAAATTCCTTAAGATGGTCGATTGACACTTATAAATAATTGAACCTTGTTTATTTATTTTGTTTGCGAGTGCACTACTTTGTCTAATTAATTGATATACTTAGAGACCTCATAAAAATATGATATTTATCAAATATCGAAGACCCCGTGGCCTAGTTTTTATAATGAGAACCCGTTTATTTTTCGGACTATTATTTAATGAGATATCAAGACCCAAAGTTTACCCCGTGACTAAAATGATTGAACATGAAAAATGTATAAAAACATTTTATAAACCAAGAGCAAGTATAAATTATCAACCAAGTGCATTGTACGTTATTATTTATTGTATTTAGTCTAAGTACGGATATTTTACTTAGGTTACAAGTAGATCGTTTGCGCATCGTTTTGCGTGCCTAGATATTCCGTGCTATCTTTATTAATCATATTTGCTACTTCATCGAGGTGAGTTTCATAGCCCACTTTTAATTGTTTTAACTATTTTGGGGTGAGAACATTGCTTGTTTTAAACGGATGAACATAAGTGCTAAAACTTGATACGTTTGCCTACATGATGTCTAAGTAGCGATATCCCTAGATGCTTTAGCCCACTATCGTGAACCGTTAATTACTTTGTGTAAGCGCGAATGTTATGGATAGATCTATTGGGATTGGCCTCCCTATCTAATGTTGGTTGTGTGACCAAATTAGATACACTTACATTTGAGTCGTTACGAATTTCTTTGGGATAGGCATTTGCTCGGGCTCTCATTATATCTTGTTGGTTGGTTAACGCTTCGGTGTCATGAGCTTAGGCGTAGGAATACAAACGTATACTATTTTAATTATAGCCATGTTTCGGTTATATGTTGGTTGTCTGATCAAATCTTATGGTTCATCACATTAATTTTGTAACTAAACCTATGAACTTACCAACCTTTGTGTTGACACTTTAGCAATGTTTTTATCAGGTATCAAGACGGAGGAGTGACGTGGTTATGCATGGGAGATTTTTAATAAAAATGGTCGTGACTAGTGTATGAATATTTGGATCAATGCTAAAGTCTTTTGAAACAATGTTTTATTTTATGATCCTGTGTAATTCTCTTCCGAACAAGTTTTATGATTTTTATTAAATTAAAACGACATTAAAATAGTCATTCTTTGTATCTATATCTTGTGATAGTCATGACCGTCGCACCCCATTGTGTTGCCTTACTCTGATAAATTGGGGGTGTGACAGATTGGTATCAGATCGGTAGTTATAGAGAACTAGGTTATTTTATTAAAAGATTTTTATAAACGTGAGTCAAAAATTTAATTGTTGGAAAAATAATTCTAGACTATAACTAACTCAAAAATTTCCAAGAACCACTTCACTCCGCGTCTTCGATAAAAGTAAGTTGTAACTTGAATTATTCCATGTGATTTGCTATGTTAGTTTAAACTTGATTGCTACGTGTTATCAACATTAAGTATTTCCTGCCTTGTTTGAATGATCCTTATGTAAGATGTATTTATAGGAATGTGTACTAAGACGATTTCTCTTATGTTTTGAAGTAAAATATATAACATCCTTGTTTGTATTGTTGTGCTACTAAAATGGTTTGTGCCATGTTTAAATCGAACTAAGATGGTTTGTGCCATGTTTAAATCGAATAAAGATGGTTTGTGTCATGATTATTTGGAGTAAAACATACACATACTTATGCTATTACGTATTTTGTTAAAAACAGTCCACTAGACTACTATGAACTATTTAAACACTTGTGTGTTTCTATGTTAACCTATATCGATATACGCCGAATTAAAAATATACGCCAAAACAGTACTTGGGCGCGATGAGATTTAGTAATGGTTGATGATAAGTCGTGAGTAAACCTAAAGCCAAGACAAAGCATCATAAAAGTAAAGAGGTATAACGATACTTAGCAAGGTCTCAAGGCTGTTCTTGTTTAATTGGGTTGCGAGACTAAGTTAAGTGCCAGTCGTTATACAACTTAGGGTTTTTGATGAGTTTTCTTGAGGATGGGTAAAGCTCATGAATTTACATGTTGCGTGATTAGTTGATCGTTAAGTTATAACGTATTTGATGAGTTTTGTGTAGGTTTAATCCATGTAAAATTGTGCGAGTAATATCTAAATACGAGTAAATTCACCAAAGATATTAAGAAGTTTATCGACTAATACTTGACTAGACCTCAAGGCTGTTCTTGTTTGATTGGGTTGCGAGGCTTAGTCAAGTACCAGTTGTAACGCAGCTTAAGATTTTTAGTGAATTTCCTCGGGGATGGATAAGACTTACATGATCTGACAAGGTGATTACATCATTGACGTTTGACTAGTATGGTATATTAGTACCCTTAGTTTGCATGGTGTGCGAACACTAAAATAATGAAAGTCGTCGTCTCTATTTTTATACAACATACGACGATAAACACTCAACACAAAGTATTACTCCTGTAATACTCCACAAAGTACTATATCATAAGGAACAAACATATATTAGTATAACGAAAATATGAAAACTAACCAGAAATATGGCGACGTGTAAGTCGAATGCACGTCAAGGAGAAATTTATGGTGGAGAAAATGTACAAAGATGGATCTAAAGGTTCTAGTACACTGGTTTGCAACTAAGTTGCTATTATAAATCTATGAAGTATGATATAACAACTAATATTAAAGGAATAACTCAATTATATGAGGATTGTGTCATATTTTAAATTCAAGGGGTTATCGCATGTCACAAAGTTTGAGAACCCTCGATTAGAATTGTGGTCACTTCTTAGGAACCTTAATAGCGCGTGTCGAACATAAACAGTCTATAAAATGATTATGAACGAACGGAAGATAAAAAGAAAATGAACAACTTTTGTGATGAAAATTCTTGTGATGGAATTAACTAGTTGATCGGATTAAACAAATTGAATAATTTTGGGATAAAAACAAATTGACCGAAGTGTTTGAGATGTAATAAAGCATCATTAAAGCTCTGGAAAATTCTGTGATAGAATTGAGTGGCTGATGTGAAATATTAAATAATTTATTTTTATGAAGATCAAATGACTCGACATCCGTCGATATCATCACCAACAAAAATTTGGTTACGTAATCGTACTTTATAAATTTTTATTTAACTGTTTTCAATTATTTTTAAAAATTATCTTTTATATCTTGTGAAGCTTTTACTTAAGAAATTATTTTATCCAACAATATTTTTATATATGTCGGAGAAAAATTAATCAAAATTTTTATTCAAAAAGGAGTTTTATAAAATATTTTTGGAAAACATTATTAAAAAAATAATAATTTACTTTGAAGGAACTATCCCCGAGAACTTTGTTAGTAAGAATGTTTGAATTTTGATAAAACGTTTTGGTAAAATCAGTAAAGGTGTTACTGACAAAAAAAAAAAAAAACGACACTATTGATGATGAAATGTTTTGATATAGACTATCATGCAAAGTTTTGGAAAATCTGGCGTAACGACCAACTTAATGTATAAAACATCGCGACTAATGTGAAACATTTTTTTAGTAAGGACTACCATGTAAAGTTTTGGAAAAATCTATTTTTTTACGAACAACTTGGTTTGGAAGACCTAAAGTATTGATAAACTTAACGAGACTTAGTACACCTAAGTATGGAAATTATTTTGTTGGTTGTTAAAAGTGAGCAATAATAACAAATAAAATGAACTATGGACTAATGTGCTGATTTTGAAAGTGAATAATGGTAACGAACGAAATGAACTATCGGCTACCAATATATAAATTACAACCTCAAAGAGTTAAATTGTTTTGAAAAGGAGGATGCAACCGTTGGCCCCGAGACGTACGTAGCCTGATCAACTACGTATGATCGTGGTCGAACGCGAGCTGCTCATAGTAGTCATCGTAGAAATGAGATTTATTAGTGATACTAGAAAACTTCTATATTCAATTTACTTAGGAAATTTATAATGTGCTATGAACGTCGAACATTTTTCTACCGTCTTAAGTAAGAACATCGAGATACGAGTAAACGTAGTACGATTATTTCCTTACCCACCGTCACAAGCAAGAGCGTGTATGACACGAAAAATACTAAGAGCGACAATTAACGACAATAAAACTAAAATTGACTAAGAGTTAGAACAATCTAAACCCAAAAATCTAAATAATAATGAGAAGAATGAAACACCATTTGGATATAACTCAACTTAATGGGTTGAGGAGCCCGTTGAAATTATAGATCGTAAAATGAAAGAACTTAGAAAAAGTCGTATACCGATCGTGAAAGTGCGTTGGAATGCACGAATAGGAATCCAAATTTAGTTAGGAATGTGAAGATCAATTTAAGCTTAAAAACCCTCATCTTTTTAATTAGATAAGTTTCATCGAAATATGAGCTTCGGGTCAAAGCTCAAATTAAGGGATGTCGGATGTAACAAACGTGAATTTTGAGTCTAGTTAATTTACGTAAAACGCGATGGTTCGGGTTAGACTTGTATGTCTATTGATGTTCCCGATTGATTTCGCGTATTTTAGTACGAATTTAAATTTTCTATGAATAACAATCATGAAAAATTATTACTTGATTGACTATTATTTGATTACGTTACGTTCTAAGAATTCTTAATTTAGAGGTCGATATTTATTTACGACAACATAATTTAGTTTAAGAGTTTTCACGTAAATTAAACTGTCCACTCAATACGACTACGACACACTTAGAAACGTCCCATCCTCTCCTCAAACCAAACTTATTAAAACTTGTACTACAAAAAAAAATATTACTTAAACACCTATAACATATACACCAATACTACCATTTTTGATTTGCAAGTTCACCCAAAATAAGAGAAAGATACATACTTTGTCCATTGTCAATACATACACAAACCGGTCCCATCTTATTTTCTACAAAATCACACGTTTTTAGCACCACAACTTCCATTTGAAAAACTTTAGCAAGTACCTTCACCCACCCATTTAATTCCATGTACTCTTGGTCCCCTCCTCCCTTCTCTAAACCATTAAACACTCTTTTTCCCCATAAGTTTCTCCAAAAACTTTAAGCTTACAACAACCATTATGATGATAGTCAAAACAAGTACCACGACCTCCCCTCCTCCTTTCTGCCAGGAAACTAGTCCCAACAATCTTTGTTCTTCCCAACATGAACCCAATTTCCCCATGCTAGTTCACTTGGAAAAAACTTTGTTACAAGCTAACCAAAACCTTAACCAAGTCCTAACTAGAGCTTCTTAACCTAAATCCCCACTCACATGCCTATAAATACTACCCTTACTCTCCCTACATAGTCACACACTCAAACACTTGAATTCATCAAGGATAAACACAAAACCTCATTGAGGTTAAGTCACGACAGGGAGTAAAACAAGCAAGGGTTCGGGTTGTTTAAGAAAGCTAGGTATTCAGGTTAAGATCCTCTAGCTCTTGCGTCATCTTCATCAACAAATCTTAGGAATTTTGTAAGTTTTCATGTTCCTTGCTAAACTATGAAGGTTGATACTTTTATACTTTCTCAAAACTTTGAAAACTTACTTAACTTAAGTCACGGGTAAGGGTTGGAAGACGTTTATGAAATCAAGGGAACACGGCTAGGATTTGCTTAATGACCTAAAACCGTTCAACCTATGTTTTGAGCATAAAATAATAACAAGGGGTCATGACTAAGGCTTAATAAAACGTTTATGTGATGACCTAAAAACAACCAAGCAAAACCGTTAACAAACCATGCGGGTGTAAGTGTTTAGACCTAAAAGAAAGCCGCGCATGGACTAAAAACGTATGATTTTATGTATGATGTGTGTATGTCTTGATGTTAAGAAAACAGGTATGACTTTACAATAGACTAGCATAAATGGATGTATGAGTTTGTGTAGATCTATACTAGCTCGGGTTGCATGAGAACTCAAGATACGATTTTATGTGGAGTATGAATTAAATGTTACGTTTATATGTACGCATGAAGACACCCCCTGCCAATGTGATTAGTGTTTGTGTATATATTATGTCAAGACATGTGTGTTTCTGTGATGCTTATATGCCATGTTAGATATGTAATAATGTGTCCTTAAAGGAGAAACTTTCAACCAAAGACTTTGATACTCAAGTATGCTTGGATAGTATGTAACTAGGAGGTAAAAATAGATCACTTGTATCAAATGAAAAGCTGATAATGGAAAACCTTTGTATTCATGCGTGTGTATGGGCAAAAGACAGGGGCAAGACCCTTTTTGCTTAAAAATGAACCATGCTTGTGCGTCGTGTGTTTAGGTATTTATGTTCATGCATGTATAGAAATTAAACAAGTATAACAACAATGACCATCCTTTTCTGTTTGGAGTACCTGCAGACAAATAATAAAGCAACAGTAGGCACCTTATTTTCTTTCTTTTTTTACTTATGGTGTATGTAGATGTATGTTATGTGAGAATATGGTTGTCATGGTGTATGTATATTGGCATGAAAAGCATATAGGACCCCCACCCTGCTATAGAAGACGAGCAGAAAGCAACAAATACATTTCCCTTTTTTTTATTTATTATTATTCTTGTTATGTGATATGAATGTTTGTATGTTAGACATGGAACAAGTAAAAGAACCCCTCTCCTTTTTCTTGTGCACACTGCGTAAGTAAAGAAACCAAAAAAACAACAAAAGAATAAGTAGCCATCCCATCCTTTTTTTTAACTTACTGTATGTAGGATTGTATGCATGTATAATGAGTAGTAAAACAAATAGGTCCCCCTATTTCTTTTGGGCTGCAAAACAACAAGTACACAAACAAAGTAGTTTCCCAATTTGCTAGTTATAGTATGTATGTATATGTATGTCAGTATGTGTATGTATGATTTCTTTTCCTTATTCCCTTCGTGGGTTTAGCACCAAACAACAAGACTATTTCCTAAAGTGTAGTGTGAACATAAAATGATCTCTTTCATTTAATTTCTAATTGCTAAAATTGTATGTCTACTAATTAAACTTCAACCAAAAGGCCTACTTTGAGCCTGTATTTAACCAGTCAAATGACCTGCCGTGACAACCTAAAAGTATCGTGACAAAGTCGACGCAACCTAGTTTTCAAAACATCTTACAGCTTGTCTTAAAGTTAAGTAACGAACCCAAAATAAATTCCTTAAGATGGTCGATTGACACTTATAAATAATTGAACCTTGTTTATTTATTTTGTTTGCGAGTGCACTACTTTGTCTAATTAATTGATATACTTAGAGACCTCATAAAAATATGATATTTATCAAATATCGAAGACCCCGTGGCCTAGTTTTTATAATGAGAACCCGTTTATTTTACGGACTATTATTTAATGAGATATCAAGACCCAAAGTTTACCCCGTGACTAAAATGATTGAACATGAAAAATGTATAAAAACATTTTATAAACCAAGAGCAAGTATAAATTATCAACCAAGTGCATTGTACGTTATTATTTATTGTATTTAGTCTAAGTACGGATATTTTACTTAGGTTACGAGTAGATCGTTTGCGCATCGTTTTGCGTGCCTAGATATTCCGTGCTATCTTTATTAATCATATTCGCTACTTCATCGAGGTGAGTTTCATAGCCCCACTTTTAATTGTTTTAACTATTTTGGGGTGAGAACATTGCTTGTTTTAAACGGATGAACATAAGTGCTAAAACTTGATACGTTTGCCTACATGATGTCTAAGTAGCGATATCCCTAGATGCTTTAGCCCACTATCGTGAACCGTTAGTTACTTTGTGTAAGCGCGAATGTTATGGATAGATCTATTGGGATTGGCCTCCCTATCTAATGTTGGTTGTGTCACCAAATTAGATACACTTACATTTGAGTCGTTACGAATGCTTTGGGATAGGCATTTGCTCGGGCTCTCATTATATCTTGTTGGTTGTTTAACGCTTCGGTGTCACGAGCTTAGGCGTAGGAATACAAACGTATACTATTTTGATTATAGCCATGTTTTGGTTATATGTTGGTTGTCTGATCAAATCTTATTGTTCATCACATTATTTTTGTAACTAAACATATGAACTCACCAACCTTTGTGTTGACACTTTAGCAATGTTTTTCTCAGCTATCAAGACGGAGGAGTGACGTGGTTATGCATGGGAGATTTTTAATAAAAATGGTCGTGACTAGTGTATGAATATTTGGATCAATGCTAAAGTCTTTTGAAACAATGTTTTATTTTATGATCCGCTTCCGAACAAGTTTTATGATTTTTATTAAATTAAAACGACATTAAAACAGTCATTCTTTGTATCTATATCTTGTGATAGTCATGACCGTCGCATCCCATTGTGTTGCCTTACTCTGATAAATTGGGGGTGTGACAAAAATGACATTTAAATTTGAAGACTTCACTGTTGGTAACTTTTAACTATGATGATACAGTAAAAAATTTGATTTAGCGTGTTAAAACGTGTCCTCCCTGGGTAATCATCACTTAAATGACCAAAATAAGTTGGATAGTCAAATTAGAGATTAAACTATAAAATTAGTTATCTGCCTATTTCATGTCTCATATATAAATGACCAAAATTTAAACTGATGATAATATTCTCAAAACAGAGTTACTTCAAATTAAAAATACATCAAATAGGAAAAGCAACAAAACATAAGTGTTAAAACAAGGGAGAAAATAACAAGTCACACGATAAGATCAGCAACACAGTCTCCGCAGGCTAGGTTAAGCACCCTCCCAAAATGCTCACTCGAAGGCATACTTACGAAAACCTCGGGATTCTTCAATAACTCCAACCTCAAGATGGCAGCGGTATCTACAAAAGCAACGGTTGTCAAACTAGTCTGGGGAGTAGTTCCTCTAGCAACCACTCAACTCCTTTCGCCAACAGATCACGGTCAAGTCTAGGTATTGCTAGGTGGCTGATCTGTGACAGTAAGAGTTGCAAGAATTGTGTCGCGACTTAAACTGCAGGGTTGTTTGCAGCTTCCAATCCGAATGGAGTTTGAATTGAACGGATTATTGACAATGCGACCCAAAATGTAGCCAAAACCTTTAGAGATTTCCAGTTGATTTGTTCTTCTAAGAATAAGACGAGAAGAATAACGGTGGAAGGGTTGTGACAACGAGCTGGAATAAGCTGAGGGCGACCCTGTTAAGCCCGTTCTTCATTGGAAGTTTGATGGTGTGCTAAAATGCTTCCAGAATGAGCAAACCAAGAATCCCAGCACCGACAATGATTCCACCACATGCCATAACATACCTCGGCTTCTGCTCATATAAATGCTTCTCAGTTTGATGGAAGTGGTACTGGGCTGTCACGATTAGCACAAAGGACGCGCTAGCTACTGTCCACCATGTGGAAACAGTCCAGTAGATGTTATCCCTGGTACAAAAAAAAGCGGGTTAAAAATCTAGCAATGCAATATATTTTAACAATGATGGTGAAAAAGATCTAAAACTTAAGGGGCTGCTTGGTTTAACATGAACAAATGATATACAAAAGTAGGTGCAATTAAACTATCGATATTCATGTTTTAATGTTTAAATACTACGTCGTACGTACAATTCTTGTAGTAATAATTGTATAACACAAAACACTGTATAACACTATAACATGCAAAATATAGTAATGAAATCTATATAATATATACAAAACTGTATAACATAAAAATATGTTTAAATGCTACGTACTATTCTAGTAGTTCTAGTGTTTAACATGAAGAAATGATTTACAAGCTGCAATAACTCGATATCATACAAAATATAGTAATGAAATACAAAAGTTTGATTTTTTAGGTAAAATTTAAAAATAGAATCTAATGGACATGAGATCATGGCTGTAAAAAGAGAATAAAGGAAAAGTTACATAATACTACCTAACATCATATTTCATCATCCTTATCTTTTTTTACTTTATAAAACATCCAACCAAAGACCCTCCTAATTACAAGTAATAAAATACAAACCGTACTCTATAAAACTTCAAACCAAGCACCCTAGTTACTAGTTACTAGTAATAAAATACAAACAAACTAAAGGTTGGATCAGGCTATTAAGACCTCCTCTCCCCCCCCCCACAAAAAAAACTCCCATCTATACCCCTCCTGAATTTTATTTATTTTTTATTTATTTATTTATTTATTTATTTTTTATTTATTTTGGTTAAATTATAAAACTGTGAATCAGAAAATACGGAATCAAAAAAATAAAGATTAACATGTCAAAACTGTTAAACTGACAAAAATACGGAATAAAAACAGATAAACAAATTGTCCAGAAAAATTTAGGAGACAAAAAGTACACAAATAGTGTACTTTGTGTACCTTTTTTGTAGGGTAGGAGGGGTACCAATAAGGGTACCCTTAACTAGTGAGCCAGTCTGTAGGTTTATCTTGAGATGCTCCAATTCTGTCGAACAAGATCCTAGAAAAAATCAAAAAGAAAAAAACAAATTAAAAGAACATATCTTTAAAATGCAACAACTTTTTAGTGTATATAGATTTTGACACCAAATTTTTATCGAAAAACTTAAAACTTCATCATAAATGTTCAATTTTGCAACTATAAATCACAAAATATAGACGAAAAATTATACATAACAACCCAGCTATAAAGATAACTTAAAAAACAATAAATAATATATATAAAATGAGTGAGACAATATTTTGAAAGTGATAATGTATTTTATAAAACTTATATCAAATCATTAGTTTTTATAAGATTATTTCTATAAAAATCAAACTGATGTGTCTTTTAAAACAAAACATTTCGTTTTCTATAGATTTATAAAAAAGATGTTTTATCAAATGTTTATAGAAAGTTAAATAAAATCTTTTAATCATAGCGAATGTGTTATATATGAATAACCAATGATTTTATGTATAAACTTATATAAATCAAAAGGTTTTTTCACAAAAAGTTTTAAACTTTTTAAGATTGTTAAGGGTAATCATTTATAAAAGTAAGGTTCACCTCATTATACTTGTCATTATATTTGGAAAAACAAAATAACGGCAAGAAAGTAAAAGTATATCTTGGAAATAATGAATGTTTTGACCTAATTAATTGAAATGGATCTTTTTATAGAGTAAGGTTTAGGTTTCTAGAAACATCCATTGGAATGATAAAGTGGTTGCTCTTTAGAAAAATTGCATTTTTGGTCCTTGTTGTTTTATTAATATATTTTTATTCTATTTAATCAAACTCGCTTAATGGTTATACCTTATGCTACTCCCATCCTAAAATTATTATCCAGTATTCCATTTTGGGATGTCCCAAAATTATTATCAACTTCCAAAAATAGTTAGAAAATTTTGTTCAGGTTTACCATATTACTCTCACTTGTGGTTATTATTACAAATTATAAAGAAGTATAAAACTAATTGATTAAAGGTAAAAATGTCATTATTCAAAAAGTATAAGATAGAAAACTGTAAAAGTGATATTTTTTTTGAAACTGTATGATTTTTGTCTGTGAAGTATTATTAAAATCATACTTTTATTTGTCTAATACTTAGATTATAAAGTTTTCAAATGGGTTAAGTTTCATTAGGTTATAAGTATATACATTAGTTTTAGAGATATTTACTTAAACTAAGAAAATAAAACAAACTTCTTCACTAAAAGAGACCATGTGCCATTGCACAGGTTGCACCCAATGATCCGGCTTCGACCGTGTCTATAAGAAGTTTGAAAATGGGAGGCCCTGTGCGGTCGCCCTGCCACACTTGCTTAAATCCAGACCTGATTTATACTGTAACTTAACTGTTAGGTTAAGAATTGTAAGTTAAACCAAATAAAAAAACGTAGATAACCTTTTTACGTTAAATTTCGTGATTGTAGTTTTATAGTTGTGTACGGTGGATCTATTAATATTCTTTAAATTTTGAAATATTTTTATTTTTGGTTAAGACCATGGATTATGATGGATTTTGGTTCATCGGCTATAAAATAATGATTCAAGTAGCTCTAGTTAGGGGGGAGCATTTGCGCAGACTGGACCGGACCGGGCCGATCAAAACTAGATTGTCGGTTCAGTGTAGTCCGGTTCAGTCTTATTGAACATAATCGACGGTATTTTGATAAGACCGAACCGAATTGGACCAACCAGACCAAAGACCGAATTAGTCTAAAATCCTAGACCGAGAACCGGATTGAAATTGTGCAGTCTAATTTAGTTCGAATGGATCCGGTTTTCCGATTCAGTCCAGGTCGCTAGTCCGAATACTCAACCCCTAGCTCTATTTAGTCTGTTCGAGATATTAATTTAATGCATGAAAGTTGTTAGTTGAAATGCATGATGCATGATACATGATTTACATCAAAGTATCAAACTGTTAATTGAAATTTATGAAATTGCAAATCGAATTAACTTGAATTTGGACTTTACATTACAAAAATGACTAATCTCATAATGATAATCTTTATTGATAGTACATAGCTATATATCACAAGTGCACCTCCATCACTAATGACAAATGATTTTTTTAATTTTCTTTTGAACAACAAAATATACTATTAAATTTAACATAACCTTTGAAAACACAATTTAAATATTTGAGTGAATGTTTCGTTTCAGATTGACATCCTAATTGAAGAAATATTTTTACTCAACCAATATACAAAATTGTTATAGTAAACATAGAAAGGTTTAGTTGTACCGAACAGAATTAGTGGTCTTGTCAAAACTTAAAATTTTATACACACTATCATCCTTAAGGGCATCAACTTTTTTTCTTTACAATACTCATAAATTTTACGTGTCTTTTAGCTATTGTTAAACATATACGAAACATCTAATCGTAGTATGATACGGAGTAATATTGCTTTGAGTGTTACATTTAATATATGACATTTACTCGCGAAGCATATTCTCCAACGAAACAGATATGTCATTTATTTGTGATATATATTGTTTAGATTCAGTAACAATTGGTATATCTTTCGAGCATTTTTCTAGAAAAGCTTTCTTTTAACTTGAACAAAGGATGTAACAGGTGATAATCTAATGGCTAATTGAATAAAACCGAGTAAACTTTGGTCCAATTTCTAATTTAGCAAAAGAAAATTTTTTTTAAGCAAAAGAAACCATTAACGTTACCAAAAATGACACTTACATTTGAAAACTTTATTGTTGGTAACTTTTAACTATGATGATACAGTAAAAAAATTTGTTTTGGCGTGTTAAAACGTGTCCACCCTAGGTAATCAGCATTTAAATGACCAGAATAAGTTGGATAGTCAAATTAGAGATTAGACTATAAAATTAGTTATCTGCCTATTTCATGTCTCATACACAAATGACCAAAATTTAAACTGATGATAATATTCTCAAAACAGAGTTACTTCAAATTAAAAATACATCAAATAGGAAAAGCAACAAAACATAAGTGTTAAAACAAGGGGGAAAATAACAAGTCACACGATAAAATCAGCAGCACAGCCTTTGCAGGCTAGGTTAAGCGCCCTCCCAAAATGCTCATTCGAAGGCATACTTACGAAAACTTCAGGATTCTTCAATAAATCCAACCTCAAGATGGCAGCGGCATCTGCAAAAGCAACGGTTGGCAAATTAGTCTTGGGAGTGGTTACTCTAGCAATCCACTCAACTCCTTTCACCAATAAATCACGGTCAAGTCTAGGTATTGCTAGGTGGTTGTTCTGTGACAGTAAGAGTTGCAAGAATTATGCTGCCGGTTCAGCTGCAGGGTTGTTTGCAGCTTCCAATCCGAATAGAGTTTGAATTGAACGGATTAATGACGATGCAACCCAAAATGTAGCCAAACCTTTAGAGATTTCCAGTTGATTTTTTCTTCTAAGAATAAAGACGAGAAGAATAACGGTGGAAGGGTTGTGACAACGAGATGGAATAAGCTGAGGGCAACCCTGTTAAGCCAGCTCTTCATTGGATGTTTGATGGGGTGCTCATATGCTTACAGAATGAGCAAACCAAGAATCCCAACACCGACAATGATTCCACCACATGCCACAACATACCTCGGCTTCGGCTCATACAAATGCTTCTCAGTTTAATGGAAGTGGTACTGGGCTGTCACGGTTAGCACGAAGGACGCGCTAGCTACTATCCACCCTGTGGAAACAGTCCTTTTGATGTTATCCCTGGCACAAAAAAAGCGGGTTAAAAATCTAACATTGCTATATATTTTAACAATGATGGTGAAAAAAGTCTAAAACATAAGGGGCTGCTTGGTTTAACATGAACAAATTATTTACAAAAGTAGTTGCAATTAAACTATCGATATTCATGTTCTAATGTTTAAATACTACGTAGTACGTACTATTATAGTAGTAACAATTGTATAACACAAAACACTATATAACACTATAACATGCAAAATATAGTAATGAAATTTGTATAACATATACAACACTGTATAACATAAAAATATGTTTAAATGCTACGTACTATTCTAGTAGTTCTGATGTTTAACATGAAGAACTGATTTACAAGCTGCAATAAGTGTATATCATACAAAATATAGTAATGAAATACAAAAGTTTGATTTTTTAGGTAAAATTTAAGAATTCAAATCTAATGGACATGAGATCATGGCTGTAAAAAGAGAATAAAGAAAAAGTTACATAATACTACCTAACATCATATTTCATCATCCTTATCTTTTTTTTTGCTTTATAAAACATCCAACTAAAGACCCTCCTGATTACAAGTAATAAAATACAACCCTTACTCTATAAAACTTCGAACCAAGCACCCTAGTTACTAGTTACTAGTTACTAGTAATAAAATACTAACAAATTAAAAGTTGGGTCAGGCTATTAAGACACCCCCCAAAACTCCCATCTATACCCCCCCTAAATTTTATTTTTTTTATTTTTATAATTTTGGTTTTGTTATAAAACTGTGAATCGGAAAATACGGAATCATAAAAATAAAGTTTAGCAGGTCAAAACTGTTAAACTGACAAAAATACGGAACAAAAACTGATAAAAAACTGTCCAGAAAAAATCTGAGAGACAAAAAGTACACAAATAGTGTACTTTGTGTACCTTTTTTGTGGGGTAGAGGGGGTACCAATAGGTGTATCTTTACCTAGTGAGCCAGTCTGCAGGTTTGTCTTGAGATGCTCCAATTCTGCCGAACAAGATCCTAGAAAAAATCAAAAAGAAAAAAACAAATTAAAAGAACATATCTTTAAAATGCAATAACTTTTTTGTGTATATAAATTTTGACACCAAATTTTTATCAAAAAACTTAAAACTTCATCACAAATGTTCAATTTAGCAATTATAAATCACCAAATATAGACGAAAAATTATACCTAACAACCTAGCTATAAAGATAACTTAAAAAAACAATAAATAATATATAAAATGGGAAATGACAAGGAATATAGAAAACAATCAACACTCACGTAAAAAATGTAATGTGACTTAAGTGAGACAATATTTTGAAAGTGATAATGTATTTTATAAAAATTATATCAAATCATTAGTTTTTATAAGATTAGGTCTATAAAAATCAAACTAAATATGTCTTTTAAAACAAAGCATTTGTTTTTTCTATAGATATATAAAAAAGATGTTTTATCAAATGTTAATAAAAAGTTAAATAAAAACTTTTAATCATATTGAATGTGTTATATATGAATAACCAATGATTTTATATATAAACTTATATAAATCAAAGGTTTTTTTCATAAAAAGTTTTAAACTTTTTAAGATTGTTAAGGATAATCATTTATAAAAGTAAGGTTCACCTCATTATACTTGTCATTATATTTGGAAAAACAAAATATCAGAAAGAAAGTAAAAGTATATCTTGAAAATGATGAATGTTTTGACCTAATTAATTAAAATGGATCTTTTTATAGAGTAGGGTTTAGGTTTCTAGAAACATCCATTGGAATGATAAGGTGGTTGCACTTTAGACAAATTGCATTTCTGGTCCTTGTTGTTTTATTAATATTTTTTGATTCTATTTAATCAAACTCGCTTAATGGTTATACCTTATGCTACTCCCGTCCTAAAATTATTATCCAGTATTCCATTTTGGGATGTCCCAAAATTATTATCCACTTCCAAAAATAGTTAGAAAATTTTGTTCAGGTTTACCATATTACTCTCACTTGTGGTTATTATTACAAATAATAAAGAAGTATAAAATTAATTGATTAAAGGTAAAAATGTCATTATTCAAAAAGTATAAGATAGAAAACTATAAAAGTGATATTTTTTTTGAAATTGTATGATTTTTGTCTGTGAAGTATTATTAAAATCATACTTTTATTTGTCTAATACTTAGATTATAAAGTTTTCAAATGGGTTAAGTTTCATTAGATTATAAGTATATACATTGGTTTTAGAGATATTTACTTGAACTAAGAAAATAAAACAAACTTCTTCACTAAAAGAGACCATTTGCCATTGCACATGTTGCACCCAATGATCCGGCTTCGACTGTGTCTATAAGAAGTTTGAAAATCGGAGGCCCATAAATATGGAGGCCCTGTGTGGTCGCCTCTTTCGTACTTGCTTAAATCCGGCCCTGATTTATACTGTAACTTAACTGTTTAGTTATGAATTGTAAGTTAAACCAGATAAAAAAACGTAGATAACCTTTTTACGTTAAATTTCGTGATTGTAGTTTTATAGTTGTGTACGGTGGATCTATTAATATTCTTTAAATTTTGAAATATTTTTATTTTTTGTTAAGACCATGGATTATGATGGATTTTGGTTCATCGGCTATAAAATAATGATTCAAGTAGCTCTAGTTAGGGGTGAGCATTTGCGTAGACTGGACCGGACCGGACCGATCAAAACTAGACTGTCGGTTCAGTGTTTAGTCCGGTTCAGTCTTATTAAACATGATCGACGGTATTTTGATAAGACCGAACCGAACTGGACCAACCAGACCAAAGACCGAATTAGTCTAAAATCCTAGACCGAGGACCGGATTGAAATTGTTCAGTCTAATTTAGGTCGAATGGATCCGGTTTTCCGATTCAGTCCAGGTGGCTAGTTGAAATACTCAACCCCTAGCTCTAATTAGTATGTTCGAGATATTAATTTACTACATGAATGTTGTTAGTTGAAATGCATGATGCATGATACATGATTTACATCAAAGTATCAAATTGTTAATTAAAATTTATGAAATTGCAAATCGAATTAACTTGAATTTGGACTTGACATTACAAAATGACTGATCTCATAATGATAATCTTTATTGATAGTATATAGCTATATATCACAAGTACACCTCTATCACTAATGACAAATGATTTTTTTAATTTTCTTTTGAACAACAAAATATACTATTAAATTTAACATAAACTTTGAAAACACAATTTAAATATTTGAGTGAATGTTTCATTTTAGATTGACATCCTAATTGAAGAAATATTTTTACTCAACCAATACACAAAATTGTTATAGTAAACATAGAAAGGTTTAGTTGGACCGAAAAGAATTAGTGGTCTTGTCAAAACTTAAAATTTATACACACAATCATCCTTAAGGGTATCAATTTTTTTTCTTTAAAATACTCATAGATTTTACGTGTCTTTTTGCTATTGTTAAACATAGACGAAACATCTAATCGTAGTATGATACAGAGTAATATTGCTTTGAGTGTTACATTTAATATATGACATTTACTTGCGAAGTATATTCTCCAACAAAACAGATATGTCATTTATTTGTGATATATATTGTTTAGATTCAGTAACAATTGGTGTATCTTTCGAACTTTTTTTCTAGAAAAGCTTTCTTTTAACTTGAACAAAGGATGGAACAGATGATAATCTAATGGCTAATTAAATAAAACCGAGCAAACTTTGGTCCAATTTCTAATTTAGCAAAAAAAAATTTTTTTAAGCAAAAGGAACCATTAAAGTTACCAAAAATGACATTTAAATTTGAAAACTTTATTGTTGGTAACTTTTAACTATGATGATACAGTAAAAAATTGATTTGGCGTGTTAAAACGTGTCCTCCCTAGGTAATCATCACTTAAATGACCAGAATAAGTTGGATAGTCAAATTAGAGATTAGACTATAAAATTAGTTATCTGCCTATTTCATGTCTCTCATACACAAATGACCAAAAATTAAACTGATCATAATATTCTCAAAACAGAGTTACTTCAAATTAAAAATACATCAAATATGAAAAGCAACAAAACATAAGTGTTAAAACAAGGGGGAAAATAATAAGTCACACGATAAGATTAGCAGCACAGCCTCTGCACGCTAGGTTAAGCACCTTCCCAAAATGCACATTCGAAGGCATACTTACGAAAACTTCAGGATTCTTCAATAACTCCAACCTCAAGATGGCAGCGGCATCTGCAAAAGCAACGGTTGGCAAATTAGTCTTGGGAGTGGTTCCTCTAGCAATACACTCAACTCCTTTCGCCAATAGATCACGGTCAAGTCTAGGTATTGCTAGGTTGTTGTCCTGTGACAGTAAGAGTTGCAAAAATTATGCCACCGCTTCAACTGCAGGGTCTTTTGCAGCTTCCAATCTGAACGGAGTTTTAATTGAACGGATTAATGACAATGCGGCCCAAAATGTAGCCGAAACCTTTAGAGATTTCCAGTTGATTTGTTCTTCTAAGAATAAATACGAGAAGAATAACGGTGGAAGGGTTGTGACAACGAGATGGAAAAAGCTGAGGCGACCCTGTTAATCCAGTTCTTCATTGGATGTTTGATGGTGTGCTCATATGCTTCCAGAATGAGCAAACCAAGAATCACAACACCGACAATGATTCCACCACATGCCACAACATACCTCGGCTTCGGCTCATACAAATGCTTCTCAGTTTGATGGAAGTGGTACTGGGTTGTCACGGTTAGCACGAAGGACGTGCTAGCTACTATCCACCCTGTGGAAACAGTCTTGTTGATGTTATCCCTGGCACAAAAAAAAGCGGGTTAAAAATCTAGCAATGTAATATATTTTAACAATGATGGTGAAAAAAGTCTAAAACATAAGGGGCCGCTTGGTTTAACATGAACAAATGATTTACAAAAGTAGTTGCAATTAAACTATCGATATTCATGTTCTAATGTTTAAATACTACGTAGTACGTATTATTCTAGTAGTAATAATTGTATAACACAAACACTGTATAACACTATAACATGCAAAATATAGTAATAAAATCTGTATAACATATACAAAACGGTATAACATAAAAATATGTTTAAATGCTACGTACTATTCTAGTAGTCCTGATGTTTAACATGAAGAACTGATTTACAAGCTGCAGTAACCCTATATCATACAAAATATAGTATTGAAATACAAAAGTTTGATTTTTTAGGTAAAATTTAAAAATCAAATCTAATGGACATGAGAGGCTGGCTGTAAAAAGAGAATAAATGAAAAGTTACATAATACTATCTAACATCATATTTCATCATCCTTATATTTTTTTACTTTATAAAACATCCAAACAAAGACCCTCCTGATTACAAGTAATAAAATACAAACCTTACTCTATTAAACTTCGAACCAAACACTCTAATTACTAGTAATAAAATACAAACAAATTAAAAGTTGGGCCAGGCTATTAAGACACCCCCCAAAACTCCCATCTATACCCCCTGAATTTTATTTTATTTTTTATTTTTTTATTTTTATAATTTTGGTTTTTTATAAAACTGTGAATCGGAAAATACAGAATCAAAAAAATAAAGTTTAACAGGTCAAAACTGTTAAATTGACAAAAATACGGAACAAAAACTGATAAAAACTGTCCAGAAAGAATCTGGGAGACAAAAAGTACACAAATAGTGTACTTGGTGTACCTTTTTTGTGGGGTAGGGGGTACCAATAGAGGTACCCTTACCTAGTGAGCGAGTCTGCAGGTTTATCTTGAGATGCTCCAATTCTGGCGAACAAGATCCTAGAAAAAATCAAAAAGAAAAAATCAAATTAAAAGAACATATCTTTAAAATGCAACAACTTTTTGGTGTATATAGATTTTGACACCAACTTTTTATCAAAAAACTTAAAACTTCATCACAAATGTTCAATTTTGCAATTATAAATCACCAAATATAGACGAAAAGTTATACCTAACAACCCAGCTATAAAGATAACTTAAAAAAAACAATAAATAATATATAAAATGGGAAATGACAAGGAATATAGAAAACAATCAACACTCACGTGAAAAATGTAATGTGACTTGACTGAGACAATATTTTGAAAGTGATAATGTATTTTATAAAACTTATATCAAATCATTAGTTTTTATAAGATTATTTCTATAAAAATGAAACTAAATATGTCTTTTAAAACAAAGCATTTGTTTTTTCTATAGATATATAAAAAAGATGTTTTATCAAATGTTTATAAAAAGTTAAATAAAAACTTTTAACCATATTGAATGTGTTATATATGAATAACCAATGATTTTATATATAAACTTATATAAATCAAAGGTTTTTTCATAAAAAGTTTTAAACTTTTTAAGATTGTTAAGGATAATCATTTATAAAAGTAAGGTTCACCTCATTATACTTGTCATTATATTTGGAAAAACAAAATATCAGGAAGAAAGTAAAAGTATATCTTGAAAATGATGAATGTTTTGACCTAATTAATTAAAATGGATCTTTTTATAGAGTAGGGTTTAGGTTTCTAGAAACATCCATTGGAATGATAAGGTGGTTGCACTTTAGACAAATTGCATTTCTGGTCCTTGTTGTTTAATTAATATTTTTTGATTCTATTTAATCAAACTCGCTTAATGGTTATACCTTATGCTACTCCCGTCCTAAAATTATTATCCAGTATTCCATTTTGGGATGTCCCAAAATTATTATCCACTTCCAAAAATAGTTAGAAAATTTTGTTCAGGTTTACCATATTACTCTCACTTGTGGTTATTATTACAAATAATAAAGAAGTATAAAATTAATTGATTAAAGGTAAAAATGTCATTATTCCAAAAGTATAAGATAGAAAACTATAAAAGTGATATTTTTTTTGAAATTGTATGATTTTTGTCTGTGAAGTATTATTAAAATCATACTTTTATTTGTCTGATACTTAGATTATAAAGTTTTCAAATGGGTTAAGTTTCATTAGATTATAAGTATATACATTGGTTTTAGAGATATTTACTTGAACTAAGAAAATAAAACAAACTTCTTCACTAAAAGAGACCATGTGCCATTGCACATGTTGCACCCAATGATCCGGCTTCGACTGTGTCTATAAGAAGTTTGAAAATCGGAGGCCCATAAATATGGAGGCCCTGTGTGGTCGCCTCTTTCGTACTTGCTTAAATCCGGCCCTGATTTATACTGTAACTTAACTGTTTAGTTATGAATTGTAAGTTAAACCAGATAAAAAAACGTAGATAACTTTTTTACGTTAAATTTCGTGATTGTAGTTTTATAGTTGTGTACGGTGGATCTATTAATATTCTTTAAATTTTGAAATATTTTTATTTTTTGTTAAGACCATGGATTATGATGGATTTTGGTTCATCGGCTATAAAATAATGATTCAAGTAGCTCTAGTTAGGGGTGAGCATTTGCGTAGACTGGACCGGACCGGACCGATCAAAACTAGACTGTCGGTTCAGTGTTTAGTCCGGTTCAGTCTTATTAAACATGATCGACGGTATTTTGATAAGACCGAACCGAACTGGACCAACCAGACCAAAGACCGAATTAGTCTAAAATCCTAGACCGAGGACCGGATTGAAATTGTTCAGTCTAATTTAGGTCGAATGGATCCGGTTTTCCGATTCAGTCCAAGTGGCTAGTTGAAATACTCAACCCCTAGCTCTATTTAGTATGTTCGAGATATTAATTTACTACATGAATGTTGTTAGTTGAAATGCATGATGCATGATACATGATTTACATCAAAGTATCAAATTGTTAATTAAAATTTATGAAATTGCAAATCGAATTAACTTGAATTTGGACTTGACATTACAAAATGACTGATCTCATAATGATAATCTTTATTGATAGTATATAGCTATATATCACAAGTACACCTCTATCACTAATGACAAATGATTTTTTTAATTTTCTTTTGAACAACAAAATATACTATTAAATTTAACATAAACTTTGAAAACACAATTTAAATATTTGAGTGAATGTTTCATTTTAGATTGACATCCTAATTGAAGAAATATTTTTACTCAACCAATACACAAAATTGTTATAGTAAACATAGAAAGGTTTAGTTGGACCGAAAAGAATTAGTGGTCTTGTCAAAACTTAAAATTTATACACACAATCATCCTTAAGGGTATCAATTTTTTTTCTTTAAAATACTCATAGATTTTACGTGTCTTTTTGCTATTGTTAAACATAGACGAAACATCTAATCGTAGTATGATACAGAGTAATATTGCTTTGAGTGTTACATTTAATATATGACATTTACTTGCGAAGTATATTCTCCAACAAAACAGATATGTCATTTATTTGTGATATATATTGTTTAGATTCAGTAACAATTGGTGTATCTTTCTAACTTTTTTTCTAGAAAAGCTTTCTTTTAACTTGAACAAAGGATGGAACAGGTGATAATCTAATGGCTAATTAAATAAAACCGAGCAAACTTTGGTCCAATTTCTAATTTAGCAAAAAAAAAATTTTTTAAGCAAAAGGAACCATTAAAGTTACCAAAAATGACATTTAAATTTGAAAACTTTATTGTTGGTAACTTTTAACTATGATGATACAGTAAAAAATTGATTTGGCGTGTTAAAACGTGTCCTCCCTAGGTAATCATCACTTAAATGACCAGAATAAGTTGGATAGTCAAATTAGAGATTAGACTATAAAATTAGTTATCTGCCTATTTCATGTCTCTCATACACAAATGACCAAAAATTAAACTGATCATAATATTCTCAAAACAGAGTTACTTCAAATTAAAAATACATCAAATATGAAAAGCAACAAAACATAAGTGTTAAAACAAGGGGGAAAATAATAAGTCACACGATAAAATTAGCAGCACAGCCTCTACACGCTAGGTTAAGCACCTTCCCAAAATGCACATTCGAAGGCATACTTACGAAAACTTCAGGATTCTTCAATAACTCCAACCTCAAGATGGCAGCGGCATCTGCAAAAGCAACGGTTGGCAAATTAGTCTTGGGAGTGGTTCCTCTAGCAATCCACTCAACTCCTTTCGCCAATAGATCACGGTCAAGTCTAGGTATTGCTAGGTTGTTGTCCTGTGACAGTAAGAGTTGCAAAAATTATGCCACCGCTTCAACTGCAGGGTTTTTTGCAGCTTCCAATCCGAACGGAGTTTTAATTGAACGGATTAATGACAATGCGGCCCAAAATGTAGCCGAAACCTTTAGAGATTTCCAGTTGATTTGTTCTTCTAAGAATAAATACGAGAAGAATAACGGTGGAAGGGTTGTGACAACGAGATGGAAAAAGCTGAGGCGACCCTGTTAATCCAGTTCTTCATTGGATGTTTGATGGTGTGCTCATATGCTTCCAGAATGAGCAAACCAAGAATCACAACACCGACAATGATTCCACCACATGCCACAACATACCTCGGCTTCGGCTCATACAAATGCTTCTCAGTTTGATGGAAGAGGTACTGGGTTGTCACGGTTAGCACGAAGGACGTGCTAGCTACTATCCACCCTGTGGAAACAGTCTTGTTGATGTTATCCCTGGCACAAAAAAAAGCGGGTTAAAAATCTAGCAATGTAATATATTTTAACAATGATGATGAAAAAAGTCTAAAACATAAGGGGCCGCTTGGTTTAACATGAACAAATGATTTACAAAAGTAGTTGCAATTAAACTATCGATATTCATGTTCTAATGTTTAAATACTACGTAGTACGTATTATTCTAGTAGTAATAATTGTATAACACAAACACTGTATAACACTATAACATGCAAAATATAGTAATAAAATCTGTATAACATATACAAAACGGTATAACATAAAAATATGTTTAAATGCTACGTACTATTCTAGTAGTCCTGATGTTTAACATGAAGAACTGATTTACAAGCTGCAGTAACCCTATATCATACAAAATATAGTATTGAAATACAAAAGTTTGATTTTTTAGGTAAAATTTAAAAATCAAATCTAATGGACATGAGAGGCTGGCTGTAAAAAGAGAATAAATGAAAAGTTACATAATACTATCTAACATCATATTTCATCATCCTATATTTTTTTACTTTATAAAACATCCAAACAAAGACCCTCCTGATTACAAGTAATAAAATACAAACCTTACTCTATTAAACTTCGAACCAAACACTCTAGTTACTAGTAATAAAATACAAACAAATTAAAAGTTGGGCCAGGCTATTAAGACACCCCCAAAACTCCCATCTATACCCCCTGAATTTTATTTTATTTTTTATTTTTTTATTTTTATAATTTTGGTTTTTTATAAGACTGTGAATCGGAAAATACGGAATCAAAAAAATAAAGTTTAACAGGTCAAAACTGTTAAATTGACAAAAATATGGAACAAAAACTGATAAAAAACTGTCCAGAAAAAATCTGGGAGACAAAAAGTACACAAATAGTGTACTTGGTGTACCTTTTTTGTGGGGTAGGGGGTACCAATAGAGGTACCCTTACCTAGTGAGCGAGTCTGCAGGTTTATCTTGAGATGCTCCAATTCTGGCGAACAAGATCCTAGAAAAAATCAAAAAGAAAAAATCAAATTAAAAGAACATATCTTTAAAATGCAACAACTTTTTGGTGTATATAGATTTTGACACCAACTTTTTATCAAAAAACTTAAAACTTCATCACAAATGTTTAATTTTGCAATTATAAATCACCAAATATAGACGAAAAGTTATACCTAACAACCCAGCTATAAAGATAACTTAAAAAAAACAATAAATAATATATAAAATGGGAAATGACAAGGAATATAGAAAAAAATCAACACTCACGTGAAAAATGTAATGTGACTTGAGTGAGACAATATTTTGAAAGTGATAATGTATTTTATAAAACTTATATCAAATCATTAGTTTTTATAAGATTATTTCTATAAAAATGAAACTAAATATGTCTTTTAAAACAAAGCATTTGTTTTTTCTATAGATATATAAAAAAGATGTTTTATCAAATGTTTATAAAAAGTTAAATAAAAACTTTTAACCATATTGAATGTGTTATATATGAATAACCAATGATTTTATATATAATCAATGGTTTTTTTCATAAAAAGTTTTAAACTTTTAAAGATTGTTAAGGATAATCATTTATAAAAGTAAGGTTCACCTCATTATACTTGTCATTATATTTGGAAAAACAAAATAACGGCAAGAAAGTAAAAGTATATCTTGGAAATGATGAATGTTTTGACCTAATTAATTAAAATAGATCTTTTTATAGAGTAGGGTTTAGGTTTCTAGAAACATCTATTGGAATGATAAAGTGGTTGCTCTTTAGACAAATTCCATTTTTGGTCCTTGTTGTTTTATTAATATTTTTTGATTCTATTTAATCAAACTCGCTTAATGGTTATACCTTATGCTACTCCCGTCCTAAAATTATTATCCAGTATTCCATTATGGGATGTCCCAAAATTATTATCCACTTCCAAAAATAGTTAAAAAATCTTGTTCAGGTTTACCATATTACTCTCACTTGTGGTTATTATTACAAATAATAAAGAAGTATAAATTTAATTGATTAAAGGTAAAAATGTCATTATTCAAAAAGTATAAGATAGAAAACTATAAAAGTGATATTTTTTTTGAAATTGTATTATTTTTGTCTGTGAAGTATTATTAAAATCATACTTTTATTTGTCTAACACTTACATTATAAAGTTTTCAAATGGGTTAAGTTTCATTAGATTATAAGTATATACATTGGTTTTAGAGATATTTACTTGAACTAAGAAATTAAAACAAACTTCTTCACTAAAAGAGACCATGTGCCATTGCACATGTTGCACCCAATGATCCGGCTTCGACTGTGTCTATAAGAAGTTTGAAAATCAGATGCCCATAAGTATGGAGGCCCTGTGTGGTCGCCTCTGCCGTATTTGCTTAAATTCGGCCCTGATTTATACTGTAACTTAACTGTTTAGTTATGAATTGTAAGTTAAACCTAATAAAAAAACGTAGATAACTTTTTTAGGTTAAATTTCGTGATTGTAGTTTTATAGTTGTGTACGGTGGATCTATTAATATTCTTTAAATTTTGAAATATTTTTATTTTTAGTTAAGACCATGGATTATGATGGATTTTGGTTCATCGGCTATAAAATAATGATTCAAGTAGCTCTAGTTAGGGGTGAGCATTTGCGCAGACTGGACCGGACCGGACCGATCAAAACTAGACTGTCGGTTCAGTGTTTAGTCCGGTTCAGTCTTATTAAACATGATCGACGGTATTTTGATAAGACTGAACCGAATTGGACCAACCAGACCAAAGACCGAATTAGTCAAAAATCCTAGACCGAGAACCGGATTGAAATTGTTCAGTCTAATTTAGGTCGAATGGATCCGGTTTTCCGATTCAGTCCAGGTGGCTAGTCGAAATACTCAACCCCTAGCTCTATTTAGTATGTTCGAGATATTAATTTACTACATGAATGTTGTTAGTTGAAATGCATGATGCATGATACATGAGTTACATCAAAGTATCAAATTGTTAATTGAAATTTATGAAATTGCAAATCGAATTAACTTGAATTTTGACTTGACATTACAAAATGACTGATCTCATAATGATAATCTTTATTGATAGTATATAGCTATATATCACAAGTACACCTCTATCACTAATGACAAATGATTTTTTTTAATTTTCTTTTGAACAACAAAATATACTATTAAATTTAACATAAACTTTGAAAACACAATTTAAATATTTGAGTGAATGTTTCGTTTCAGATTGATATCCTAATTGAAGAAATATTTTTACTCAACCAATACACAAAATTGTTATAGTATACATAGAAAGGTTTAGTTGGACCGAAAAGAATTAGTGGTCTTGTCAAAACTTAAAAGTTATACACACAATCATCCTTAAGGGTATCTATTTTTTTTCTTTAAAATACTCATAGATTTTACGTGTCTTTTAGCTATTGTTAAACGTAGACGAAACATCTAATCGTAGTTTGAGTGTTACATTTAATACATGACATTTACTTGCGAAGCATATTCTCCAACGAAACAGATATGTCATTTATTTGTGATATATATTGTTTAGATTAAGTAAGAATTGGTGTATCTTTCGAACTTTTTTTCTAGAAAAGTTTTCTTTTAACTTGAACAAAGGATGTAACAGGTGATAATCTAATGGCTAATTAAATAAAACCGAGCAAACTTTGGTCCAATTTCTAATTTAGCAAAAGAAAAATTTTTTAAGCAAAAGGAACCATTAAAGTTACCAAAAATGACATTTAAATTTGAAAACTTTATTGTTGGTAACTTTTAACTATTATGATACAGTAAAAAAATTGATTTGGCGTGTTAAAACGTGTCCTCCCTAGGTAATCATCACTTAAATGACCAAAATAAGTTGGATAGTCAAATTAGAGATTAAACTATAAAATTAGTTATCTGCCTATTTCATGTCTCTCATACACAAATGACCAAAATTTAAACTGATCATAATATTCTCAAAACAGAGTTAATTCAAATTAAAAATACATCAAATATGAAAAGCAACAAAACATAAGTGTTAAAACAAGGGGGAAAATAACAAGTCTCCCGATAAGATCAGCAACACAACCTCTGTAGGCTAGGTTAAGCACCCTCCCAAAATGCTCATTCGAAGGCATACTTACAAAAACTTCAGGATTCTTCAATAACTCCAACCTCAAGATGGCAGCGGCATCTGCAAAAGCAACGGTTGGCAAATTTGTCTTGGGAGTGGTTCCTCTAGCAATCCACTCAACTCCTTTCGCCAATAGATCACGGTCAAGTCTAGGTATTGCTAGGTGGTTGTTCTGTGACAGTAAGAGTTGCAAGAATTATGCCGCCGCTTCAGCTGCAGGGTTGTTTGAAGCTTCCAATCCGAACGGAGTTTGAATTGAACGGATTAATGAAAATGCGGCCAAAAATGTAGCCGAAACCTTTAGAGATTTCCAGTTGATTTGTTCTTCTAAGAATAAAGACGAGAAGAATAACAGTGGAAGGGTTGTGACAACGAGATGGAAAAAGCTGAGGGCGACCCTGTTAAGCCAGTTCTTCATTGGATGTTTGATGGTGTGCTCATATGCTTCCAGAATGAGCAAACCAAGAATCACAATACCGACAATGATTCTACCACATGCCACAACATACCTCGGCTTCGGCTCATACAAATGCTTCTCAGTTTGATGGAAGTGGTACTGGGCTGTCACGGTTTGCACGAAGGACGCGCTAGCTACTATCCACCCTATGGAAACGGTCCTGTATATGTTATCCCTGGCACAAAAAAAGCGGGTTAAAAATCTAGCAATGTAATATATTTTAACAATGATGGTGAAAAAAGTCTAAAACATAAGGGGCTGCCTGGTTTAACATGAATAAATGATTTACAAAAGTAGTTGCAATTAAACTATCGATATTCATGTTCTAATGTTTAAATACTACGTAGTACGTATTATTCTAGTAGTAATAATTGTATAACACAAAACACTGTATAACACTATAACATGCAAAATATAGTAATGAAATCTGTATAACATATACAAAACTGTATAACATAAAAATATGTTTAAATGCTACGTACTATCCTAGTAGTCCTGATGCTTAACATGAAGAACTAATTTACAAGCTGCAATTCCCTATATCATACAAAATATAGTAATGAAATACAAATGTTTGAATTTTTAGGTAAAATTTAAAAATCAAATCTAATGGACATGAGATCATGGTTGTAAAAAGAGAATAAAGGAAAAGTTACATAATACTATCTAACATCATATTTCATCATCCTTATATTTTTTTACTTTATAAAACATCCAACCAAAGACCCTCCTAATTACAAGTAATAAAATACAAACCTTACTCTATAAAACTTCGAACCAAACACCCTAGTTACTAGTTACTAGTAATAAGATACAAACAAATTAAAAGTTTGGTCAGGCTATTAAGACACCCCCCAAAACTCCCATCTATACCCACTCTGAACTTTTTTTTTTATAATTTTGGTTTTGTTATAAAACTGTGAATCGGAAAATACGGACTCAAAAAAATAAAGTTTAACAGGTCAAAACTGTTAAACTGACAAAAATACGGAACAAAAATTGATAAAAAACTGTCCAGAAAAAATCTGGGAGACAAAAAGTACACAATAGTGTACTTTGTGTACCTTTTTTGTGGGGTAGGGGGTACCAATAGGGGTACCCTTACCTAGTGAGCGAGTCTGCAGGTTTATCTTGAGATGCTCCAATTCTGGCGAACAAGATCCTAGAAAAAATCAAAAAGAAAAAAACAAATTAAAAGAACATATCTTTAAAATGCAACAACTTTTTAGTGTATATAGATTTTGACACCAACTTTTTATCAAAAAACATAAAACTTCATCACAAATGTTCAATTTTGCAATTATAAATCACCAAATATAGACGAAAAATTATACATAACAACCCAACTATAAAGATAACTTAAAAAACAATAAATAACATATAAAATAGGAAATGACAATGAATATAGAAAACAATCAACACTCATGTAAAAAATGTATTGTGACTTGAGTGAGACAATATTTTGAAAGTGATAATGTATTTTATAAAACTTATATCAAATCATTAGTTTTTATAAGATTATTTCTATAAAAATCAAACTAAATATGTCTTTTAAAACAAAGCATTTGTTTTTTCTATCGATATATAAAAAAGATGTTTTATCAAATGTTTTTAAAATGTTAAATAAAAAGTTTTAACCATATTGAATGTGTTATATATGAATAAGCAATGATTTTATATATAAACTTATGTAAATCAAAGATTTTTTTCATAAAAAGTTTTAAACTTTTTAAGATTGTTAAGGATAATCATTTATAAAAGTAAGGTTTACCTCATTATACTTGTCATTATATTTGGAAAAACAAAATAACGGCAAGAAAGTAAAAGTATATCTTGGAAATGGTGAATGTTTTGACCTAATTAATTAAAATGGATCTTTTTATAGAGTATAGTTTAGGTTTCTAGAAACATCCATTGGAATGATAAGGTGGTTGCTCTTTAGACAAATTGCATTTTTGGTCCTTGTTGTTATATTAATATATTTTTATTCTATTGAATCAAACTCGCTTAATGGTTATACTTTATGCTACTCCCGTCCTAAAATTATTATCCAGTATTCTATTTTGGGATGTCCCAAAATTATTATCCACTTCCAAAAATAGTTAGAAAATTTTGTTCAGGTTTACCATATTACTCTCACTTGTGGTTATTATTACAAATAATAAAAAAGTATAAAATTAATTGATTAAAGGTAAAAATGTCATTATTCAAAAAGTATAAGATAGAAAACTATAAAAGTGATATTTTTTTCTGAAATTTAATGATTTTTGTCTTTGAAATATTATTAAAATCATACTTTTATTTGTCTAATACTTAGATTATAAAGTTTTCAAATGGGTTAAGTTTCATTAGATTATAAGTATATACATTGGTTTTAGAGATATTTACTTGAACTAAGAAAATAAAACAAACTTCTTCACTAAAAGAGACAATGTGCCATTGCACATGTTGCACCCAATGATCCGGCTTCGACTGTGTCTATAAGAAGTTTGAAAATCGGAGGCCCATAAATATGGAGGCCCTATGCGGTCGCCTCTGTCGTACTTGCTTAAATCCGGCCCTGATTTATACTGTAACTTAACTGTTTAGTTATGAATTGTAAGTTAAACCGGATAAAAAAACGTAGATAACTTTTTTACGTTAAATTTCATGATTGTAGTTTTATAGTTGTGTACGGTGGATCTATTAATATTCTTTAAATTTTGAAATATTTTTATTTTTGGTTAAGACCATGGATTATGATGGATTTTGGTTCATCGGCTATAAAAATAATGATTCAAGTAGCTCTAGTTAGGGGTGAACATTTGCGCAGACAAGACCGGACCGGGCCGATCAAAACTAGACTGTCGGTTCAGTGTAGTCCGATTCAGTCTTATTGAACATAATCGACGGTATTTTGATAAGACAGAACCGAATTGGACCAACCAGACCAAAGACCGAATTAGTCTAAAATCCTAAACCGAGAACCGGATTGAAATTTTTCAGTCTAATTTAGGTCGAATGGATCCGGTTTTCCGATTCAGTCCAGGTGACTAGTCGAAATACTCAACCCCTAGCTCTATTTAGTATGTTCGAGATATTAATTTACTGCATGAATGTTGTTAGTTGAAAAGCATGATGCATGATACATGATTTACATCAAAGTATCAAATTGTTAATTGAAATTTATGAAATTGCAAATCGAATTAACTTAAATTTGGACTTGACATTACAAAATGACTGATCTCATAATGATAATCTTTATTGATAGTATATAGCTATATATCACAAGTACACCTCTATCACTAATGACAAATGATTTTTTTAATTTTCTTTTGAACAACAAAATATACTATTAAATTTAACATAAACTTTGAAAACACAATTTTAATATTTGAGTGAATGTTTCGTTTCAGATTGACATCCTAATTGAAGAAATATTTTTACTCAACCAATACAAAAAATTGTTATAGTAAACATAGAAAGGTTTAGTTGGACCGAAAAGAATTAGTGGTCTTGTCAAAACTTAAAATTTATACACACAATCATCCTTAAGGGTATCAATTTTTTTTCTTTAAAATACTCATAGATTTTCGTGTCTTTTAGCTATTGTTAAACATAGACGAAACATCTAATCGTAGTATGATACAGAGTAATATTGCTTTGAGTGTTACATTTAATATATGACATTTACTTGCGAAGCATATTCTCCAACGAAACAGATATGTCATGTATTTGTGATATATATTGTTTAGATTCAGTAACAATTGGTGTATCTTTCGAACTTTTTTTCTAGAAAAGCTTTCTTTTAACTTGAAAAAAGGATGTAACAGGTGATAATCTAATGGCTAATTAAATAAAACCGAGCAAACTTTGGTCCAATTTCTAATTTAGCAAAAGAAATTTTTTTTAAGCAAAAGGAACCATTAAAGTTACCAAAAATGACATTTAAATTTGAAAACTTTATTGTTGGTAACTTTTAACTATGATGATACAGTAAAAAAATTAATTTGGCGTGTTAAAACGTGTCCTCCCTGGGTAATCATCACTTAAATGACCAGAATAAGTTGGATAGTCAAATTAGAGATTAGACTATAAAATTAGTTATCTGCCTATTTCATGTCTCTCATACACAAATGACCAAAATTTAAACTAATCATAATATTCTCAAAACAGAGTTACTTAAAATTAAAAATACATCAAATATGAAAAGCAACAAAACATAAGTGTTAAAACAAGGGGGAAAATAACAAGTCACACGATAAGATCAGCAGCACAGCCTCTGCAGGCTAGGTTAAGCACCCTCCCAAAATGCTCATTCGAAGGCATACTTACGAAAACTTCAGGATTCTTCAATAACTCCAACCTCAAGATGGCAGCGGCATCTGCAAAAGCAACGGTTGGCAAATTAGTTTTGGGAGTGGTTCCTCTAGCAATCCACTCAACTCCTTTCGCCAATAGATCACGGTCAAGTCTAGGTATTGCTACGTGGTTGTCCTGTGATAGTAAGAGTTGCAAGAATAATGTCGCCGCTTCAACTACAGGGTTGTTTGCAGCTTCCAATCTGAACGGAGTTTGAATTGAACGGATTAATGACAATGCGTCCCAAAATGTAGCCGAAACCTTTAGAGATTTCCAGTTGATTTGTTCTTCTAAGAATAAAGACGATAAGAATAACGGTGGAAGGGTTGTGACAACGAGATGGAAAAAGCTGAGGGTGACCCTGTTAAGCCAGTTCTTCATTAGATGTTTGATGGTGTGCTCATATGCTTCCAGAATGAGCAAACAAGAATCACAACAACGACAATGATTCCACCACATGCCACAACATACCTCAGCTTCGGCTCATACAAATGCTTCTCAGTTTGATGGAAGTGGTACTGGGCTGTCACGGTTAGCACGAAGGACGCGCTAGCTACTATCCACCCTGTGGAAACAGTCCTGTTGATGTTATCCCTGGCACAAAAAAAGCGGGTTAAAAATCTAGCAATGTAATATATTTTAACAATGATGGTGAAAAAAGTCTAAAACATAAGGGGCTGCTTGGTTTAACATGAACAAATGATTTACAAAAGTAGTTGCAATTAATCTATCGAAATTCATGTTCTAATGTTTAAATACTACGTAGTACGTATTATTCTAGTAGTAATAATTGTATAACACAAAACACTGTATATAACACTATAACATGCAAAATATAGTAATGAAATCTGTATAACATATACAAAACTGCATAACATAAAAATATGTTTAAATGCTACGTACTATTCTAGTAGTCCTGATGTTTAACATGAAGTCTGATTTACAAGCTGCAATAACCCTATATCATACAAAATATAGTAATGAAATACAAAAGTTTGATTTTTTAGGTAAAATTTAAAAATCAAATCTAATGGACATGAGATCATGGCTGTAAAAAGAGAATAAAAGAAAAGTTACATAATACTATCTAACATCATATTTCATCATCCTTATATTTTTTTACCTTATAAAACATCCAACCAAAGACCCTCCTGATTACAAGTAATAAAATACAAACCTTACTCTATAAAACTTCGAACCAAACACCCTAGTTACTAGTTACTAGTAATAAAATACAAACAAATTAAAAGTTGGGTCAGGCTATTAAGACACCCCCCAAAACTCCCATCTATACCCCCCTGAATTTTATTTTATTTTTTATTTTTTTATATTTATAATTTTGGTTTTGTTATAAAATTGTGAATCGGAAAATACGGAATCAAAAAAATAAAGTTAACAAGTCAAAATTGTTAAACTGACAAAAATACGGAACAAAAACTGATAAAAACTGTCCAGAAAAAATCTGGGAGACAAAAAGTACACAAATAGTTTACTTTGTGTACCTTTTTTGTGGGGAAGGGGGTACCAATAGGGGTAGCCTTACCTAGTGAGCGAGTCTGCAGGTTTATCTTGAGATGCTCCAATTCTGGCGAATAAGATCCTAGAAAAAATCAAAAAGAAAAAAACAAATTAAAAGAACATATCTTTAAAATGCAACAATTTTTTAATGACTTGAGTGAGACAATATTTTGAATGTGATAATGTATTTTATAAAACTTATATCAAATCATTAGTTCTTATAAGATTATTTCTATAAAAATCAAACTAAATATGTCTTTTAAAACAAAGCATTTGTTTTTTCTATAGATTTATAAAAAAGATGTTTTATCAAATGTTTATAAAAAGTTAAATAAAATCTTTTAATCATAGTGAATGTGTTATATATGAATAACCAATGATTTTATATATAAACTTATATAAAACAAAAGGTTTTTTTCACAAAAAGTTTTAAACTTTTTAAGATTGTTAAGGATAATCATTTATAAAAGTAAGGTCCACCTCCTTATACTTGTCATTATATTTGAAAAAACAAAATAAACAAGGAAAGTAAAAGTGTATCTTGGAAATGATGAATGTTTTAACCTAATTAATTAAAATGGATCTTTTTATAGAGTATGGTTTTGGTTTCTAGAAACATCCATTGGAATGATAAGGTGGTTGCTCTTTAGACAAATTGCATTCCTGGTCCTTGTTGTTTTATTAATATTTTTTTTATTCTATTTAATCAAACTCGCTAAATGGTTATACCTTATGCTACTCCCGTCCTAAAATTATTATCCATTATTCCATTTTGGGATGTCCCAAAATTATTATCCACTTCTAAAAATAGATAGAAAATTTTGTTCAGGTTTACCATATTACTCTCACTTGTGGTTATTATTACAAAAAAATAAAGAAGTATAAAATTAATTAATAAAAGGTAAAAATGTAATTATTCAAAAAGTATAAGATAAAAAACTGTAAAAGTGATATTTTTTTAAAACTATATGATTTTTGTCTGTGTACAAATATTTTGGGATGGAATGATAGTTATTATTATAATCATACTTTTATTTGTCTAATACTTAGATTATAAAGTTATCAAATGGGTTATGTTTCATTAGGTTATAAGCATATACATTGGTTTTAGAGATATTTACTTGAACTAAGAAAATAAAACAAACTTCTTCACTAAAAGAGACCATGTGCCATTGCACAGGTTGCACCCAATGATCCGGCTTCGACTGTGCCTATAAGAAGTTTGAAAATCGGAGGCCCATAAAATATGGAAGCCCTGTGTGCTCGCCCCTGTCGCACTTGCTTGAATCCGGCCCTGATTTATACTGTAACTTAACTGTTTAGTTAAGAATTGTAAGTTAAACCAGATAAAAAAACGTAGATAACTTTTTACGTTAAATTTCGTGATTGTAGTTTTGTAGTTGTGTACGGTGGATCTATTAATATTCTTTAAATTTTGAAATATTGATTTTTATTTTTGGTTAAGACCTTGGATTATGATGAATTTTGGTTCATCGGCTATAAAATAATGATTCAAGTAGCTATAGTCAGGGGTGAGCATTTGCGCAGATTGGACCGTACCGGACCGATCGAAACTAGACTGTCGGTTCAGTTTTTAGTCCGGTTCAGTCTTATTAAACATAATTGACGGTATTTTAATAAGACCGAACCGAACTGGACCAACCAGACCAAAGACCGAATTAGTCTAAAATCCTAGACCGAGAACCGGATTGAAATTATTCAGTCTAATTCAGGTCGATCTGATCCGTGTTTCCGATTCAGTCTAGGTCGCTAGTCCAAATACTCAAGCCCTAGCTCTATTTAGTCTGTTCGAGATATTCATTTAATGCATGAAAGTTGTTAGTTGAAATGCATGATGCATGATACATGATTTACATCAAAGTATCAAACTGTTAATTGAAATTTTTGAAATTGCAAATCGAATTAACTTGACATTACAAAATGACTGATCTCATAATGATAATCTTTATTGATAGTACATAGTTATATATCACAAGTGCACCTCTATCACTAATGACAAATGAGTTTTTTAATTTTCTTTTTTACAACAAAATATACTATTAAAATTAACATAAACTTTGAAAATACAATTTAAATACTTGAGTGAATGTTTCGTTTCAGATTGACATCCTAATTGAAGAAATATTTTTACTCAACCAATACACAAAATTGTTATAGTAAACATAGAAAGGTTTAGTTGGACCGAACATAATTAGTCGTGTTGTCAAAACTTAAAATTTATACACACTGTCATCCTTAAGGGCATCAATTTATTTTCTTTAAAATACTCATAAATTTTACGTGTCTTTTAGCTATTGTTAAACATAGACGAACATCTAATCGTAGTATGATACAGAGTAATATTGCTTTGAGTGTTATATTTAATATATGACATTTACTTGTGAAGCATATTCTCCAACGAAACAGATATGTCATTTATTTGTGAAATATATTGTTTAGATTCAGTAACAATTGGTGTATCTTTTGGGCTTTTTTCTAGAAAAACTTTCTTTTAACTTGAGCAAAGGATCTAAAAGGTGATAATCTAATGGCTAATTGTATAAAAACGAGCCAACTTTGGTCAAATTTCTAATTTAGCAAAAGAAAACTTTTTAAGCAAAAGAAACCATTAAAGTTACCAAAATGACATTTAAATTTGAAAACTTTATTGTTGGTAACTTTTAACTATGGTGATACAGTAAAAAAAATTGATTGGGCGTGTTAAAATGTGTCCTCCCTAAGTAATCATCACTTAAATGACCAGAATAAGTTGGATAGTCAAATTAGAGATTAGACTATAAAATTAGTTATCTGCCTATTTCATGTCTCAGACACAAATGACCAAAATTTAAACTGATGATAATATTCTCAAAACAGAGTTACTTCAAATTAAAAATACATCAAATAGGAAAAGCAACAAAACATAAGTGTTAAAAGAAGGGGGAAAATAATAAGTCACACGATAAGATCAACAGCACAGCCTCTGCAGGCTAGGTTAAGCACCCTCCCAATATGCTCGTTCGAAGGCACACTTACGAAAACTTCGGGATTCTTCAATAACTCCAACCTCAAGATGGCAGCGGCATCTGCAAAAGCAATGGTTGGCAAATTAGTCTTGGGAGTGGTTCCTCTAGCAATCCACTCAACTCCTTTCGCCAACAGATCACGGTCAAGTCTAGGTATTGCTAGGTGGCTGTTCTGTAACAGTAAGAGTTGCAAGAATTATGCCACGGCTTCAGCTGCAGGGTTGTTTGCAACTTCCAATCCGAATGGAGTTTGAATTGAAAGGATTAATGACAATGCGACCCAAAATGTAGACGAAACCTTTAGAGATTCCAATTGATTTGTTCTTCTAAGAATAAAGACGAGAAGAATAACGGTGGAAGGGTTGTGACAACGAGCTGGAATAAGCCAAGGGCGACCCTGTTAAACCAGTTCTTCATTGGATGTTTGATGGTGTGCTTGTATGCTTCTAGAATGAGCAAACCAAGAATCCCAACACTGATAATGATTCCACGACATGCCACAACATACCTCGGCTTCGGCTCATACAAATGCTTCTCAGTTTGATGGAAGTGGTACTGGGCTGTCACGGTTAGCACGAAGGACATGCTAGCTACTTTCCACCCTGTGGAAACAGTCATGTTGATGTTATCCCTGGCACTAAAAAAAGTGGGTTAAAAATCTAGCAATGCAATATATTTTAACAATGATGGTGAAAAAAGTCTAACACTTAAAGGGCTGCTTGGTTTAACATGAACAAATGATTTACAAATGTAGGTGCAATTAAACTATCGATATTCATGTTCTAATGTTTAAATACTACGTAGTACGTACTATTCTAGTAGTAATAATTGTATAACACAAAACACTATATAACACTATAAAATGCAAAATATAGTAATGAAATCTTTATAACATATACAAAACTGTATAACATAAAAATATGTTTAAACGCTACTTACTATTCTAGTAGTTCTAATGTTTAACATGAAGAACTGATTTACAAGCTACAATAACTGTATATCATACAAAATATAGTAATGAAATACAAAAGTTTGATTTTTTAGGTAAAATTTAAAAATCAAGTCTAATGGGCATTTGATCATGGCTGTAAAAAGAGAATAAAAGAAATGGTACATAATACTACGTAACATCATATTACTTCATCCTTATCTTTTTTTACTTTATAAAACATCCAACCAAAGACCCTCCTAATTACTAGTAATAAAATACAAACCTTACTCTATAAACTTCGAACCAAGCACCCTAGTTACTAGTTATTAGTAATAAAATACAAACAAATTAAAGGTTGGGTCAGGCTATTAAGACCGCCCTAAAACTCCCATATATACCCCCTGAATTTTATTTTATATTTATTTTATATTTATTTTTTTTATTTTTAAAATTTGGTTTTGTTATAAAACTGTGAATCAAAAAATACGGAATCAAAAAAATAAAGTTTAACAGGTCAAAACTGTTAAGCTGACAAAAATACGAAACAAAAACTCATAAAAAACAGTCCAGAAAAAATTTGGGAGACAAAAAATACAAAAATAGTGTACTTTGTGTACCTTTTTTGTGAGGTAGGGGGTACCAATAGGGGTACACTTACCTAGTGAGTCAGTCTGTAGGTTTATCTTGAGATGATCCAATTCTGCCGAACAAGATCCTAGAAAAAATCAAAAAGAAAAAAACAAATTAAAAGAACATATCTTTAAAATGCAACAACTTTTTAGTGTATATAGATTTTGACACCAACTTTTTATCAAAAAACTTAAAACTTCATCACAAATGTTCAATTTTGCAACTATAAATCACCAAATATGGACGAAAAATTATACATAACAACCCAGCTATAAAGATAACTTACAAAACAATAAATAATATATAAAATAGGAAACGACAAGGAATATAGAAAACAATCAACACTCATGTGAAAAATGTAATGTGACTTGAGTGAGACAATATTTTGAAAGTGATAATGTATTTATAAAACTTATATCAAATCATTAGTTTTTATAAGATTATTTAATAGAATTATAAAAAAGATGTTTTATCAAATGTTTATAAAAACTTAAATAAAATCTTTTAATCATAGTGAATGTGTTATATATGAATAACCAATGATTTTATGTATAAACTTATATAAATCAAAAGGTTTTTTTCACAAAAAGTTTTAAACTTTTTAAGATTGTTAAGGATAATCATTTATAAAAGTAAGGTTCACCTCATTATACTTATCATTATATTTGGAAAAACAAAATAGCGACAGGAAAGTAAAAGTATATCTTGGAAATGATGAATGTTTTGACCTAATTAATTAAAATGGATCTAGTGGTTGCTCATTAGACAATTGCATTTTTGGTCCTTGTTGTTTTATTAATATTTTTTGATTCTATTTAATCAAACTCGCTTAATGCTTATACCTTTGCTACTCCCGTCCTAAAATTATTATCCACTTTTCCATTTTGGGATGTCCCAAAATTATTATCAACTTCCAAAAATAGATAGAAAATTTTGTTCAGGTTTATCATATTACTCTCACTTGTGGTTATTATTACAAATAATAAAGAAGTATAAAATTAATCTATTAAAGGTAAAACTTTCATTATTCAAAAAGTATAAGATAGAAAACTGTAAAAATGATATTATTTTAAACTGTATGATTTTTGTCTGTGGACAAATATTTTGGGATGGGGTGATAGTTATTACAAAAGTCATACTTTTATTTGTCTAATACTTAGATTATAAAGTTTTCAAATGGGTTAAGTTTCATTAGGTTATAAGCATATACGTTAGTTTTAGAGATATTTACTTTAACTAAGAAAATAAAACAAATTACTTCAATAAAAGAGACCATATGCCATTGCACAACTTGCACCCAATGATCCGGCTTCGACTGTGTTTATAAGAAGTTTGAAAATCGGAGGCCCATAAAATTTAGAGGCCCTGTGCGGTCGCCCCTGCCGCACTTGCTTAAATCCGGCCCTGATTTATAATGTAACTTAACTGTTTAGTTAAGAATTATAAGTTAAACCAAATAAAAAAACGTAGATAACTTTTTTACATTAAATTTCGTGATTGTAGTTTTGTAGTTGTGTACGGTGGATCTATTAATATTCTTTAAATTTTGAAATGTTGTTTTTTATTTTTGGTTAAGACCTTGGATTATGATGGATTTTGGTTCATTGGTTATAAAATAATGATTCAAGTAGCTCTAGTTAGGGGTGATCATTTGCGCAGATTGGACCGAATCGATCAAAACTAGACTATCGGTTCAGCTTTTAGTCCGGTTCAGTCTTATTAAACATAATCGACGATATTTTAATAAGACTGAACTGAATTGGACCAACCAGACCAAAGACCGAATTAGTCTAAAATCCTAGACCGAGAACCGGATTGAAATTGTTCAGTCTAATTAGTTCGATCTGATCCGGTTTTCCGATTCAGTCCAGGTCGCTAGTCCAGATACTCAACCCCTAGCTCTATTTAGTATGTTCGAGATATTAATTTAATGCATGAAATTTGTTAGTTGAAATGCATGATGCATGATACATAATTTACATCAAAGTATCAAACTGTTAATTGAAATTTATGAAATTACAAATCGAATTAACTTGAATTTGAACTTGACATTACCAAATGATTGATCTCATAATGATAATCTTTATTGGTAGTACACAATTGTTAATTTTCTTTTGAACAAGTGCACCTCTATCACTAATGACAAATGATTTTTTTAGTTTTCTTTCGAACAACAAAATACACTATATAAATTTAACATAAACTTTGAAAACACAATTTAAATATTTGAGTGAATGTTTCGTTTCAGATTGACATCCTAATTGAAGAAATATTTTTACTCAACCAATACACAAAATTGTTATAGTAAACATATAAAGGTTTATTTGGACCGAACAAAATTAGTGGTGTTGTCAAAACTTAAAATTTATACACACTATCATCCTTAAGGGCATCAATTTTTTTTCTTTAAAATACTCATAAATTTTACGTGTCTTTTAGCTATTGTTAAACATAGACGAAACATCTAATCGTAGTATGATACGGAGTAATATTGCTTTGAGTGTTACATTTAATATATGACATTTACTTGCGAAGCATATTCTCCAATGAAACAGATTAATTAAAATGGATCTAGTGGTTGCTCATTAGACAATTGCATTTTTGGTCCTTGTTGTTTTATTAATATTTTTTGATTCTATTTAATCAAACTCGCTTAATGCTTATACCTTTGCTACTCCCGTCCTTAAATTATTATCCACTTTTCCATTTTGGGATGTCCCAAAATTATTATCAACTTCCAAAAATAGATAGAAAATTTTGTTCAGGTTTATCATATTACTCTCACTTGTGGTTATTATTACAAATAATAAAGAAGTATAAAATTAATTTATTAAAGGTAAAACTTTCATTATTCAAAAAGTATAAGATAGAAAACTGTAAAAATGATATTATTTTAAACTGTATGATTTTTGTCTGTGGACAAATATTTTGGGATGGGGTGATAGTTATTACAAAAATCATACTTTTATTTGTCTAATGCTTAGATTATAAAGTTTTCAAATGGGTTAAGTTTCATTAGGTTATAAGCATATACATTGGTTTTAGAGATATTTACTTGAACTAAGAAAATAAAACAAATTACTTCAATAAAAGAGACCATATGCCATTGCACAACTTGCGCCCAATGATCCGGCTTCGACTGTGTTTATAAGAAGTTTGAAAATCGGAGGCCCATAAAATTTAGAGGCCCTGTGCGGTCGCCCCTGCCGCACTTGCTTAAATCCGGCCCTGATTTATAATGTAACTTAACTGTTTAGTTAAGAATTATAAGTTAAACCAAATAAAAAAACGTAGATAACTTTTTTACATTAAATTTTGTGATTGTAGTTTTGTAGTTGTGTACGGTGGATCTATTAATATTCTTTAAATTTTGAAATGTTGTTTTTTATTTTTGGTTAAGACCTTGGATTATGATGGATTTTGGTTCATCGGTTATAAAATAATGATTCAAGTAGCTCTAGTTAGCGGTGATCATTTGCGCAGATTGGACCGAAACGATCAAAACTAGACTATCGGTTCGGCTTTTAGTCCGGTTCAGTCTTATTAAACATAATCGACGATATTTTAATAAGACTGAACCGAATTGGACCAACCAGACCAAAGACCGAATTAGTCTAAAATCCTAGACCGAGAACCGGATTGAAATTGTTCAGTCTAATTAGTTCGATCTGATCCGGTTTTTCGATTCAGTCCAGGTCGCTAGTCCAGATACTCAACCCCTAGCTCTATTTAGTATGTTCGAGATATTAATTTAATGCATGAAATTTGTTAGTTGAAATGCATGATGCATGATACATAATTTACATCAAAGTATCAAACTGTTAATTGAAATTTAAGAAATTACAAATCGAATTAACTTGAATTTGAACTTGACATTACAAAATGATTGATCTCATAATGATAATCTTTATTGGTAGTACACAATTGTTAATTTTCTTTTGAACAAGTGCACCTCTATCACTAATGACAAATGATTTTTTTAGTTTTCTTTCGAACAACAAAATACACTATATAAATTTAACATAAACTTTGAAAACACAATTTAAATATTTGAGTGAATGTTTCGTTTCAGATTGACATCCTAATTGAAGAGATATTTTTACTCAACCAATACACAAAATTGTTATAGTAAACATATAAAGGTTTAGTTGGACCGAACAAAATTAGTGGTGTTGTCAAAACTTAAAATTTATACACACTATCATCCTTAAGGGCATCAAATTTTTTTCTTTAAAATACTCATAAATTTTACGTGTCTTTTAGCTATTGTTAAACATAGACGAAACATCTAATCGTAGTATGATACGGAGTAATATTGCTTTGAGTGTTACATTTAATATATGACATTTGCTTGCGAAGCATATTCTCCAATGAAACAGATTAATTAAAATGGATCTAGTGGTTGCTCATTAGACAATTGCATTTTTGGTCCTTGTTGTTTTATTAATATTTTTTGATTCTATTTAATCAGACTCGCTTAATGCTTATACCTTTGCTACTCCCGTCCTAAAATTATTATCCACTTTTCCATTTTGGGATGTCCCAAAATTATTATCAACTTCCAAAAATAGATAGAAAATTTTGTTCAGGTTTATCATATTACTCTCACTTGTGGTTATTATTACAAATAATAAAGAAGTATAAAATTAATTTATTAAAGGTAAAACTTTCATTATTCAAAAAGTATAAGATAGAAAACTGTAAAAATGATATTATTTTAAACTGTATGATTTTTGTCTGTGGACAAATATTTTGGGATGGGGTGATAGTTATTACAAAAATCATACTTTTATTTGTCTAATACTTAGATTATAAAGTTTTCAAATGGGTTAAGTTTCATTAGGTTATAAGCATATACATTGGTTTTAGAGATATTTACTTGAACTAAGAAAATAAAACAAATTACTTCAATAAAAGAGACCATATGCCATTGCACAACTTGCACCCAATGATCCGGCTTCGACTGTGTTTATAAGAAGTTTGAAAATCGGAGGCCCATAAAATTTAGAGGCCCTGTGCGGTCGCCCCTGCCGCACTTGCTTAAATCCGGCCCTGATTTATAATGTAACTTAGCTGTTTAGTTAAGAATTATAAGTTAAACCAAATAAAAAAACGTAGATAACTTTTTTACATTAAATTTCGTGATTGTAGTTTTGTAGTTGTGTACGGTGGATCTATTAATATTCTTTAAATTTTGAAATGTTGTTTTTTATTTTTGGTTAAGACCTTGGATTATGATGGATTTTGGTTCATCGGTTATAAAATAATGATTCAAGTAGCTCTAGTTAGGGGTGATCATTTGCGCAGATTGGACCGAATCGATCAAAACTAGACTATCAGTTCAGCTTTTAGTCCGGTTCAGTCTTATTAAACATAATCGACGATATTTTAATAAGACTGAACCGAATTGGACCAACCAGACCAAAGACCGAATTAGTCTAAAATCCTAGACCGAGAACCGGATTGAAATTGTTCAGTCTAATTAGTTCGATCTGATCCGGTTTTCCGATTCAGTCCAGGTCGCTAGTCCAGATACTCAACCCCTAGCTCTATTTAGTATGTTCGAGATATTAATTTAATGCATGAAATTTGTTAGTTGAAATGCATGATGCATGATACATAATTTACATCAAAGTATCAAACTGTTAATTGAAATTTATGAAATTACAAATCGAATTAACTTGAATTTGAACTTGACATTACAAAATGATTGATCTCATAATGATAATCTTTATTGGTAGTACACAATTGTTAATTTTCTTTTGAACAAGTGCACCTCTATCACTAATGACAAATGATTTTTTTAGTTTTCTTTCGAACAACAAAATACACTATATAAATTTAACATAAACTTTGAAAACACAATTTAAATATTTGAGTGAATGTTTCGTTTCAGATTGACATCCTAATTGAAGAAATATTTTTACTCAACCAATACACAAAATTGTTATAGTAAACATATAAAGGTTTAGTTGGACCGAACAAAATTAGTGGTGTTGTCAAAACTTAAAATTTATACACACTATCATCCTTAAGGGCATCAATTTTTTTTCTTTAAAATACTCATAAATTTTACGTGTCTTTTAGCTATTGTTAAACATAGACGAAACATCTAATCGTAGTATGATACGGAGTAATAGCTTTGAGTGTTACATTTAATATATGACATTTACTTGCGAAGCATATTCTCCAATGAAACAGATTAATTAAAATGGATCTAGTGGTTGCTCATTAGACAATTGCATTTTTGGTCCTTGTTGTTTTATTAATATTTTTTGATTCTATTTAATCAAACTCGCTTAATGCTTATACCTTTGCTACTCCCGTCCTAAAATTATTATCCACTTTTCCATTTTGGGATGTCCCAAAATTATTATCAACTTCCAAAAATAGATAGAAAATTTTGTTCAGGTTTATCATATTACTCTCACTTGTGGTTATTATTACAAATAATAAAGAAGTAAAAAATTAATTTATTAAAGGTAAAACTTTCATTATTCAAAAAGTATAAGATAGAAAACTGTAAAAATGATATTATTTTAAACTGTATGATTTTTGTCTGTGGACAAATATTTTGGGATGGGGTGATAGTTATTACAAAAATCATACTTTTTATTTGTCTAATACTTAGATTATAAAGTTTTCAAATGGGTTAAGTTTCATTAGGTTATAAGCATATACATTGGTTTTAGAGATATTTACTTGAACTAAGAAAATAAAACAAATTACTTCAATAAAAGAGACCATATGCCATTGCACAACTTGCACCCAATGATCCGGCTTCGACTGTGTTTATAAGAAGTTTGAAAATCGGAGGCCCATAAAATTTAGAGGCCCTGTGCGGTCGCCCCTGCCGCACTTGCTTAAATCCGGCCCTGATTTATAATGTAACTTAACTGTTTAGTTAAGAATTATAAGTTAAACCAAATAAAAAAACGTAGATAACTTTTTTACATTAAATTTCGTGATTGTAGTTTTGTAGTTGTGTACGGTGGATCTATTAATATTCTTTAAATTTTGAAATGTTGTTTTTTATTTTTGGTTAAGACCTTGGATTATGATGGATTTTGGTTCATCGGTTATAAAATAATGATTCAAGTAGCTCTAGTTAGGGGTGATCATTTGCGCAGATTGGACCGAATCGATCAAAACTAGACTATCGGTTCAGCTTTTAGTCCGGTTCAGTCTTATTAAACATAATCGACGATATTTTAATAAGACTGAACCGAATTGGACCAACCAGACCAAAGACCGAATTAGTCTAAAATCCTAGACCGAGAACCGGATTGAAATTGTTCAGTCTAATTAGTTCGATCTGATCCGTTTTTCCGATTCAGTCCAGGTCGCTAGTCCAGATACTCAACCCCTAGCTTTATTTAGTATGTTCGAGATATTAATTTAATGCATGAAATTTGTTAGTTGAAATGCATGATGCATGATACATAATTTACATCAAAGTATCAAACTGTTAATTGAAATTTATGAAATTACAAATCGAATTAACTTGAATTTGAACTTGACATTACAAAATGATTGATCTCATAATGATAATCTTTATTGGTAGTACACAATTGTTAATTTTCTTTTGAACAAGTGCACCTCTATCACTAATGACAAATGATTTTTTTAGTTTTCTTTCGAACAACAAAATACACTATATAAATTTAACATAAACTTTGAAAACACAATTTAAATATTTGAGTGAATGTTTCGTTTCAGATTGACATCCTAATTGAAGAAATATTTTTACTCAACCAATACACAAAATTGTTATAGTAAACATATAAAGGTTTAGTTGGACCGAACAAAATTAGTGGTGTTGTCAAAACTTAAAATTTATACACACTATCATCCTTAAGGGCATCAATTTTTTTTCTTTAAAATACTCATAAATTTTACGTGTCTTTTAGCTATTGTTAAACATAGACGAAACATCTAATCGTAGTATGATACGGAGTAATATTGCTTTGAGTGTTACATTTAATATATGACATTTACTTGCGAAGCATATTCTCCAATGAAACAGATATGTCATTTATTTGTGAAATATATTGTTTAGATTGAGTAACAATTGGTGTATCTTTCGAGGTTTTTTCTAGAAAAACATTCTTTTAACTTGAGCAAAGGATGTAAAAGGTGGTAATCAAATGGCTAATTGAATAAAACGCGCCAACTTTGGTCCAATTTCTAATTTTGCAAAAGAAAACTTTATTTAAGCAAAATAAATGATTAAAGTTACCAAAAATGACATTTAAATTTAAAAACTTTATTGTTGGTATCTTTTAACTATGATGATACAGTAAAAAAATTTGATTTGGCGTGTTAAAACGTGTCCTCCCTAGGTAATCATCACTTAAATTACCAGAATAAGTTGGATAGTCAAATTAGAGATTAGACTATAAAATTAGTTATCTTCCTATTTCATGTCTCATACATAAATGACCAAAATTTAAACTGATGATAATATTCTCAAAACAGAGTTACTTCAAATTAAAAGTACATCAAATAGGAAAAACAACAAAACATAAGTGTTAAAACAAGGGGGAAGATAACAAGTCACACGATAAGATCAGGAGCACAGCCTCTGCAGGCTAGGTTAAGCACCCTCCCAAAATGCTCATTCGAAGGCATACTTACAAAAACTTCAGGATTCTTCAATAACTCAAACCTCAAGATGGCAGCGGCATCTGCAAAAGCAACGGTTGGCAAATTAGTCTTGGGAGTGGTTCCTCTAGCAATCCACTCAACTCCTTTCGCCAACAGATCACGGTCAAGTCTAGGTATTGGTAGGTGGTTTTTATGTGACAGTAAGAGTTGCAAGAATTGTGCCGCGGCTTCAGCTGAAGGGTTGTTTGCAGCTTCCAATCCGAATGGAGTTTGAATTGAACGTATTAATGACAATGCGACCCAAAATGTAGCCGAAACCATTAGAGATTTCTAGTTGATTTGTTCTTCTAAGAATAAAGACAAGAAGAATAACGGTGGAAGGGTTGTGACAACGAGCTGGAATAAGCTGAGGGCGACCTTGTTAAGCCAGTTCTTCATTGGATGTTTGATGGTGTGCTCTTATGCTTCCAGAATGAGTAAATCAAGAATCCCATCACCAACAATGATTCCACCACATGCCACAACATACCTCGGCTTCGGCTCATACAAATGCTTCTCAGTTTGATGGAAGTGGTACTGGGCTGTCACGGTTAGCACGAAGGACGCGCTAGCTACTATCCACCATGTGGAAACAGTGATGTTGATGTTATCCCTGACACAAAAAACAACGGGTTAAAAATCTAGCAATGCAATATATTTTAACAATGATAGTGAAAAAAGTCTAAAACTTAAGGGGCTGCTTGGTTTAACATGAACAAATGATTTACAAAAGTAGGTGCAATTACACTATCGATATTCATGTTTTAATGTTTAAATACTACGTAGTACGTAAAATTCTAGTAGTAATAATTGTATAACACAAAACACTGTATAACACTATAACATGCAAAATATAGTAATGAAATCTATATAACATATACAAAACTGTATAACATAAAAATATGTTTAAATGCTACGTACTATTCTAGTAGTTCTAATGTTTAACATGAAGAACTGATTTACAAGCTGCAATAACTGTATATCATACAAAATATAGTAATGAAATACAAAACTTTGATTTTTTAGGTAAAATTTAAATATAAAAACTAATGGACATGGGATCATGGCTGTAAAAAGAGAATAAAGGAAAAGTTACATAATACTACCTAACATCATATTTGATCATCCTTATCTTTTTTTGCTTTATAAAACATCCAACCAAAAACCCTCCTAATTACAAGTAATAAAATAAAAACCTTACTCTATAAAACTTCTAACCAAGCACCCTAGTTACTAGTTACTAGTAATAAAATACAAACAAATTAAAGGTTGGGTCAGGCTTTTTAAGATTGTTAAGGATAATCATTTATAAAAGTAAGGTTCACTTCATTATACTTGTCATTATATTTGGAAAAACAAAATAACGGCAAGAAAGTAAAAGTATATCTTGGAAATGATGAATGTTTTGACCTAATTAATTAAAATGGATCTTTTTATAGAGTAGGGTTTAGGTTTTGAGAAACATCCATTGGAATGATAAGGTGGTTGCTCTTTAGACAAATTTCATTTTTTGTCCTTGTTGTTTTATTAATATTTTTTATTCTATTTAATCAAACTCGCTTAATGGTTATACCTTATGCTACTCCCGTCCTAAAATTATTATCCAGTATTTCATTTTGGGATGTCCTAAAATTATTATCCACTTCCAAAAATAGATAGAAAATTTTGTTCAGGTTTACCATATTACTCTCACTTGTGGTTATTATTACAAATAATAAAGAAGTATAAAATTAATTAATAAAAGGTAAAAATGTAATTATTCAAAAAGTATAAGATAGAAAACTGTAAAAGTGATATTTTTTTAAAATTGTATGATTTTTGTCTGTGGACAAATATTTTGGGATGGAATGATAGTTATTATTAAAATCATACTTTTATTTGTCTAATACTTAGATTATAACGTTTTCAAATGGGTTAAGTTTCATTAGGTTATAAGCATATACATTGGATTTAGAGATATTTATTTGAACTAAGAAAATAAAACAAACTTCTTCACTAAAAGAGACCATGTGCCATTGCACAGGTTGCACCCAATGATCCAGCTTCGACTGTGTCTATAAGAAGTTTGAAAATCGGAGGCCCATAAAATATGGAGGCACTTGCTTAAATCCGGCCCTGATTTATACTATAACTTAATTGTTTAGTTAAGAATTGTAAGTTAAACCAGATAAAAAAATGTAGATAACTTTTTTATGTTAAATTTCTCGTGATTGTAGTTTTGTAGTTGTGTACGGTGGATCTATTAATATTCTTTAAATTTTCAAATATTGATTTTTATTTTTGGTTAAGACCTTGGATTATGATGGATTTTGGTTCATCGGCTATAAAATAATGATTCAAGTAGCTCTAGTTAGGGGTGAGCATTTGCGCAGATTGGACCGGACCGGACCAATCAAAACTAGAATGTCGGTTCAGTTTTTAGTCCGGTTCAGTCTTATTAAACATAATCGACGGTATTTTAATAAAACCGAACCGAATAGGACCAACCAGCCCAAAGATCGAATTAGTTTAAAATCCTAGACCGAGAACCAGATTGAAATTGTTTAGTCTAATTCAGGTCGATCTGATCCGATTTTCCGATTCAGTCCAGGTCGCTAGTCCAAATACTCAACCCCTAGCTCTATTTAGTCTGTTCGAGATATTCATTTAATGCATGAAATTTGTTAGTTGAAATGAATGATGCATGATACATGATTTACATCAAAGTATTAAACTGTTAAATGAAAATTTTGAAATTGCAAATCGAATTAACTTGAATTTGGACTTGACCTTACAAAATGACTGATCTCATAATGATAATCTTTATTGATAGTACACAATTATATATCACAAGTGCACCTCTATCACTAATGACAAATGAGTTTTTTAATTTTCTTTTTTACAACAAAATATACTATTAAATTTAACATAAACTTCGAAAACACAATTTAAATATTTGAGTGAATGTTTCGTTTCAGATTGACATCCTAATTGAAGAAATATTTTTACTCAACCAATACACAAAATTGTTATAGTAAACATAGAAAGGTTTAGTTGGACCGAACAGAATTAGTGGTGTTGTCAAAACTTAAAATTTATACACACTATCATCCTTAAGGGCATCAATTTATTTTCTTTAAAATACTCATAAATTTTACGTGTCCTTTATCTATTGTTAAACATAGACGAAACATCTAATCGTAGTATGATACGGAGTAATATTGCTCTGAGTGTTACATTTAATATATGACATTTACTTGCGAAGCATATTCTCCAACGAAACAGATATTTCACTTATTTGTGAAATATATTGTTTAGATTCAGTAACAATTGGTGTATCATTCGAGTTTTTTTCTAGAAAAACTTTCTTTTAACTTGAGCAAAGGATGTAAAAGGTGATAATCTAATGGCTAATTGAATAAAGCGAGCCAACTTTGGTCCAATTTCTAATTTCGCAAAAGAAATTTTTTTTAAGCAATATAAACGATTAAAGTTACCAAAAATGACTTTTAATTTGAAAACTTTATTGTTGCTAACTTTTAACTATGATGCTACAGTAAAAATATTTGATTTGGCGTGTTAAAACGTGTCCTCCCTAGGTAATCATCACTTAAATGACCAGAATAAGTTGGATAGTCAAATTAGAGATTAGACTATAAAATTAGTTATCTTCCTATTTCATGTCTCATACATAAATGACTAAAATTTAAACTGATGATAATATTCTCAAAACAGAGTTACTTTAAATTAAAAATACATCAAATAGGAAAAGCAACAAAACATAAGTGTTAAAACAAGGGGGAAGATAACAAGTCACACAATAAGATCAGCAGCACAGCCTCTGCAGGCTAGGTTAAGCACCCTCCCAAAATGCTCATTCGAAGGCATACTTACAAAAACTTCAGGATTCTTCAATATTTCCAACCTCAAGATGGCAGCGGCATCTGCAAAAGCAACGGTTGGCAAATTAGTCTTGGGAGTGGTTCCTCTAGCAATCCACTCAACTCCTTTCGCCAACAGATCACGGTCAAGTCTAGGTATTGGTAGGTGGTTTTTATGTGACAGTAAGAGTTGCAAGAATTGTGTCGCGGGTTCAGCTGAAGGGTTGTTTGCAGCTTCCAATCCGAATTGAGTTTGAATTGAACGTATTAATGACAATGCGACCCAAAATGTAGCCGAAACCATTAGAGATTTCTAGTTGATTTGTTCTTCTAAGAATAAAGACGAGAAGAATAACGGCGGAAGGGTTGTGACAACGAGCTGGAATAAGCTGAGGGCGACCCTGTTAAGCCAGTTCTTCATTGGATGTTTGATGGTGTGCTCTTATGCTTCCAGAATGAGTAAACCAAGAATCCCATCACCAACAATGATTCCACCACATGCCACAACATACCTCGGCTTCGGCTCATACAAATGCTTCTCTGTTTGATGGAAGTGGTACTGGGCTGTCACGGTTAGCACGAAGGACGCGCTAGCTACTATCCACCATGTGGAAACAGTCATGTTGATGTTATCCCTGACACAAAAAACAACGGGTTAAAAATCTAGCAATGCAATATATTTTAACAATGATGGTGAAAAAAAGTCTAAAACATAAGGGGCTGCTTGGTTTAACATGAACAAATGATTTACAAAAGTAGGTGCAATTACACTATCGATATTCAAGTTTTAATGTTTAAATACTACGTAGTACGTAAAATTCTAGTAGTAATAATTGTATAACACAAAACACTGTGTAACACTATAACATGCAAAATATAGTAATGGAATCTATATAACATATACAAAACTGTATAACATAAAAATATGTTTAAATGCTACGTACTATTCTAGTAGTTCTAATGTTTAACATGAAGAACTGATTTACAAGCTGCAATAACTGTATATCATACAAAATATAGTAATGAAATACAAAAGTTTGATTTTTTAGGTAAAATTTAAATATAAAAACTAATGGACATGGGATCATGGCTGTAAAAAGAGAATAAAGGAAAAGTTACATAATACTACCTAACATCATATTTCATCATCCTTATCTTTTTTTGCTTTATAAAACATCCAACCAAAAACCCTCCTAATTACAAGTAATAAAATAAAAACCTTACTCTATAAAACTTCTAACCAAGCACCCTAGTTACTAGTTACTAGTAATAAAATACAAACAAATTAAAGGTTGGGTCAGGCTATTAAGACCCCCTCCCAAAAAAAAAAAAAACCCCATCTATACCCCCCTGAATTTTATTTTTTTTATTTTTTTTATTTTTTGTTATTTTTATAATTTTGGTTAAGTTATAAAACTGTGAATCAGAAAATACGGAATCAAAAAAATAAAGTTTAACATGTCAAAACTGTTAAGCTGACAAAAATACGAAATAAAAACTGATAAACAAACTGTCCAGAAAAAATATAGGAGACAAAAAGTACACAAATAGTATACTTTGTGTATCTTCTTTGTGAGGTAGGAGGGGTACCAATAGGGGTACCCTTACCTAATGAGCCAGTCTGCAGGTTTATCTTGAGATGCTCCAATTCTGTCGAACAAGATCATAGAATAAATCAAAAAGAAAAAAACAAATTAAAAGAACATATCTTTAAAATGCAACAACTTTTTAGTGTATATAGATTTTGACACCAACTTTTTATCAAAAAACTTAAAACTTCATCCCAAATATTCAATTTTACAACTGTAAATCACCAAATATAGATGAAAAATTATACATAACAACCCAGCTATAAAGATAACTTAAAAAACAATAAATAACATATAAAATGGGAAATGACAATGAATATAGAAAACAATCAACACTCATGTGAAAAATGTAATGTGACTTGAGTGAGACAATATTTTGAAAGTGATAATGTATTTTATAAAACTTATATCAAATCATTAGTTTTTATAAGATTATTTCTATAAAAATCAAACTAAATATGTCTTTTAAAACAAAGCATTTGGTTTTTCTATAGATTCATAAAAAAGACGTTTTATCAAATGTTTATAAAAAGTTAAATAAAATCTTTTAATCAGAGTGAATGTGTTATATATGAATAACCAATGATTTTATGTATAAACTTATATAAATCAAAATATTTTTTCACAAAAAGTTTTTAAACTTTTTAAGATTGTTAAGGATAATCATTTATAAAAGTAAGGTTCACTTCATTATACTTGTCATTATATTTGGAAAAACAAAATAACGGCAAGAAAGTAAAAGTATATCTTGGAAATGATGAATGTTTTGACCTAATTAATTAAAATGGATCTTTTTATAGAGTAGGGTTTAGGTTTCTAGAAACATCCATTGGAATGATAACGTGGTTTCTCTTTAGACAATTGCATTTTTGGTCGTTTTTGTTTTATTAATATTTTTTTTGATTCTATTTAATCAAACTCGCTTAATGGTTATACCTTATGCTACTCTCGTCCTAAAATTATTACCCAGTATTCCATTTTGGGATGTCCCAAAATTATTATCCACTTCCAAAAATAGATAGAAAATTTTGTTCAGGTTTACCATATTACTCTTACTTGTGGTTATTATTACAAATAATAAAGAAGTATAAAATTAATTGATTAAAGGTAAAAATGTCATTATTCAAAAAGTATAAGATAGAAAACTGTAAAAGTGATATTTTTTTAAAATTTATGATTTTTGTCTGTGGACAAATATTATGGGATTGAGTGATAGTTATTATTAAATCATACTTTCATTTGTCTAATACTTAGATTATAAAGTTTTCAAATGGGTTAAGTTCATTAGGTTATAAGTATATACATTGGTTTTAGAGATATTTACTTGAACTAAGAAAATAAAACAAACTTCTTCACTAAAAGAGACCATGTGCCATTGCATAGGTTGCACCCAATGATCCAGCTTCGATTGTGTCTATAAGATGTTTGAAAATCGGAGGCCCATAAAATATGGAGGCCCTGTGCGGTCGCCCCTGCCGCACTTTCTTAAATCCGGCCCTGATTTATACTGTAACATAACTGTTTAGTTAAGAATTGTAAGTTAAACCAGATAAAAAAACGTAGATAACTTTTTTACGTTAAATTTCGTGATTGTAGTTTTGTATTTGTGTACGGTGGATCTATATATATTCTTTAAATTTTAAAATATTGATTTTTAATTTTGGTTAAGACCTTGGATTATGATGGATTTTGGTTCATCGACTATAAAATAATGATTCAAGTAGCTATAGTTAGGGGTGAGCATTTGTGCAGATTGGATCAGACCGGACCGATCAAAACTAGACAGTCGGTTCAGTTTTTAGTCCATTCAGTTTTATTAAACATAATCGACGGTATTTTAATAAGAACGAACCGAATTGGACCAAGCAGACCAAAGACTGAATTAGTCTAAAATCCTAGACCAAGAACCAGATTGAAATTGTTCAGTCTAATTCAGGTCGATCTGATCCGATTTTCCGATTCAGTCCAGGTCGCTAGTCCAAATACTCAACCCCTAGCTCTATTTAATCTGTTTGTGATATTAATTTAATGCATGAAAGTTGTTAGTTGAAATGCATGATGCATGATACTTGATTTACATCAAAGTATCAAACTGTTAATTGAAATTTATGAAATTTCAAATCGAATTAACTTGAATTTGGATTTGACATTACAAAATGACTAGTCTCATAATGATAATCTTTATTGATATTACATAGTTATATATTACAAGTGCACCTCTATCACTAACGACAAATGATTTTTTTTAATTTTCTTTTGAATAACAAAATATACTATTAAATTTAACATAGAACGGTTTAGTTGGACCCAACAAAATTAGTGGTGATGTCAAAACATAAAATTTATACACACTATCATCCTTAAGGGCATCAATTTTTTTCTTTAAAATACTCATAAATTTTACGTGTCTTTTAGCTATTGTTAAACACAGACGAAACATCTAATCGTAGTATGATACGGAGTAATATTGCTTAGAGTGTTACATTTAATATATGACATTTACTTGCGAAGCATATTCTCCAACGAAACACATATGTCATTTATAACAATTGGTGTATTTGTCGAGCTTTTTTCTAGAAAAACTTTCTTTTAACTTGAGCAAAGGATATAAAAGGTGATAATCTAATGGCTAATTGAATAAAACCGAGCCAACTTTGGTCCAACTTCTAATTTAGCACAAGAAAACCTTTTTTAAGCAAAAGAAACCATTAAAGTTACCAAAAATGACATTTAAATTTGAAGACTTTACTGTTGGTAACTTTTAACTATGATGATACAATAAAAAAATTGATTTAGCGTGTTAAAACGTGTCCTCCCTGGGTAATCATCACTTAAATGACCAAAATAAGTTGGATACAAATGACCAAAATTTAAACTGATGATAATATTCTCAAAACAGAGTTATTTCAAATAAAAAATACATCAAATAGGAAAAGCAACAAAACATAAGTGTTAAAACAAGAGAGAAAATAACAAGTCACACGATAAGATCAGCAACACAGTCTCTGCAGGCTAGGTTAAGCACCCTCCCAAAATGCTCACTCGAAGGCATACTTACGAAAACCTCGGGATTCTTCAATAACTCCAACCTCAAGATGGCAGCGGCATCTGCAAAAGCAACGGTTGTCAAATTAGTCTGGGGAGTGGTTCCTCTAGCAATCCACTCAACTCCTTTCGCCAACAGATCACGGTCAAGTCTAGGTATTGCTAGGTGGGTGATCTGTGACAGTAAGAGTTGCAAGAATTGTGTCGCGGCTTCAGCTGCAGGGTTGTTTGCAGCTTCCAATCCGAATGGAGTTTGAATTGAACGGATTATTGACAATGCGACCTAAAATGTAGCCAATACCTTTAGAGATTTCCAGTTGATTTGTTCTTCTAAGAAAAAGACGAGAAGAATAACGGTGGAAGGGTTGTGACAACGAGCTGGAATAAGCTGAGGGCGACCCTGTTAAGCCCGTTCTTCATTGGAAGTTTGATGGTGTGCTCAAATGCTTCCAGAATGAGCAAACCAAGAATCCCAGCATCGAAAATGATTCCACCACATGCCACAACATACCTCGGCTTTGGCTCATATAAATGCTTCTCAGTTTGATGGAAGTGGTACTGGGCTGTCACGGTTAGCACAAAGGACGCACTAGCTACTGTCCACCCTATGGAAACAGTCCAGTAGATGTTATCCCTGGTACAAAAAAAGCGGGTTAAAAATCTAGCAATGCAATATATTTTAACAATGATGGTGAAAAAGATCTAAAACTCAAGGGGCTGCTTGGTTTAACATGAACAAATGATTTATAAAAGTAGGTGCAATTAAACTATCGATATTCATGTGTTAATGTTTAAATACTACGTAGTACGTACAATTCTTGTAGTAATAATTGTATAACACAAAACACTGTATAACACTATAACATGCAAAATATAGTAATGAAATCTATATAATATATACAAAACTGTATAACATAAAAATATGTTTAAATGCTACGTACTATTCTAGTAGTTCTAGTGTTTAACATGAAGAAATGATTTACAAGCTGCAATAAATGTATATCATACAAAATATAGTAATGAAATACAAAAGTTTGATTTTTTAGGTAAAATTTAAAAATAGAATCTAATGGACATGAGATCATGGCTGTAAAAAGAGAATAAAGGAAAAGTTACATAATACTACCTAACATCATATTTCATCATCCTTATCTTTTTTTACTTTATAAAACATCCAACCAAAGACCCTCCTAATTACAAGTAATAAAATACAAACCTTACTCCATAAAACTTCGAACCAAGCACCCTAGTTACTAGTTACTAGTAATAAAATACAAACAAATTAAAGGTTGGGTCAGGCTATTAAGACTCCCTCCCCCCCCCCCCCCCAAAAAAAAACTCCCATCTATACCCCTCCTGAATTTTATTTATTTTTTATTTTTTTTATTTTTTTTATTTTTTTTATTTTTTTTATATTTATAATTTTGGTTAAATTATAAAACTGTGAATCAGAAAATACGGAATCAAAAAAGTAAAGATTAACATCTCAAAACTGTTAAACTGACAAAAATACGGAATAAAAACAGATAAACAAATTGTCCAGAAAAAATTTAGGAGACAAAAAGTACACAAATAGTGTACTTTGTGTACCTTTTTTGTAGGGTAGGAGGGGTACCAATAGGGGTACCCTTACCTAGTGAGCCAGTCTGCAGGTTTATCTTGAGATGCTCCAATTCTGTCGAACAAGATCCTAGAAAAATCAAAAAGAAAAAAACAAATTAAAAGAACATATCTTTAAAATGCAACAACTTTTTAGTGTATATAGATTTTGACACCAACTTTTTATCAAAAAACTTAAAACTTCATCACAAATGTTCAATTTTGCAACTATAAATCACAAAATATAGACGAAAAAATATACATAACAACCCAGCTATAAAGATAACTTAAAAAACAATAAATAATATATATAAAATGGGAAATGACAAGGAATATAGTAAACAATCAACACTCATGTGAAAAATGTAATGTGACTTGAGTGAGACAATATTTTGAAAGTGATAATTTATTTTATAAAACTTATATCAAATCATTCGTTTTTATAAGATTATTTCTATAAAAATCAAACTAATGTGTGTTTTAAATCAAAGCATTTGTTTTTCTATATATTTATAAAAAAGATGTTTTATCAAATGTTTATAAAAAGTTAAATAAAATCTTTTAATCATAGTGAATGTGTTATATATGAATAACCAATGATTTTATGTATAAACTTATATAAATCAAAAGGTTTTTTCACAAAAAGTTTTAAACTTTTTAAGATTGTTAAGGGTAATCATTTATAAAAGTAAGGTTCACCTCATTATACTTGTCATTATATTTGGAAAAACAAAATAACGGCAAGAAAGTAAAAGTATATCTTGGAAATAATGAATGTTTTGACCTAATTAATTGAAATGGATCTTTTTATAGAGTAGGGTTTAGGTTTCTAGAAACATCCATTGGAATGATAAGGTGGTTGCTCTTTAGAAAAATTGCATTTTTGGTCCTTGTTGTTTTATTAATATTTTTTTTTCTATTTAATCAAACTCGCTTAATGGTTATACCTTATGCTACTCCCATCCTAAAATTATTATCCAGTATTCCATTTTGGGATGTCCCAAAATTATTATCAACTTCCAATAATAGTTAGAAAATTTTGTCATTATTCAAAAAGTATAAGATAGAAAACTGTAAAAGTGATGTTTTTTTGAAACTGTATGATTTTTGTCTGTGAAGTATTATTAAAATCATAGTTTTATTTGTCTAATACTTAGATTATAAAGTTTTCAAATGGGTTAAGTTTCATTAGGTTATAAGTATATACATTGGTTTTAGAGATATTTACTTGAACTAAGAAAATAAAACAAACTTCTTCACTAAAAGAGACCATGTGCCATTGCACAGGTTGCACCAAATGATCCGGCTTCGACTGTGTCTATAAGAAGTTTGAAAATCGGAGGCCCATAAAATATGGAGGCCCTGTGCGGTCGCCCCTGCCACACTTGCTTAAATCCTGCCCTGATTTATACTGTAACTTAACTGTTTAGTTAAGAATTGTAAGTTAAACCAGATAAAAAAACGTAGATAACCTTTTTACGTTAAATTTCGTGATTGTAGTTTTATAGTTGTGTACGGTGGATCTATTAATATTCTTTAAATTTTGAAATATTTTTGTTTTTGGTTAAGACCATGGATTATGATGGATTTTGGTTCATCGGCTATAAAATAATGATTCAAGTAGCTCTAGTTAGGGGTGAGCATTTGCGCAGACTGGACCGGACCGGGCCGATTAAAACTAGACTGTCAGTTCAGTGTAGTCCGGTTCAGTCTTATTGAACATAATCGACGGTATTTTGATAAGATCGAACCGAATTGGACCAACCAGACCAAAGACCGAATTAGTCTAAAATCCTAGACCGAGAACCGGATTGAAATTGTTCAGTCTAATTTAGGTCGAATGGATCTGGTTTTCCGATTCAGTCCAGGTCGCTAGTCCGAATACTCAACCCCTAGCTCTATTTAATCTGTTTGAGATATTAATTTAATGCATGAAAGTTGTTAGTTGAAATGCATGATGCATGATACATGATTTACATCAAATTATCAAACTCTTAATTGAAATTTATGAAATTGCAAATCGAATTAACTTGAATTTGGACTTGACATTACAAAATGACTGATCTCATAATGATAATCTTTATTGATAGTACATAGCTATATATCACAAGTGCACCTCCATCACTAATGACAAATGATTTTTTAAATTTTCTTTGAACAACAAAATATACTATTAAATTTAACATGACCTTTGAAAACACAATTTAAATATTTGAGTGAATGTTTCGTTTGAGATTGACATCCTAATTGAAGAAATATTTTTACTCAACCAATACACAAAATTGTTATAGTAAACATAGAAAGGTTTAGTTGGACCGAACAGAATTAGTGGTCTTGTCAAAACTTAAAATTTATACACACTATCATCCTTAAGGGCATCAACTTTTTTCTTTACAATACTCATAAATTTTACGTGTCTTTTAGCTATTGTTAAACATATACGAAACATCTAATCGTAGTATGATACGGAGCAATATTGCTTTGAGTGTTACATTTAATATATGACATTTACTTGCGAAGCATATTCTCCAACGAAACATATATGTCATTTACTTGTGATATATATTGTTTAGATTCAGTAACAATTGGTATATCTTTCGAGCTTTTTTCTAGAAAAGCTTTCTTTTAACTTGAACAAAGGATGTAACAGGTGATAATCTAATGGCTAATTGAATAAAACCGAGTAAACTTTGGTCCAATTTATAATTTAGCAAAAGAAAATTTTTTTAAGCAAAAGAAACCATTAACGTTACCAAAAATGACACTTAAATTTGAAAACTTTATTGTTGGTAACTTTTAACTATGATGATACAGTAAAAAAACATTGATTTGGCGTGTTAAAACGTGTCCTCCCTAGGTAATCATCATTTAAATGACCAGAATAAGTTGGATAGTCAAATTAGAGATTAGACTATAAACTTAGTTATCTGCCTATTTCATGTCTCATACACAAATGACCAAAATTTAAACTGATGATAATATTCTCAAAACAAAGTTACTTCAAATTAAAAATACATCAAATATGAAAAGCAACAAAACATAAGTGTTAAAAAAAGGGGGAAAATAACAAGTCTCCCGATAAGAAAAGCAGCACAGCCTCTGCAGGCTAGGTTAAGCACCCTCCCAAAATGCTCATTCGAAGGCATACTTACGAAAACTTCAGGATTCTTCAATAACTCCAACCTCAAGATGGCAGCGGCATCTGCAAAAGCAACGGTTGGCAAATTTGTCTTGGGAGCGGTTCCTCTAGCAATCCACTCAACTCCTTTCGCCAATAGATCACGGTCAAGTCTAGGTATTGCTAGGTGGTTGTTCTTTGACAGTAAGAGTTGCAAGAATTATGCCGCCGCTTCAGCTGCAGGGTTGTTTGCAGCTTCCAATCTGAACGGAGTTTGAATTGAACGGATTAATGACAATGCGGCCCAAAATGTAGCCGAAACCTTTAGAGATTTCCAGTTGATTTGTTCTTCTAAGAATAAAGACGAGAAGAATAACGGTGGAAGGGTTGTGACAACGAGATGGAAAAAGCTGAGGGCGACCCTGTTAAGCCAGTTCTTCATTGGATGTTTGATGGTGTGCTCATATGCTTCCAGAATGAGCAAACCAAGAATCACATCACCGACAATGATTCCACCGCATGCCACAACATACCTCGGCTTCGGCTCATACAAATGCTTCTCAGTTTGATGGAAGTGGTACTGGGCTGTCACGGTTAGCACGAAGGACGCGCTAGCTACTATCCACCCTGTGGAAACAGTCCTGTATATGTTATCCCTGGCACAAAAAAAGCGGGTTAAAAATCTAGCAGTGTAATATATTTTAACAATGATGGTGAAAAAAGTCTAAAACATAAGGGGCTGCTTGGTTTAACAAGAATAAATGATTTACAAAAGTAGTTGCAATTAAACTATCGATATTCATGTTCTAATGTTTAAATACTACGTAGTACGTATTATTCTAGTAGTAATAATTGTATAACACAAAACACTGTATAAGACTATAACATGCAAAATATAGTAATGAAATCTGTATAACATATACAAAACTGTATAACATAAAAATATGTTTAAATGCTACGTACTATTCTAGTAGTCCTGATGCTTAACATGAAGAACTGATTTACAAGCTGCAATAACCCTATATCATACAAAATATAGTAATGAAATACAAATGTTTGAATTTTTAGGTAACATTTAAAAATCAAATCTAATGGGCATGAGATCATGGCTGTAAAAAGAGAATAAAGGAAAATTTACATAATACTATCTAACATCATATTTCATCATCCTTATATTTTTTTACTTTATAAACATCCAACCAAAGACCCTCCTGATTACAAGTAATAAAATACAAACCTTACTCTATAAAACTTCGAACCAAACACCCTAGTTACTAGTTACTAGTAATAAGATACAAACAAATTAAAAGTTGGGTCAGGCTATTAAGACACCCCCCAAAACTCCCATCTATACCTCCCCTAAATTTTTTTTTTAAAATTTTTTTTTAATTTTGGTTTTGTTATAAAACTGTGAATCGGAAAATACGGAATCAAAAAAATAAAGTTTAACAGGTCAAAACTGTTAAACTGACAAAAATACGGAACAAAAACTGATAAAAAACTGTCCAGAAAAAATCTGGGAGACAAAAAGTACACAAATAGTGTACTTTGTGTACCTTTTTTATGGGGTAGGGGGTACCAATAGGGGTACCCTTACCTAGTGAGCAAGTCTGTAGGTTTATCTTGAGATGCTCCAATTCTGGCGAACAAGATCCTAGAAAAAATCAAATAGAAAAAACAAATTAAAAGAACATATCTTTAAAATGCAACAACTTTTTAGTGTATATAGATTTTGACACCAACTTTTTATCAAAAAACTTAAAACTTCATCACAAATGTTCAATTTTGCAATTATAAATCACCAAATATAGACGAAAAATTATACCTAACAACCCATCTATAAAGATAACTTAAAAAAACAATAAATAATATATAAAATGGGAAATGACAAGGAATATAGAAAACAATCAACACTCACGTGAAAAATGTATTGTGAATTGAGTGAGACAATATTTTGAAAGTGATAATGTATTTTATAAAACTTATATCAAATCATTAGTTTTTATAAGATTATTTCTATAAAAATCTGTAACACCCCCAAATTTATACAACTCAATACAGCGGAAGACTAGTTGGTGTTACGGGATAGCACATTACTCACATCATAGTCAACGCATAAAAATCGCGTCGTTTATTAATAAATCATTTCCATTCATAAATATCAAAGTTACATCGGTCCCAAGTCATTATATTTCATACAAAGTTTTACAAAGTATTTGAATGGAAATTATAATTTAAGTGCGGGCCATGAATTCTTGTCGTCTTCCCGAGAATTACCTTCAAGTACCTGAGATAAAACATGTTAAAAGAAAAGGTCAGCGATAACGTCGAGTGAATTCAGAGTTTAATAAATTCCATCAATATAATATCAGTATAAAAGTATTACTGAAAATCATTTTGTACAAATCGTTTTGATAGGCCATTAAATAGCCAAAATTATTTTATACAAATCTTCATCAAAATCATAATATAGGCGTTTGCCTTAAAAATCACGATACGAGCCAATGTCGTAAAAACATCATACAATACGTCTTATGACGTTGTATAAAAATAAAAACCGTTATATGAATATGGTTATGAAAACCAAAACACAAACATAATATCAATAGTATGACCTTGTATTGCTAGTCAGGCAATACGTCGTAATTCTGAGCGTCTAGGTAGTATTTCGTTAGTCGGATTATTATAAGCCGCATGACATTGTTACCTTACTAAACCAACAACGGGTAGCTAACCCGATACCAATTTTGCCCATCTAAAGTAGCGTGTCGTCACAAAGGTCACGCTATGGAAATATTCTCATACATAATTCGCTTACCAATCAATGTGGCACGACGGGGATCAACCGTCAAGGCGCGAACTGGGGTGATCGTCCCCAAATAGTACTATTAAATGCATAAGCGTCTACCAAATCCCGGTAGTTCACAATTCATGCTAATGGGACTTTTAGTGACATAACCTAACTTTAATAATCTATTTAATTTCATCTATCGGGTCCTTTAATCATTTATCGGGTCATACAATCGGGTCATTCAATCATTCGGGTCCAAAATCAATAAACAAACAATCGAGACAAATGGTGTCCTATTTTATAAAAACTAACATGTTATCTCCCTCGCGGGTTTATAAAACATTTATAAAAACATTTAAAAGAGTGCGAGGCTATGAACTCACGTTGATGTGGGAAGGCGGGTTATCGGCAATTCGGACGTACGGTACGTGCTTCAATCACGGAAACCTAGACAAATAATATTCGGTCTTAGACGTTTGTCCAATGACTTTATAAAAATAACGATTATGTATACATATGATGATTATATATATATGATGATCAAGTGGGTTTACATATTCTCATTAACTCGTTTTTGTGTTATGTGTCGATAACTTTTATACTAGTTTTCTAGTTTCACCTATTTACGTGTTTTAAGTCCAATAAACTTATTATAAGTTCTTTAACTTGTTTTAATCCATTTTATACTTATATTATCAGTATTTAAACTTTACAAGTTGGGCCTAAATGGGTCAAGTCCAATAAGTTCTTTTTATAAGTGTGTAACTTATTTAGTCCAATTATTAGTCCAATATGTTTACTTAGCTCGTTAATGTCCGTATGTCCTATAGTTCGGGTTTTATCGGTTTTTACTTGTTATACATGTTTATATATCAGTATATAAGTTTTATAAAGTTTACATTAGACGGGTCCAACCATCTAAGTTTTATTTAACAAAAACGTTAATTTTACGGTATTAGCCGAAAAAGTCGTAAAAATCATGTTTATAGTTTTATAACTTATAAAACTTAACAAGTTACCATTTTTATAAAATGTCCACTTATTTACCATTGTACATATTTATATAAATAAAATCCATGAGTTAGTGGGTTTTAGTTTTACATTTTATACAATATAATTTTTAGTGCTTATATAATAGTATTATACTTTAATTTCCAAAAATCTGATTTTTATTTTCCTCTTCACCAAAACTGCCATATCTAGAGTTCTATATGGAGATAGAAGCTCAAATTGTTATCACATAAACTACATGATATGTGCTACATTTAACTCTTCTATAGCTACTGTTGAATCATCTTCTAAGTATTTTCTAAAAATCGTCCAAAACAGTGAACTCAGATTTGTATCTTAAACTTGTTTTGATCATATCTCACTCATTACAATGATTCCATTGCATGGCCAACTCTCACATGTGTACAAGACCCATAGCTTACTGTATATCAATTAATCTAAGCCATTTTATCAGTTCATGACCTGTTTCTTTACTGTTTTATACAGCCAACATTTTTAAACAAGATTTTACCCTTGTTTCTTATAGTTTTTCACCTTTTCAAGCATGTTTATCAACACCAAATCCCCATATAACATTTTTATCATCATATAATCATCATATACATATACAATAGGAAATAAAATACATGTTTACATAATCAAAATAACAAGAAGATGAGGAGGATCAAAACATGGATTTTGATGGAGATACTTGTGATGCACCAAGACCATCTTCATGACCACCAATCTTCATAAACTCTTTGTGTAAAATCAGCCCCAAGACACTATGAAAACTCCTCCTTGGATGTTATAAGCACCACCAATCAATAGGGTTTCAAAAGGGCTTCAACATATGTGTATATAACATAAGATTTCATGGTTGATTTTTGATCAAAATGGTGTTTGAGGGTGGAGTATGGACGGCAAGCTAGAGAGCCAAGAGAGAAAATGGTGGTTGTTTTGCATGTTAGAATGAAGCTAGTTGTTTAGTTAAGTGGTTTTGATAGTGGTTGTAGCTTAACTTATAAGCATAATGGACAAGTGTATACATGAAGCCATATTTTGCCACATCAAGGGGGTGGTGGCACTAGTTGGGCCGTCCATATTGAGTGGGGTGGGGCAAGATTTATCTTGTCTCATCCCACTAATTTACGGGTATCCCTCGATTCTAGTTTCCTCGATTTGCGTGCCCTCGGGTCGTTTTACGAAAATGTTTTTATAAATTATGAATCAACGGCACAAAACGAATCTAATAAAAATTGTTTCATCAAAAACGGAGTTCAAAAACGTAAATACGTAATCCTAAGGTTTCCGGTTTAGTCGTAAAGGACGTTAAAATAAAATCGTAAGTCCTAATCTCTTCTCGTAAATTTTTGAGTTTATGAACCAACACAAATTTAAAACTCCAAAATAATATTCACGGATAAATTTATTTTCTAAAATGTCGGACCATCATCAAAGACAGTGTATGTAAACGTAAGCACGTAACGTAGAATCCTCCGGTTTAAACGTAGTCGATGCTACTTCAAGACGTAAATCCAAATTTCTTCCCAAAAATAAGTGAGTTCATATTATAAAATTAAAATGATGTTTTCAAATAAATATTGAGAATAAAATATTGACCACAAATTGACGGATTGTCACAGCATTTACCCCTAAACAGGATCTTTGTCCTCAAAGATCATCTTACCTTACTACTCGCTTCTTATAGAGTTAAAGCCATGTGGGTATTTCCTCCACATTCGGTCTTTTCTCACAAGTGTAATTCATTACAATACGCGAGTTCTATCAACATAACTACGGGAATAAGATCAGGCTTAATGTTGACTTACTTTCTCTATCCATGATGTTCATGGGTTTTTGATGAATGCAACTTTTCGCCGATCTAAACTTTACTAAGAAACAATCAGATTCTCACTTGATAGATATTCCATCAAGTTCGATTTACGAAACATAATTCACGCAGTTCTTGAAGTCCTAGGGTAGATCCAGCTTATATGCCTTTCAAACCAATCTTTTACATCATCTCAATGGTCCCATACAACAGGGACTTATATCCCATGATTTGTCAGATCATGAATTCATTTTTCCAAGTTTAAAAATTGTGGCATAACTTTGCTACCCATTTGGCACTTCAAGATCTACATTTAACATTCACATAACCTCTTGCCCACTACCGGCAGTCAATGATCAGATCCTAATTTCAATAATCATTTCGGGTCTCGCGGGTCGAGTATTTTGCAAGGTTAGGTTCGCCATTATAGGAAACCTTAAACCTAAAAGACATGTCCAACTCACAATGGGTGTATGTCGGGTGTCTTTATCTCAACTCTTGCTTACAAATGTTCTAATATTTAGATCCTAACAAGATTCGATCTCGATCCTAATACGATAGTTATCAAGGATAATCTCTCCAAAGGAAAACGATTATACGGTCTATTACCAAATGTCAATCATTCAAACATAAAACAGTACTTATATTACTTTGTATCGTTACTTTACCTCGTCCCTTCGATTTGGGGTGGTACATAGTACTCTCATCAAGGTTCGTTCTCAATGACTTCTGAGCAAATCTCTAGAAATTCGTTGCGAAGCGAGGATCTTGATATAGATGTTCGATATAGGCACACTATGTTTGCATAACCCTTTTGCATTTATCATTAACGGGGATGATATTAGCAGATTTGGTAAGTCTGTCGACGATGACCCAAATTGAATCAAATTCAGTTGATGACCTTTGCAATAGCTAGACGTTTACTAATGTATGAGGCGATCTCTGCCTTCATAATTGCCATTAGTACAACTTCTTCAGACAAAGATACTTTTAGTCATAAATGACATAAATAGAATACTTATACTTACAAATTCCAACGTAACTATATCTCACTATCTCCATATTTATACAACCACAAGTGGCCTTTAAAATATTTAATGCTATCGGCTTCTCAATACTAATGGTTCACATTAGCCGCGAACCACTTTTTATTATCTATATTATCCTTTTTACAAACATTGTTTATTTTTATATCGTTCGGCGATTTATTTTGCACGTTCATTATTAAGAAATATATCCTAATTGGTTTTTTTTATCCTATTTTTTTTAATATAATATGTCATTATCTATATTCACTTCTCATGATGATGTAATTATCATGTCCACAATTCACTCCGATATTCTTTCTATATTATGCGTCAGTAATTACGTTCACCTTTATTCATATTTTCTAAGTTTCAGTTTCGTCTTATCTATTATTTTTATCCGTTTTACTCAATCCATCGTCTAAAGCGTCGATAATCATTACAATTAATTAAATAATTATTAGTTAATTTTTATGAAGCGTAAACGTAAAAGTTTTAAATTTCTTAGTTCGACCAATTATATAAAATGTTCAAAATAAATTTTAAATTTTATTTACAAGTTTCTTGTTGATTTATCGAAAATATTTAAAAAGATTCGTAAATGTTCGAAAAACCTTTGTTTATACTTTGTTCAAAATTTTCTTAGTTGAAAAGCAAAAATTGTCGTTTCGAATTTCAAGTAATAAGTTATATAGTTTCCTTAATTCTTCTTAAGTTGTCGAGAAGTATACATAAACATTTACCCCTAAACAGAAGTTTAGTTAAATGGTTTGTGTATATGGTAATAATCCCTTAAAAGCCTTTGTTAAAACATTTGTCAAAATATATTTCCATTTCTTTTTGGTAAAATCCAAAGTCTTAAAAGGGCTCTTAATTTTTGAAGAGTCAATTTATATTCTATTATCTATTAATCACATGGTTAAATCATGTAAAGGTTCAAGTCTTTAATCACGTGTTAATTATTCAAGGTTCAGGTTTTCACTGTTCGGCCAATTCAGGGCAGTCTATAAATAATTATTAACTCATTCTTATTCTGATAAACAAATAAATAAATGGTCCTTAATGATCACGAGCATGAATTTATCAAATTACAGCCTACACACGTGATTCACCAAATTATGAATGTTACATGTGCATTGATCAATCCAAACGACATCACATGAAACTCATAATGTTCATTACAAGTACCGGATGTAGTGATTGGAATACACAATCTTCTTCGCAGATGCGAGGTTGATGATAACCATGCCGTGGATCAAATCTTTAAAACATACGCTAGAACCTTGTAAATGATCGAACAAATCTTCCATTTCGAGTTATGGATATCGTTTTCGATTGTCAATTTACTCAGTCACAGTAATCTATAAATATAAGGAATGATAACACCATAGCTCTTCAGGATGACAGGCTTGGTATAATAAAATCTTTCTCCGACAACTCTCTCAGTTGTACGGTAATTCCTTTAATTTAGATGGTGCTGACGTATAGTGTACAAGCCACAAGTGCAACAACGGGAATATAATCAATACCAATTTCAACTTGCCTTAATGGCAAAAGTCTAGGTAAACCATCAACAAATACTTACTAAAGTTTCAAATAACAGAAACATCTTTTAATAATTCAATATTAGGTTCTTCTAGATTATAATATCTATGACTAATTCACAACCATTCATGGTATAACTTCAAGTCTAAAAGCAGGATATGATCATCCATCAAGAATTATTTATATCACTTTTGATAACCAACATCTTATCATTTAGGGGAATTCAATTCGAGTTCTTATCAATAAATACAATACCGTCATGTCATAATCAATCAATCCATTCTACTAGTACTATCAACTTTCCAGTTTCATTGCCGTTGATAAGATGTGAACTTCTCAAAAGTCTAATAATAACTCATAATCCTTCACAAATTCAGGTATTTCAGGATATACAACTACTATTAAAAGAGTAAGGTCAACGCATAATCTACGCGATAGAATTTCAGATCAGATACAGACGAAAACATTTAATGAATATGAATATATCCTATGTTTTCGTAATTTGAGTACTCATTCCAAAGCTCCTCGGATCGTTACCCAGGTCATTCAAATGAAATCAAATCATAAGAAATGATAGGAACGTCGATACATCCAGTCGGGTATCAACACTCGATAATCAGATACTTTTCCTAAGAATCTCACTACGGGAGAATTGGACAGGAAAGAATTGTCAATTGTCAAATAAGACAATTTCCACAGATGAGTAAATTTGACTCAGAAGAATAAATAGTACAGGCACATATGTAGGTGTCCCTAACATTATGTCCCTATTTTGCACTTCTTGTAGATCTCATAAAATTTATTCTTTCACAAACTTCAAAGAAAATGTAGTGTTTATTCATTAGTTTTATGGTGATTACTAATCAGTCTTGCATGGTCCATTCCAAATTGTATGTAGGCGCGCAACTATATACAATTTCAAGATTAACGATGCAATACTCAGTTCGTCAAAATTTTATCATCCATGTTTATAGTAAAATCATTTTCATGCTTAATTCTTAAATAAGAATAAAAAATAAATTTACAAAGATTTTCCTTGTTATGAAAACAATTAAGTTTTCCAAAGTGTTTCATAAACAACTTCATTCGATAACGATTACTTATAAATCTTATTTTGAATAATCCTTTTAGTGATGAAAATTCAATTTCCTCAAATGATACTGTTTTATCTTATAAAAACAATGAGTGATCTGCAGAAGAGTGATGAAGAGTTGTTCACCAAGAACTTAACTACAATATGATAGGAAATGAGCTTTAGCCAAATAATCATGAGGTTCATGATCTCGATGGCACTCAAAAAGAATAATCCACAACGTAACTCAATTCAAGATGAGTACTTGTTCAATGGTTGCATCACTAATGCGAACATTAGGAAAAAGCAATAAAGGATAGATAATATCGATACAGGTAGAATTTAGCAGTCAAAGGTAGTCTTTTTCATTAATCACAAACAAGTCAAAATTGTACCGTAACACATTACGTGTCACTATGTCATACAATTCTCAGAACTCATCCTACCAACTGATGTCTCAGTTAAGTTAGGGATTTTTAAAAGATACCACAATGAATACTAATCTACAAGAGTCATTAGGTGTTCCACATGTCCCAGAAGATCCATCGGTCTCAATTCAGAAGAAGATTTCTTCAATTTATTTCTTGGACACTGGGCATCCTCATCATTGGACAATGGCCTAGGAACAACCCTTAACACGATCTAACAATCATTTAAAACCTTATAATTCAATTCCAGGAGTTAACGACTTCCTCTTAACAATCTCATATTCCATATGGGTTAAATTTTACTTTATTCAAGTTTTAATAAACTTATACTCAATTCGATATCCTACCTCATTCTCCAATATTTTCATCTTTATTCTTAGGCCTTAATAGGGAAATAAAAGCTCGATATGATCAACGCTTAATTTCCGATCCTATAGCTCTTACAACAACAATTATCAAATGAGTCACTAGCATTAGATGACTCACACATTCAATCAGACTTCTCGGAAAGGTATTAGTGGCATGAGGCTTTTGGGTAATGGTTCCAATGACAGCCTCAAGTGCAACATTCACCCTTTCGATTTCAATTTAAGAATTGGATGACAATGAATCAAGTGACATCTTTCTAGGTGGTAACGTTTTGTCAAACTCCACTCTACAAGAGAAGATCGTCATGACATCGATATCAGATTTAATCTCGCAAATTCTTTTTCAATATCACAATCAACTAATATATATATTTCTACGAATATCAACCATTTGTTGGGATCATAAATATTCGCAACTTGGTTTAGATCTAGGATAGCTAGAATTCCTACGAGAACAGCTTCGATTAATTTACTAGGGGATTTAGGGTTACTTGTGACAATCTACGTCGTATAAATACCTCGTATAAATATCAAAATAATCATCAAACAATCAATAAAATTACATCATATATATATATATATATATATATATATATATATATATATATATATATATATATATATATATATATATATATATATATATATATATATATATATATATATATATATATATATAAAATCCAAGTTATATATATATATATATATATATATATATATATATATATATATATATATATATATATATATATATATATATATATATATATATATATATATATTAAAATAACACTTCTTAGTCTGGCCTTATCGGTAACTCGGGAATTCTTCGGCACCGTTATAGTCAAAAGATTTTTAGATATTTTGAGAAAAATGTTTATAGTTAAAAGATTTTGAAATGTTTTATTCAAAACCTTAGTTTTAAAAATCTTTCGTTCTCTATAACGAGAGCTCTGATGCCAAACTGTAACACCCCCAAATTTATACAACTCAATACAGCGGAAGACTAGTTGGTGTTACGGGATAGCACATTACTCACATCATAGTCAACGCATAAAAATCGCGTCGTTTATTAATAAATCATTTCCATTCATAAATATCAAAGTTACATCGGTCCCAAGTCATTATATTTCATACAAAGTTTTACAAAGTATTTGAATGGAAATTATAATTTAAGTGCGGGCCATGAATTCTTGTTGTCTTCCCGAGAATTACCTTCAAGTTCCTGAGATAAAACATGTTAAAAGAAAAGGTCAGCGATAACGTCGAGTGAATTCATAGAGTTTAATAAATTCCATCAATATAATATCAGTATAAAAGTATTACTGAAAATCATTTTGTACAAATCGTTTTGATAGGCCATGAAATAGCCAAAATTATTTTATACAAATCTTCATCAAAATCATAATATAGGCGTTTGCCTTAAAAATCATTATACGAGCCAATGTCGTAAAAACATCATACAATACGTCTTATGACATTGTATAAAAATAAAAATCGTTATATGAATATGGTTATGAAAACCAAAAAACAAACATAATATCAATAGTATGACCCTGTATTGCTAGTCAGGCAATACGTCGTAATTCTGAGCGTCTAGTAGTATTTTGTTAGTCGGATTATTATAAGCCGCATGACATTGTTACCTTACTAAACCAACAACGGGTAGCTAACCCGATACCAATTTTGCCCATCTAAAGTAGCGTGTCGTCACAAAGGTCACGCTATGGAAATCTTCTCATACATAAATTCGCTTACCAATCAATGTGGCACGACGGGGATCAACCGTCAAGGCGCGAACTGGGGTGATCGTCCCCAAATAGTACTATTAAATGCATAAGCGTCTACCAAATCCCGGTAGTTCACAATTCATGCTAATGGGACTTTTAGTGACATAACCTAACTTTAATAATCCATTTAATTTCATCTATCGGGTCCTTTAATCATTTATCGGGTCATACAATCGGGTCATTCAATCATTCGGGTTCAAAATCAATAAACAAACAATCGAGACAAATGGTGTCCTATTTTATAAAAACTAACATATTATCTCCCTCGCGGGTTTATAAAAAATTTATAAAAACATTTAAAAGAGTGCGAGGCTATGAACTCACGTTGATGTGGGAAGGCGGGTTATCGGCAATTCGGACGTACGGTACGTGCTTCAATCACGGAAACCTAGACAAATAATATTCGGTCTTAGACGTTTGTCCAATGAATTTATAAAAATAACGATTATGTATACATATGATGATTATATATATATGATGATCAAGTGGGTTTACATATTCTCATTAACTCGTTTTTGTGTTATGTGTCGATAACTTTTATACTAGTTTTCTAGTTTCACCTATTTACGTGTTTTAAGTCCAATAAACTTATTATAAGTTCTTTAACTTGTTTTAATCCATTTTATACTTATATTATCAGTATTTAAACTTTACAAGTTGGGCCTAAATGGGTCAAGTCCAATAAGTTCTTTTTATAAGTGTGTAACTTATTTAGTCCAATTATTAGTCCAATATGTTTACTTAGCTCGTTAATGTCCGTATGTCCTATAGTTCGGGTTTTATCAGGTTTTACTTGTTATACATGTTTATATATCAGTATATAAGTTTTATAAAGTTTACATTAGACGGGTCCAACCATCTAAGTTTTATTTAACAAAAACGTTAATTTAACGGTATTAGCCGAAAAAGTCGTAAAAATCATGTTTATAGTTTTATAACTTATAAAACTTAACAAGTTACCATTTTTATAAAATGTCCACTTATTTACCATTGTACATATTTATATAAATAAAATCCATGAGTTAGTGGGTTTTAGTTTTACATTTTATACAATATAATTTTTAGTGCTTATATAATAGTATTATATTTTAATTTCCAAAAATCTGATTTTTATTTTCCTCTTCACCAAAACTGCCATATCTAGATTTCTATATGAAGATAGAATCTCAAATTGTTATCACATAAACTACATGATATGTGCTACATTTAACTCTTCTATAGCTACTGTTGAATCATCTTCTAAGTATTTTCTAAAAATCGTCCAAAACAGTGAACTCAGATTTGTATCTTAAACTTGTTTTGATCATATCTCACTCATTACAATGATTATCGGGCATGGCCAACTCTCACATGTGTACAAGACCCATAGCGTACTGTATATCAATTAATCTAAGCCATTTTATTAGTTCATGACCTGTTTCTTTACTGTTTTATACAGCCAACATTTTAAAACAAGATTTTACCCTTGTTTCTTATAGTTTTTCACCTTTTCAAGCATGTTTATCAACACCAAATCCCCATATAACATTTTTATCATCATATAATCATCATATACATATACAATAGGAAATAAAATACATGTTTACATAATCAAAATAACAAGAAGATGAGGAGGACAATCTTTATACCACCATGATGATGTAGGTTGATCAAAACATGGATTTTGATGGAGATACTTGTGATGCACCAAGACCATCTTCATGACCACCAATCTTCATAAACTCTTTGTGGAAAATCAGCCCCAAGACACTATGAAAACTCCTCCTTGGATGTTATAAGCACCACCAATCAATAGGGTTTCAAAAGGGCTTCAACATATGTGTATATAACATAAGATTTCATGGTTGATTTTTGATCAAAATGGTGTTTGAGGGTGGAGTATGGACGGCAAGCTAGAGAGCCAAGAGAGAAAATGGTGGTTGTTTTGCATGTTAGAATGAAGCTAGTTGTTTAGTTAAGTGGTTTTGATAGTGGTTGTAGCTTAACTTATAAGCATAATGGACAAGTGTATACATGAAGCCATATTTTGCCACATCAAGGGGGTGGTGGCACTAGTTGGGCCGACCATATTGAGTGGGGTGGGGCAAGATTTATCTTGTCTCATCCCACTAATTTACGGGTATCCCTCGATTCTAGTTTCCTTGATTTGCGTGCCCTCGGGTCGTTTTACGAAAAATGTTTTTATAAATTATGAATCAACGGCACAAAACGAATCTAATAAAAATTGTTTCATCAAAAACGGAGTTCGAAAACGTAAATACGTAATCCTAAGGTTTCTGGTTTAGTAGTAAAGGACGTTAAAATAAAATCGTAAGTCCTAATCTCTTCTCGTAAATTTGTGACTTTATGAACCAACACAAATTTAAAACTCCAAAATAATATTCACGGATAAATTTATTTTCTGAAATGTCGGACCGTCATCAAAGACAGTGTATGTAAACGTAAGCACGTAACGTAGAATCCTCCGGTTTAAACGTAGTCGATGCTACTTCAAGACGTAAATCCAAATTTCTTCCCAAAAATAAGTGAGTTCATATTATAACATTAAAATGATGTTTTCAAATAAATATTGAGAATAAAATATTGACCACAAATTGACGGATTGTCACAAAATCAAATTAAATATGTCTTTTAAAACAAAGCATTTGTTTTTTCTATAGATATATAAAAAAAAATGTTTTATCAAATTGCGAAAGGAGTTGTGTTTCATTGGTGTAAAAGTTGGTCAGCTAGTATTTGAGGTAGTTGTGAATGTAATAGACAAAGAGCATCTCGACGGCACATTATAGTATAAAGGTCAAGACATGAGTGTGCTCTAACAAAACGTCATGTTATTTGACCTAAAAATGATATTGTTTAACATTGGGAAGCCTACATAGGTGAATAATATGCAAAAGAAGGACAAGTATTTTTTGACCTTTTATGTAGGATCAACTTGCTTATGTATTATATGACTCTAAAATATTTGATTCCATGTTTTATTCTATTAAAATTGAGAGCTATCAAGAAATAGATTACCAAACACAATCGCTAACATACAAAAATAAATTTATATTGAAATTATCTGAAAACGTGGGTTGCAATAAAATGGTCATAACAAGTGATACATGACCCCGTTTCAAGACCACAACTCAGAAAATGGATGCTTGAAAAAAGGAGTACTTTTATCCAGGCAAGCATTGGTCAAAAGCGACTAAACCCGATCTAAAACTAATAAAAACCTACTAAGAACAGCTAAAAATGCCGTAACCGGCTCAAATCATCCAAACCTAAGAAAAAACCTCTAAAATAATTTCCAGTCCATATAGACCACATAGAATCCGGGCATAATGTATTTGCCCGGATTCTTGATGGATAAAACATATCTATATGTTTGCTCTGTTTAGTTTTGGTTGTGTTTTATTGGTGTAAAAGTTGGTCAGCTAGTATTTGAGGTAGTTGTGAATGTAGTAGACAAAGAGCATCTCGACGACACATTATAGTATAAAGGTCAAGACATGAGTGTGCTCTAACAAAACGTCATGTTATTTGACCTAAAAATGATATTGTTTAACCTTGGGAAGCCTACATAGGTGAATAATATGCAAAAGAAGGACAAGTATTTTTGACATTTCTTGTAGGATCAACTTGCTTATGTATTATATGACTCTGAAATATTTGATTCCGTGTTTTATTCTATTAAAATTGAGAGCTATCAAGAAATAGATTACCAAACACAATCGCTAACATACAAAAACAAATTTATATTGAAATTATCTGAAAACGTGGGTTGCAATAAAATGGTCATAACATGTGATACATGACTCCGTTTCAAGACCACAACTAAGAAAATGGATGCTTGAAAAAAGGAGTACTTTTATCCAGGCAAGCATTGGTCAAAAGCGACTAAACCCGATCAAAAACTGATAAAAACCTACCAAGAACAGCTAAAAATGCCGTAACCGGCTCAAATCATCCAAACCTAAGAAAAAACCTCTAAAATTATTTCCAGTCCATATAGACCACATGGAATCCGGGCATAATGTATTTTCCCGGATTCTTGATGGATAAAACACATCTATATGTTTGCTCTGTTTAGTTTTGGTTGTGTTTTATTGGTGTAAAAGTTGGTCAGCTAGTATTTGAGGTAGTTGTGAATGTAGTAGACAAAGAGCATCTCGACGACACATTATAGTATAAAGGTCAATACATGAGTGTGATCTAACAAAACGTCATGTTATTTGACCTAAAAATGATATTGTTTAACCTTGGCAAGCCTACATAGGTGAATAATATGCAAAAGAAGGACAAGTATTTTTTGACATTTCATGTAGGATCAACTTGCTTATGTATTATATGACTCTGAAATATTTGATTCCATGTTTTATTCTATTAAAATTGAGAGCTATCAAGAAATAGATTACCAAACACAATCGCTAACATACAAAAACAAATTTATATTGAAATTATCTGAAAACGTGGGTTGCAATAAAATGGTAATAACATGTGATACATGACTCCGTTTTAAGACCACAACTAAGAAAATGGATGCTTGAAAAAAGGAGTACTTTTATCCAGGCAAGCATTGGTCAAAAGCGACTAAACCCGATCTAAAACTAATAAAAACCTACCAAGAACAGCTAAAAATGCCGTAACCGGCTCAAATCATCCAAACCTAAGAAAAAACCTCTAAAATAATTTCCAGTCCATATAGACCACATAGAATCCGGGCATAATGTATTTGCCCGGATTCTTGATGGATAAAACACATCTATATGTTTGCTCTGTTTAGTTTTGGTTGTGTTTTATTGGTGTAAAAGTTGGTCAGCTAGTATTTGAGGTAGTTGTGAATGTAGTAGACAAAGAGCATCTCGACGGCACATTATAGTATAAAGGTCAAGACATGAGTGTGCTCTAACAAAACGTCATGTTATTTGACCTAAAAATGATATTGTTTAACCTTGGGAAGCCTACATAGGTGAATAATATGCAAAAGAAGGACAAGTATTTTTTGACATTTCTTGTAGGATCAACTTGCTTATGTATTATATGACTCTGAAATATTTGATTCCGTGTTTTATTCTATTAAAATTGAGAGCTATCAAGAAATAAATTACCAAACACAATCGCTAACATACAAAAACGAATTTATATTGAAATTATCTGAAAACGTGGGTTGCAATAAAATGGTCATAACATGTGATACATGACTCCGTTTCAAGACCACAACTAAGAAAATGGATGCTTGAAAAAAGGAGTACTTTTATCCAGGCAAGTATTGGTCAAAAGCGACTAAACCCGATCAAAAACTGATAAAAACCTACCAAGAACAGCTAAAAATGCCGTAACCGGCTCAAATCATCCAAACCTAAGAAAAAACCTCTAAAATTATTTCCAGTCCATATAGACCACATGGAATGCGGGCATAATGTATTTTCCCGGATTCTTGATGGATAAAACACATCTATATGTTTGCTCTGTTTAGTTTTGGTTGTGTTTTATTGGTGTAAAAGTTGGTCAGCTAGTATTTGAGGTAGTTGTGAATGTAGTAGACAAAGAGCATCTCGACGACACATTATAGTATAAAGGTCAAGACATGAGTGTGATCTAACAAAACGTCATGTTATTTGACCTAAAAATGATATTGTTTAACCTTGGCAAGCCTACATAGGTGAATAATATGCAAAAGAAGGACAAGTATTTTTTGACATTTCATGTAGGATCAACTTGCTTATGTATTATATGACTCTGAAATATTTGATTCCATGTTTTATTCTATTAAAATTGAGAGCTATGAAGAAATAGATTACCAAACACAATCGCTAACATACAAAAACAAATTTATATTGAAATTATCTGAAAACGTGGGTTGCAATAAAATGGTAATAACATGTGATACATGACTCCGTTTTAAGACCACAACTAAGAAAATGGATGCTTGAAAAAAGGAGTACTTTTATCCAGGCAAGCATTGGTCAAAAGCGACTAAACCCGATCAAAAACTGATAAAAACCTACCAAGAACAGCTAAAAATGCCGTAACCGGCTCAAATCATCCAAACCTAAGAAAAAACCTCTAAAATTATTTCCAGTCCATATAGACCACATAGAATCCGGGCATAATGTATTTGCCCGGATTCTTGATGGATAAAACACATCTATATGTTTGCTCTGTTTAGTTTTGGTTGTGTTTTATTGGTGTAAAAGTTGGTCAGCTAGTATTTGAGGTACTTGTGAATGTAGTAGACAAAGAGCATCTCGACGGCACATTATAGTATAAAGGTCAAGACATGAGTGTGCTCTAACAAAACGTCATGTTATTTGACCTAAAAATGATATTGTTTAACCTTGGGAAGCCTACATAGGTGAATAATATGCAAAAGAAGGACAAGTATTTTTTGACATTTCTTGTAGGATCAACTTGCTTATGTATTATATGACTCTGAAATATTTGATTCCATGTTTTATTCTATTAAAATTGAGAGCTATCAAGAAATAGATTACCAAACACAATCGCTAACATACAAAAAAAAATTTATATTGAAATTATCTGAAAACGTGGGTTGCAATAAAATGGTCATAACATGTGATACATGACTCCGTTTCAAGACCACAACTAAGAAAATGGATGCTTGAAAAAAGGAGTACTTTTATCCAGGCAAGCATTGGTCAAAAGTGACTAAACCCGATCAAAAACTGATAAAAACCTACCAAGAACAGCTAAAAATGCCGTAACCGGCTCAAATCATCCAAACCTAAGAAAAAACCTCTAAAATTATTTCCAGTCCATATAGACCACATAGAATCCGGGCATAATGTATTTGCCCGGATTCTTGATGGATAAAACACATCTATATGTTTGCTCTGTTTAGTTTTGGTTGTGTTTTATTGGTGTAAAAGTTGGTCAGCTAGTATTTGAGGTAGTTGTGAATGTAGTAGACAAAGAGCATCTCGACGGCACATTATAGTATAAAGGTCAAGACATGAGTGTGCTCTAACAAAACGTCATGTTATTTGACCTAAAAATGATATTGTTTATCCTTGGGAAGCCTACATAGGTGAATAATATGCAAAAGAAGGACAAGTATTTTTTGACATTTCTTGTAGGATCAACTTGCTTATGTATTATATGACTCTGAAATATTTGATTCCATGTTTTATTCTATTAAAATTGAGAGCTATCAAGAAATAGATTACCAAACACAATCGCTAACATACAAAAAAAAATTTATATTGAAATTATCTGAAAACGTGGGTTGCAATAAAATGGTCATAACATGTGATACATGACTCCGTTTCAAGACCACAACTAAGAAAATGGATGCTTGAAAAAAGGAGTACTTTTATCCAGGCAAGCATTGGTCAAAAGTGACTAAACCCGATCAAAAACTGATAAAAACCTACCAAGAACAGCTAAAAATGCCGTAACCGGCTCAAATCATCCAAACCTAAGAAAAAACCTCTAAAATTATTTCCAGTCCATATAGACCACATAGAATCCGGGCATAATGTATTTGCCCGGATTCTTGATGGATAAAACACATCTATATGTTTGCTCTGTTTAGTTTTGGTTGTGTTTTATTGGTGTAAAAGTTGGTCAGCTAGTATTTGAGGTAGTTGTGAATGTAGTAGACAAAGAGCATCTCGACGGCACATTATAGTATAAAGGTCAAGACATGAGTGTGCTCTAACAAAACGTCATGTTATTTGACCTAAAAATGATATTGTTTATCCTTGGGAAGCCTACATAGGTGAATAATATGCAAAAGAAGGACAAGTATTTTTTGACATTTCTTGTAGGATCAACTTGCTTATGTATTATATGACTCTGAAATATTTGATTCCATGTTTTATTCTATTAAAATTGAGAGCTATCAAGAAATAGATTACCAAACACAATCGCTAACATACAAAAAAAAATTTATATTGAAATTATCTGAAAACGTGGGTTGCAATAAAATGGTCATAACATGTGATACATGACTCCGTTTCAAGACCACAACTAAGAAAATGGATGCTTGAAAAAAGGAGTACTTTTATCCAGGCAAGCATTGGTCAAAAGTGACTAAACCCGATCAAAAACTGATAAAAACCTACCAAGAACAGCTAAAAATGCCGTAACCGGCTCAAATCATCCAAACCTAAGAAAAAACCTCTAAAATTATTTCCAGTCCATATAGACCACATAGAATCCGGGCATAATGTATTTGCCCGGATTCTTGATGGATAAAACACATCTATATGTTTGCTCTGTTTAGTTTTGGTTGTGTTTTATTGGTGTAAAAGTTGGTCAGCTAGTATTTGAGGTAGTTTTGAATGTAGTAGACAAAGAGCATCTCGACGGCACATTATAGTATAAAGGTCAAGACATGAGTGTGCTCTAACAAAACGTCATGTTATTTGACCTAAAAATGATATTGTTTATCCTTGGGAAGCCTACATAGGTGAATAATATGCAAAAGAAGGACAAGTATTTTTTGACATTTCTTGTAGGATCAACTTGCTTATGTATTATATGACTCTGAAATATTTGATTCCATGTTTTATTCTATTAAAATTGAGAGCTATCAAGAAATAGATTACCATACACAATCGCTAACATACAAAAACAAATTTATATTGAAATTATCTAAAAACGTGGGTTGCAATAAAATGGTCATAACATGTGATACATGACTCCGTTTCAAGACCACAACTAAGAAAATGGATGCTTGAAAAAAGGAGTACTTTTATCCAGGCAAGCATTGGTCAAAAGTGACTAAACCCGATCAAAAACTGATAAAAACCTACCAAGAACAGCTAAAAATGCCGTAACCGGCTCAAATCATCCAAACCTAAGAAAAAACCTCTAAAATTATTTCCAGTCCATATAGACCACATAGAATCCGGGCATAATGTATTTGCCCGGATTCTTGATGGATAAAACACATCTATATGTTTGCTCTGTTTAGTTTTGGTTGTGTTTTATTGGTGTAAAAGTTGGTCAGCTAGTATTTGAGGTAGTTGTGAATGTAGTAGACAAAGAGCATCTCGACGGCACATTATAGTATAAAGGTCAAGACATGAGTGTGCTCTAACAAAACGTCATGTTATTTGACCTAAAAATGATATTGTTTAACCTTGGGAAGCCTACATAGGTGAATAATATGCAAAAGAAGGACAAGTATTTTTTGACATTTCATGTAGGATCAACTTGCTTATGTATTATATGACTCTGAAATATTTGATTCCATGTTTTATTCTATTAAAATTGGGAGCTATCAAGAAATAGATTACCAAACACAATCGCTAACATACAAAAACAAATTTATATTGAAATTATCTGAAAACGTGGGTTGCAATAAAATGGTAATAACATGTTATACATGACTCCGTTTTAAGACCACAACTAAGAAAATGGATGCTTGAAAAAAGGAGTACTTTTATCCAGGCAAGCATTGGTCAAAAGCGACTAAACCCGATCAAAAACTGATAAAAACCTACCAAGAACAGCTAAAAATGCCGTAACCGGCTCAAATCATCCAAACCTAAGAAAAAACCTCTAAAATTAATTCCAGTCCATATAGACCACATAGAATCCGGGCATAATGTATTTGCCCGGATTCTTGATGGATAAAACACATCTATATGTTTGCTCTGTTTAGTTTTTGTTGTGTTTTATTGGTGTAAAAGTTGGTCAGCTAGTATTTGAGGTAGTTGTGAATGTAGTAGACAAAGAGCATCTCGACGGCACATTATAGTATAAAGGTCAAGACATGAGTGTGGTCTAACAAAACGTCATGTTATTTGACCTAAAAATGATATTGTTTAACCTTGGGAAGCCTACATAGGTGAATAATATGCAAAAGAAGGACAAGTATTTTTTGACATTTCTTGTAGGATCAACTTGCTTATGTATTATATGACTCTGAAATATTTGATTCCGTGTTTTATTCTATTAAAATTGAGAGCTATCAAGAAATAGATTACCAAACACAATCGCTAACATACAAAAACAAATTTATATTGAAATTATCTGAAAACGTGGGTTGAAATAAAATGGTAATAACATGTGATACATGACTCCGTTTTAAGACCACAACTAAGAAAATGGATGCTTGAAAAAAGGAGTACTTTTATCCAGGCAAGTATTGGTCAAAAGCGACTAAACCCGATCAAAAACTGATAAAAACCTACCAAGAACAGCTAAAAATGCCGTAACCGGCTCAAATCATCCAAACCTAAGAAAAAACCTCTAAAATTATTTCCAGTCCATATAGACCACATAGAATCCGGGCATAATGTATTTGCCCGGATTCTTGATGGATAAAACACATCTATATGTTTGCTCTGTTTAGTTTTGTTAGTGTTTTATTGGTGTAAAAGTTGGTCAGCTAGTATTTGAGGTACTTGTGAATGTAGTAGACAAAGAGCATCTCGACGGCACATTATAGTATAAAGGTCAAGACATGAGTGTGCTCTAACAAAACGTCATGTTATTTGACCTAAAAATGATATTGTTTAACCTTGGGAAGCCTACATAGGTGAATAATATGCTAAAGAAGGACAAGTATTTTTTGACATTTCTTGTAGGATCAACTTGCTTATGTATTATATGACTCTGAAATATTTGATTCCATGTTTTATTCTATTAAAATTGAGAGCTATCAAGAAATAGATTACCAAACACAATCGCTAACATACAAAAAAAAATTTATATTGAAATTATCTGAAAACGTGGGTTGCAATAAAATGGTCATAACATGTGATACATGACTCCGTTTCAAGACCACAACTAAGAAAATGGATGCTTGAAAAAAGGAGTACTTTTATCCAGGCAAGTATTGGTCAAAAGTGACTAAACCCGATCAAAAACTGATAAAAACCTACCAAGAACAGCTAAAAATGCCGTAACCGGCTCAAATCATCCAAACCTAAGAAAAAACCTCAAAAATTATTTCCAGTCCATATAGACCACATAGAATCTGGGCATAATGTATTTGCCCGGATTCTTGATGGATAAAACACATCTATATGTTTGCTCTGTTTAGTTTTGTTTGTGTTTTATTGGTGTAAAAGTTGGTCAGCTAGTATTTGAGGTACTTGTCAATGTAGTAGACAAAGAGCATCTCGACGGCACATTATAGTATAAAGGTCAAGACATGAGTGTGCTCTAACAAAACGTCATGTTATTTGACCTAAAAATGATATTGTTTAACCTTGGGAAGCCTACATAGGTGAATAATATGCTAAAGAAGGACAAGTATTTTTTGACATTTCTTGTAGGATCAACTTGCTTATGTATTATATGACTCTGAAATATTTGATTCCATGTTTTATTCTATTAAAATTGAGAGCTATCAAGAAATAGATTACCAAACACAATCGCTAACATACAAAAAAAAATTTATATTGAAATTATCTGAAAACGTGGGTTGCAATAAAATGGTCATAACATGTGATACATGACTCCGTTTCAAGACCACAACTAAGAAAATGGATGCTTGAAAAAAGGAGTACTTTTATCCAGGCAAGTATTGGTCAAAAGTGACTAAACCCGATCAAAAACTGATAAAAACCTACCAAGAACAGCTAAAAATGCCGTAACCGGCTCAAATCATCCAAACCTAAGAAAAAACCTCAAAAATTATTTCCAGTCCATATAGACCACATAGAATCCGGGCATAATGTATTTGCCCGGATTCTTGATGGATAAAACACATCTATATGTTTGCTCTGTTTAGTTTTGGTTGTGTTTTATTGGTGTAAAAGTTGGTCAGCTAGTATTTGAGGTAGTTGTGAATGTAGTAGACAAAGAGCATCTCGACGGCACATTATAGTATAAAGGTCAAGACATGAGTGTGCTCTAACAAAACGTCATGTTATTTGACCTAAAAATGATATTGTTTAACCTTGGGAAGCCTACATAGGTGAATAATATGCAAAAGAAGGACAAGTATTTTTTGACATTTCTTGTAGGATCAACTTGCTTATGTATTATATGACTCTGAAATATTTGATTCCGTGTTTTATTCTATTAAAATTGAGAGCTATCAAGAAATAGATTACCAAACACAATCGCTAACATACAAAAACAAATTTATATTGAAATTATCTGAAAACGTGGGTTGCAATAAAATGGTCATAACATGTGATACATGACTCCGTTTCAAGACCACAACTAAGAAAATGGATGCTTGAAAAAAGGAGTACTTTTATCCAGGTAAGCATTGGTCAAAAACGACTAAACCCGATCAAAAACTGATAAAAACCTACCAAGAACAGCTAAAAATGCCGTAACCGGCTCAAATCATCCAAACCTAAGAAAAAACCTCTAAAATTATTTCCAGTCCATATAGACCACATGGAATCCGGGCATAATGTATTTTCCCGGATTCTTGATGGATAAAACACATCTATATGTTTGCTCTGTTTAGTTTTGGTTGTGTTTTATTGGTGTAAAAGTTGGTCAGCTAGTATTTGAGGTAGTTGTGAATGTAGTAGACAAAGAGCATCTCGACGGCACATTATAGTATAAAGGTCAAGACATGAGTGTGATCTAACAAAACGTCATGTTATTTGACCTAAAAATGATATTGTTTAACCTTGGCAAGCCTACATAGGTGAATAATATGCAAAAGAAGGACAAGTATTTTTTTACATTTCATGTAGGATCAACTTGCTTATGTATTATATGACTCTGAAATATTTGATTCCATGTTTTATTCTATTAAAATTGAGAGCTATCAAGAAATAGATTACCAAACACAATCGCTAACATACAAAAACAAATTTATATTGAAATTATCTGAAAACGTGGGTTGAAATAAAATGGTAATAACATGTGATACATGACTCCGTTTTAAGACCACAACTAAGAAAATGGATGCTTGAAAAAAGGAGTACTTTTATCCAGGCAAGCATTGGTCAAAAGCGACTAAACCCGATCAAAAACTGATAAAAACCTACCAAGAACAGCTAAAAATGCCGTAACCGGCTCAAATCATCCAAACCTAAGAAAAAACCTCTAAAATTATTTCCAGTCCATATAGACCACATAGAATCCGGGCATAATGTATTTGCCCGGATTCTTGATGGATAAAACACATCTATATGTTTGCTCTGTTTAGTTTTGTTTGTGTTTTATTGGTGTAAAAGTTGGTCAGCTAGTATTTGAGGTACTTGTCAATGTAGTAGACAAAGAGCATCTCGACGGCACATTATAGTATAAAGGTCAAGACATGAGTGTGCTCTAACAAAACGTCATGTTATTTGACCTAAAAATGATATTGTTTAACCTTGGGAAGCCTACATAGGTGAATAATATGCTAAAGAAGGACAAGTATTTTTTGACATTTCTTGTAGGATCAACTTGCTTATGTATTATATGACTCTGAAATATTTGATTCCATGTTTTATTCTATTAAAATTGAGAGCTATCAAGAAATAGATTACCAAACACAATCGCTAACATACAAAAAAAAATTTATATTGAAATTATCTGAAAACGTGGGTTGCAATAAAATGGTCATAACATGTGATACATGACTCCGTTTCAAGACCACAACTAAGAAAATGGATGCTTGAAAAAAGGAGTACTTTTATCCAGGCAAGTATTGGTCAAAAGTGACTAAACCCGATCAAAAACTGATAAAAACCTACCAAGAACAGCTAAAAATGCCGTAACCGGCTCAAATCATCCAAACCTAAGAAAAAACCTCAAAAATTATTTCCAGTCCATATAGACCACATAGAATCCGGGCATAATGTATTTGCCCGGATTCTTGATGGATAAAACACATCTATATGTTTGCTCTGTTTAGTTTTGGTTGTGTTTTATTGGTGTAAAAGTTGGTCAGCTAGTATTTGAGGTAGTTGTGAATGTAGTAGACAAAGAGCATCTCGACGGCACATTATAGTATAAAGGTCAAGACATGAGTGTGCTCTAACAAAACGTCATGTTATTTGACCTAAAAATGATATTGTTTAACCTTGGGAAGCCTACATAGGTGAATAATATGCAAAAGAAGGACAAGTATTTTTTGACATTTCTTGTAGGATCAACTTGCTTATGTATTATATGACTCTGAAATATTTGATTCCGTGTTTTATTCTATTAAAATTGAGAGCTATCAAGAAATAGATTACCAAACACAATCGCTAACATACAAAAACAAATTTATATTGAAATTATCTGAAAACGTGGGTTGCAATAAAATGGTCATAACATGTGATACATGACTCCGTTTCAAGACCACAACTAAGAAAATGGATGCTTGAAAAAAGGAGTACTTTTATCCAGGTAAGCATTGGTCAAAAACGACTAAACCCGATCAAAAACTGATAAAAACCTACCAAGAACAGCTAAAAATGCCGTAACCGGCTCAAATCATCCAAACCTAAGAAAAAACCTCTAAAATTATTTCCAGTCCATATAGACCACATGGAATCCGGGCATAATGTATTTTCCCGGATTCTTGATGGATAAAACACATCTATATGTTTGCTCTGTTTAGTTTTGGTTGTGTTTTATTGGTGTAAAAGTTGGTCAGCTAGTATTTGAGGTAGTTGTGAATGTAGTAGACAAAGAGCATCTCGACGGCACATTATAGTATAAAGGTCAAGACATGAGTGTGATCTAACAAAACGTCATGTTATTTGACCTAAAAATGATATTGTTTAACCTTGGCAAGCCTACATAGGTGAATAATATGCAAAAGAAGGACAAGTATTTTTTTACATTTCATGTAGGATCAACTTGCTTATGTATTATATGACTCTGAAATATTTGATTCCATGTTTTATTCTATTAAAATTGAGAGCTATCAAGAAATAGATTACCAAACACAATCGCTAACATACAAAAACAAATTTATATTGAAATTATCTGAAAACGTGGGTTGAAATAAAATGGTAATAACATGTGATACATGACTCCGTTTTAAGACCACAACTAAGAAAATGGATGCTTGAAAAAAGGAGTACTTTTATCCAGGCAAGCATTGGTCAAAAGCGACTAAACCCGATCAAAAATTGATAAAAACCTACCAAGAACAGCTAAAAATGCCGTAACCGGCTCAAATCATCCAAACCTAAGAAAAAACCTCTAAAATTATTTCCAGTCCATATAGACCACATAGAATCCGGGCATAATGTATTTGCCCGGATTCTTGATGGATAAAACACATCTATATGTTTGCTCTGTTTAGTTTTGTTTGTGTTTTATTGGTGTAAAAGTTGGTCAGCTAGTATTTGAGGTACTTGTGAATGTAGTAGACAAAGAGCATCTCGACGGCACATTATAGTATAAAGGTCAAGACATGAGTGTGCTCTAACAAAACGTCATGTTATTTGACCTAAAAATGATATTGTTTAACCTTGGGAAGCCTACATACGTGAATAATATGCAAAAGAAGGACAAGTATTTTTTGACATTTCTTGTAGGATCAACTTGCTTATGTATTATATGACTCTGAAATATTTGATTCCATGTTTTATTCTATTAAAATTGAGAGCTATCAAGAAATAGATTACCAAAAACAATCGCTAACATACAAAAAAAATTTATATTGAAATTATCTGAAAACGTGGGTTGCAATAAAATGGTCATAACATGTGATACATGACTCCGTTTCAAGACCACAACTAAGAAAATGGATGCTTGAAAAAAGGAGTACTTTTATCCAGGCAAGCATTGGTCAAAAGTGACTAAACCCGATCAAAAACTGATAAAAACCTACCAAGAACAGCTAAAAATGCTGTAACCGGCTCAAATCATCCAAACCTAAGAAAAAACCTCTAAAATTATTTCCAGTCCATATAGACCACATAGAATCCGGGCATAATGTATTTGCCCGGATTCTTAATGGATAAAACACATCTATATGTTTGCTCTGTTTAGTTTTGGTTGTGTTTTATTGGTGTAAAAGTTGGTCAGCTAGTATTTGAGGTAGTTGTGAATGTAGTAGACAAAGAGCATCTCGACGACACATTATAGTATAAAGGTCAAGACATGAGTGTGCTCTAACAACACGTCATGTTATTTGACCTAAAAATGATATTGTTTAACCTTAGGAAGCCTACATAGGTGAATAATATGCAAAAGAAGGACAAGTATTTTTTGACATTTCATGTAGGATCAACTTGCTTATGTATTATATGACTCTGAAATATTTGATTCCATGTTTTATTCTATTAAAATTGAGAGCTATCAAGAAATAGATTACCAAACACAATCGCTAACATACAAAAACAAATTTATATTGAAATTATCTGAAAACGTGGGTTGCAATAAAATGGTAATAACATGTGATACATGACTCCATTTTAAGACCACAACTAAGAAAATGGATGCTTGAAAAAAGGAGTACTTTTATCCAGGCAAGCATTGGTCAAAAGCGACTAAACCCGATCAAAAACTGATAAAAACCTACCAAGAACAGCTAAAAATGCCGTAACCGGCTCAAATCATCCAAACCTAAGAAAAAACCTCTAAAATTATTTCCAGTCCATATAGACCACATAGAATCCGGGCATAATGTATTTGCCCGGATTCTTGATGGATAAAACACATCTATATGTTTGCTCTGTTTAGTTTTTGTTGTGTTTTATTGGTGTAAAAGTTGGTCAGCTAGTATTTGAGGTAGTTGTGAATGTAGTAGACAAAGAGCATCTCGACGGCACATTATAGTATAAAGGTCAAGACATGAGTGTGCTCTAACAAAACGTCATGTTATTTGACCTAAAAATGATATTGTTTAACCTTGGGAAGCCTACATAGGTGAATAATATGCAAAAGAAGGACAAGTATTTTTTGACATTTCATGTAGGATCAACTTGCTTATGTATTATATGACTCTGAAATATTTGATTCCATGTTTTATTCTATTAAAATTGAGAGCTATCAAGAAATAGATTACCAAACACAATCGCTAACATTCAAAAACAAATTTATATTGAAATTATCTGAAAATGTGGGTTGCAATAAAATGGTCATAACATGTGATACATGACTCCGTTTCAAGACCACAACTAAGAAAATGGATGCTTGAAAAAAGGAGTACTTTTATCCAGGCAAGCATTGGTCAAAAGTGACTAAACCCGATCAAAAACTGATAAAAACCTACCAAGAACAGCTAAAAATGCCGTAACCGGCTCAAATCATCCAAACCTAAGAAAAAACCTCTAAAATTATTTCCAGTCCATATAGACCACATAGAATCCGGGCATAATATATTTGCCCGGATTCTTGATGGATAAAACACATCTATATGTTTGCTCTGTTTAATTTTGGTTGTGTTTTATTGGTGTAAAAGTTGGTCAGCTAGTATTTGAGGTAGTTGTGAATGTAGTAGACAAAGAGCATCTCGACGGCACATTATAGTATAAAGGTCAAGACATGAGTGTGCTCTAACAAAACGTCATGTTATTTGACCTAAAAATGATATTGTTTAACCTTGGGAAGCCTACATAGGTGAATAATATGCAAAAGAAGGACAAGTATTTTTTGACATTTCATGTAGGATCAACTTGCTTATGTATTATATGACTCTGAAATATTTGATTCCATGTTTTATTCTATTAAAATTGAGAGCTATCAAGAAATAGATTACCAAACACAATCGCTAACATTCAAAAACAAATTTATATTGAAATTATCTGAAAACGTGGGTTGAAATAAAATGGTCATAACATGTGATACATGACTCCGTTTCAAGACCACAACTAAGAAAATGGATGCTTGAAAAAAGGAGTACTTTTATCCAGGCAAGCATTGGTCAAAAGCGACTAAACCCGATCAAAAACTGATAAAAACCTACCAAGAACAGCTAAAAATGCCGTAACCGGCTCAAATCATCCAAACCTAAGAAAAAACCTCTAAAATTATTTTCAGTCCATATAGACCACATAGAATCCGGGCATAATGTATTTGCCCGGATTCTTGATGGATAAAACACATCTATATGTTTGCTCTGTTTAGTTTTTGTTGTGTTTTATTGGTGTAAAAGTTGGTCAGCTAGTATTTGAGGTAGTTGTGAATGTAGTAGACAAAGAGCATCTCGACGGCACATTATAGTATAAAGGTCAAGACATGAGTGTGCTCTAACAAAACGTCATGTTATTTGACCTAAAAATGATATTGTTTAACCTTGGGAAGCCTACATAGGTGAATAATATGCAAAAGAAGGACAAGTATTTTTTGACATTTCATGTCGGATCAACTTGCTTATGTATTATATGACTCTGAAATATTTGATTCCATGTTTTATTCTATTAAAATTGAGAGCTATCAAGAAATAGATTACCAAACACAATCGCTAACATTCAAAAACAAATTTATATTGAAATTATCTGAAAACGTGGGTTGCAATAAAATGGTCATAACATGTGATACATGACTCCGTTTCAAGACCACAACTAAGAAAATGGATGCTTGAAAAAAGGAGTACTTTTATCCAGGCAAGCATTGGTCAAAAGTGACTAAACCCGATCAAAAACTGATAAAAACCTACCAAGAACAGCTAAAAATGCCGTAACCGGCTCAAATCATCCAAACCTAAGAAAAAACCTCTAAAATTATTTCCAGTCCATATAGACCACATAGAATCCGGGCATAATATATTTGCCCAGATTCTTGATGGATAAAACACATCTATATGTTTGCTCTGTTTAGTTTTGGTTGTGTTTTATTGGTGTAAAAGTTGGTCAGCTAGTATTTGAGGTAGTTGTGAATGTAGTAGACAAAGAGCATCTCGACGGCACATTATAGTATAAAGGTCAAGACATGAGTGTGCTCTAACAAAACGTCATGTTATTTGACCTAAAAATGATATTGTTTAACCTTGGGAAGCCTACATAGGTGAATAATATGCAAAAGAAGGACAAGTATTTTTTGACATTTCATGTAGGATCAACTTGCTTATGTATTATATGACTCTGAAATATTTGATTCCATGTTTTATTCTATTAAAATTGAGAGCTATCAAGAAATAGATTACCAAACACAATCGCTAACATTCAAAAACAAATTTATATTGAAATTATCTGAAAACGTGGGTTGAAATAAAATGGTCATAACATGTGATACATGACTCCGTTTCAAGACCACAACTAAGAAAATGGATGCTTGAAAAAAGGAGTACTTTTATCCAGGCAAGCATTGGTCAAAAGCGACTAAACCCGATCAAAAACTGATAAAAACCTACCAAGAACAGCTAAAAATGCCGTAACCGGCTCAAATCATCCAAACCTAAGAAAAAACCTCTAAAATTATTTTCAGTCCATATAGACTAGATAGAATCCGGGCATAATGTATTTGCCCGGATTCTTGATGGATAAAACACATCTATATGTTTGCTCTGTTTAGTTTTGGTTGTGTTTTATTGGTGTAAAAGTTGGTCAGCTAGTATTTGAGGTAGTTGTGAATGTAGTAGACAAAGAGCATCTCGACGGCACATTATAGTATAAAGGTCAAGACATGAGTGTGCTCTAACAAAACGTCATGTTATTTGACCTAAATATGATATTGTTTAACCTTGGGAAGCCTACATAGGTGAATAATATGCAAAAGAAGGACAAGTATTTTTTGACATTTCATGTAGGATCAACTTGCTTATGTATTATATGACTCTGAAATATTTGATTCCATGTTTTATTCTATTAAAATTGAGAGCTATCAAGAAATAGATTACCAAACACAATCGCTAACATTCAAAAACAAATTTATATTGAAATTATCTGAAAACGTGGGTTGAAATAAAATGGTCATAACATGTGATACATGACTCCGTTTCAAGACCACAACTAAGAAAATGGATGCTTGAAAAAAGGAGTACTTTTATCCAGGCAAGCATTGGTCAAAAGCGACTTAACCCGATCAAAAACTGATAAAAACCTACCAAGAACAGCTAAAAATGCCGTAACCGGCTCAAATCATCCAAACCTAAGAAAAAACCTCTAAAATTATTTCCAGTCCATATAGACCACATAGAATCCGGGCATAATGTATTTGCCCGGATTCTTGATGGATAAAACACATCTATATGTTTGCTCTGTTTAGTTTTGGTTGTGTTTTATTGGTGTAAAAGTTGGTCAGCTAGTATTTGAGGTAGTTGTGAATGTAGTAGACAAAGAGCATCTCGACGGCACATTATAGTATAAAGGTCAAGACATGAGTGTGCTCTAACAAAACGTCATGTTATTTGACCTAAAAATGATATTGTTTAACCTTGGGAAGCCTACATAGGTGAATAATATGCAAAAGAAGGACAAGTATTTTTTGACATTTCATGTAGGATCAACTTGCTTATGTATTATATGACTCTGAAATATTTGATTCCATGTTTTATTCTATTAAAATTGAGAGCTATCAAGAAATAGATTACCAAACACAATCGCTAACATATAAAAACAAATTTATATTGAAATTATCTGAAAACGTGGGTTGCAATAAAATGGTAATAACATGTGATACATGACTCCGTTTTAAGACCACAACTAAGAAAATGGATGCTTGAAAAAAGGAGTACTTTTATCCAGGCAAGCATTGGTCAAAAGCGACTAAACCCGATCAAAAACTGATAAATACCTACCAAGAACAGCTAAAAATGCCGTAACCGGCTCAAATCATCCAAACCTAAGAAAAAACCTCTAAAATTATTTCCAGTCCATATAGACCACATAGAATCCGGGCATAATGTATTTGCCCGGATTCTTGATGGATAAAACACATCTATATGTTTGCTCTGTTTAGTTTTGGTTGTGTTTTATTGGTGTAAAAGTTGGTCAGCTAGTATTTGAGGTAGTTGTGAATGTAGTAGACAAAGAGCACCTCGACGGCACATTATAGTATAAAGGTCAAGACATGAGTGTGATCTAACAAAACGTCATGTTATTTGACCTAAAAATGATATTGTTTAACCTTGGGAAGCCTACATAGGTGAATAATATGCAAAAGAAGGACAAGTATTTTTTGACATTTCTTGTAGGATCAACTTGCTTATGTATTATATGACTCTGAAATATTTGATTCCATGTTTTATTCTATTAAAATTGAGAGCTATCAAGAAATAGATTACCAAACACAATCGCTAACATACAAAAAAAAATTTATATTGAAATTATCTGAAAACATGGGTTGCAATAAAATGGTCATAACATGTGATACATGACTCCGTTTTAAGACCACAACTAAGAAAATGGATGCTTGAAAAAAGGAGTACTTTTATCCAGGCAAGCATTGGTCAAAAGCGACTAAACCCGATCAAAAACTGATAAAAACCTACCAAGAACAGCTAAAAATGCCGTAACCGGCTCAAATCATCCAAACCTAAGAAAAAACCTCTAAAATTATTTCCAGTCCATATAGACCACATAGAATCCAGGCATAATGTATTTGCCCGGATTCTTGATGGATAAAACACATCTATATGTTTGCTCTGTTTAGTTTTGGTTGTGTTTTATTGGTGTAAAAGTTGGTCAGCTAGTATTTGAGGTAGTTGTGAATGTAGTAGACAAAGAGCATCTCGACGGCACATTATAGTATAAAGGTCAAGACATGAGTGTGCTCTAACAAAACGTCATGTTATTTGACCTAAAAATGATATTGTTTAACCTTGGGAAGCCTACATAGGTGAATAATATGCAAAAGAAGGACAAGTATTTTTTGACATTTCATGTAGGATCAACTTGCTTATGTATTATATGACTCTGAAATATTTGATTCCATGTTTTATTCTATTAAAATTGAGAGCTATCAAGAAATAGATTACCAAACACAATCGCTAACATTCAAAAACAAATTTATATTGAAATTATCTGAAAACGTGGGTTGAAATAAAATGGTCATAACATGTGATACATGACTCCGTTTCAAGACCACAACTAAGAAAATGGATGCTTGAAAAAAGGAGTACTTTTATCCAGGCAAGCATTGGTCAAAAGCGACTAAACCCGATCAAAAACTGATAAAAACCTACCAAGAACAGCTAAAAATGCCGTAACCGGCTCAAATCATCCAAACCTAAGAAAAAACCTCTAAAATTATTTTCAGTCCATATAGACTAGATAGAATCCGGGCATAATGTATTTGCCCGGATTCTTGATGGATAAAACACATCTATATGTTTGCTCTGTTTAGTTTTGGTTGTGTTTTATTGGTGTAAAAGTTGGTCAGCTAGTATTTGAGGTAGTTGTGAATGTAGTAGACAAAGAGCATCTCGACGGCACATTATAGTATAAAGGTCAAGACATGAGTGTGCTCTAACAAAACGTCATGTTATTTGACCTAAAAATGATATTGTTTAACCTTGGGAAGCCTACATAGGTGAATAATATGCAAAAGAAGGACAAGTATTTTTTGACATTTCATGTAGGATCAACTTGCTTATGTATTATATGACTCTGAAATATTTGATTCCATGTTTTATTCTATTAAAATTGAGAGCTATCAAGAAATAGATTACCAAACACAATCGCTAACATTCAAAAACAAATTTATATTGAAATTATCTGAAAACGTGGGTTGAAATAAAATGGTCATAACATGTGATACATGACTCCGTTTCAAGACCACAACTAAGAAAATGGATGCTTGAAAAAAGGAGTACTTTTATCCAGGCAAGCATTGGTCAAAAGCGACTTAACCCGATCAAAAACTGATAAAAACCTACCAAGAACAGCTAAAAATGCCGTAACCGGCTCAAATCATCCAAACCTAAGAAAAAACCTCTAAAATTATTTCCAGTCCATATAGACCACATAGAATCCGGGCATAATGTATTTGCCCGGATTCTTGATGGATAAAACACATCTATATGTTTGCTCTGTTTAGTTTTGGTTGTGTTTTATTGGTGTAAAAGTTGGTCAGCTAGTATTTGAGGTAGTTGTGAATGTAGTAGACAAAGAGCATCTCGACGGCACATTATAGTATAAAGGTCAAGACATGAGTGTGCTCTAACAAAACGTCATGTTATTTGACCTAAAAATGATATTGTTTAACCTTGGGAAGCCTACATAGGTGAATAATATGCAAAAGAAGGACAAGTATTTTTTGACATTTCATGTAGGATCAACTTGCTTATGTATTATATGACTCTGAAATATTTGATTCCATGTTTTATTCTATTAAAATTGAGAGCTATCAAGAAATAGATTACCAAACACAATCGCTAACATACAAAAACAAATTTATATTGAAATTATCTGAAAACGTGGGTTGCAATAAAATGGTAATAACATGTGATACATGACTCCGTTTTAAGACCACAACTAAGAAAATGGATGCTTGAAAAAAGGAGTACTTTTATCCAGGCAAGCATTGGTCAAAAGCGACTAAACCCGATCAAAAACTGATAAATACCTACCAAGAACAGCTAAAAATGCCGTAACCGGCTCAAATCATCCAAACCTAAGAAAAAACCTCTAAAATTATTTCCAGTCCATATAGACCACATAGAATCCGGGCATAATGTATTTGCCCGGATTCTTGATGGATAAAACACATCTATATGTTTGCTCTGTTTAGTTTTGGTTGTGTTTTATTGGTGTAAAAGTTGGTCAGCTAGTATTTGAGGTAGTTGTGAATGTAGTAGACAAAGAGCACCTCGACGGCACATTATAGTATAAAGGTCAAGACATGAGTGTGATCTAACAAAACGTCATGTTATTTGACCTAAAAATGATATTGTTTAACCTTGGGAAGCCTACATAGGTGAATAATATGCAAAAGAAGGACAAGTATTTTTTGACATTTCTTGTAGGATCAACTTGCTTATGTATTATATGACTCTGAAATATTTGATTCCATGTTTTATTCTATTAAAATTGAGAGCTATCAAGAAATAGATTACCAAACACAATCGCTAACATACAAAAAAAAATTTATATTGAAATTATCTGAAAACATGGGTTGCAATAAAATGGTCATAACATGTGATACATGACTCCGTTTTAAGACCACAACTAAGAAAATGGATGCTTGAAAAAAGGAGTACTTTTATCCAGGCAAGCATTGGTCAAAAGCGACTAAACCCGATCAAAAACTGATAAAAACCTACCAAGAACAGCTAAAAATGCCGTAACCGGCTCAAATCATCCAAACCTAAGAAAAAACCTCTAAAATTATTTCCAGTCCATATAGACCACATAGAATCCAGGCATAATGTATTTGCCCGGATTCTTGATGGATAAAACACATCTATATGTTTGCTCTGTTTAGTTTTGGTTGTGTTTTATTGGTGTAAAAGTTGGTCAGCTAGTATTTGAGGTAGTTGTGAATGTAGTAGACAAAGAGCATCTCGACGGCACATTATAGTATAAAGGTCAAGACATGAGTGTGCTCTAACAAAACGTCATGTTATTTGACCTAAAAATGATATTGTTTAACCTTGGGAAGCCTACATAGGTGAATAATATGCAAAAGAAGGACAAGTATTTTTTGACATTTCATGTAGGATCAACTTGCTTATGTATTATATGACTCTGAAATATTTGATTCCATGTTTTATTCTATTAAAATTGAGAGCTATCAAGAAATAGATTACCAAACACAATCGCTAACATACAAAAACAAATTTATATTGAAATTATCTGAAAACGTGGGTTGCAATAAAATGGTAATAACATGTGATACATGACTCCGTTTTAAGACCACAACTAAGAAAATGGATGCTTGAAAAAAGGAGTACTTTTATCCAGGCAAGCATTGGTCAAAAGCGACTAAACCCGATCAAAAACTGATAAATACCTACCAAGAACAGCTAAAAATGCCGTAACCGGCTCAAATCATCCAAACCTAAGAAAAAACCTCTAAAATTATTTCCAGTCCATATAGACCACATAGAATCCGGGCATACTGTATTTGCCCGGATTCTTGATGGATAAAACACATCTATATGTTTGCTCTGTTTAGTTTTGGTTGTGTTTTATTGGTGTAAAAGTTGGTCAGCTAGTATTTGAGGTAGTTGTGAATGTAGTAGACAAAGAGCATCTCGACGGCACATTATAGTATAAAGGTCAAGACATGAGTGTGCTCTAACAAAACGTCATGTTATTTGACCTAAAAATGATATTGTTTAACCTTGGGAAGCCTACATAGGTGAATAATATGCAAAAGAAGGACAAGTATTTTTTGACATTTCTTGTAGGATCAACTTGCTTATGTATTATATGACTCTGAAATATTTGATTCCATGTTTTATTCTATTAAAATTGAGAGCTATCAAGAAATAGATTACCAAACACAATCGCTAACATACAAAAAACAATTTATATTGAAATTATCTGAAAACGTGGGTTGCAATAAAATGGTCATAACATGTGATACATGACTCCGTTTTAAGACCACAACTAAGAAAATGGATGCTTGAAAAAAGGAGTACTTTTATCCAGGCAAGCATTGGTCAAAAGCGACTAAACCAGATCAAAAACTGATAAAAACCTACCATGAACAGCTAAAAATGCCGTAACCGGCTCAAATCATCCAAACCTAAGAAAAAACCTCTAAAATTATTTCCAGTCCATATAGACCACATAGAATCCGGGCATAATGTATTTGCCCGGATTCTTGATGGATAAAACACATCTATATGTTTGCTCTGTTTAGTTTTGGTTGTGTTTTATTGGTGTAAAAGTTGGTCAGCTAGTATTTGAGGTAGTTGTGAATGTAGTAGAGAAAGAGCATCTCGACGGCACATTATAGTATAAAGGTCAAGACATGAGTGTGCTCTAACAAAACATCATGTTATTTGACCTAAAAATGATATTGTTTAACATTGGGAAGCCTACAGAGGTGAATAATATGCAAAAGAAGGAAAAGTATTTTTTGACATTTCATGTAGGATCAACTTGCTTATGTATTATATGACTCTGAAATATTTGATTCCATGTTTTATTCTATTAAAATTGAGAGCTATCAAGAAATAGATTACCAAACACAATCGCTAACATTCAAAAACAAATTTATATTGAAATTATCTGAAAACGTGGGTTGCAATAAAATGGTCATAACATGTGATACATGACTTCGTTTCAAGACCACAACTAAGGAGTACTTTTATCTAGGCAAGCATTGGTCAAAAGCGACTAAACCCGATCAAAAACTGATAAAAACCTACCAAGAACAGCTAAAAATGCCGTAACTGGCTCAAATCATCCAAACCTAAGAAAAAACCTCTAAAATTATTTCCAGTCCATATAGACCACATGGAATCCGGGCATAATGTATTTGACCGGATTCTTGATGGATAAAACACATCTATATGTTTGCTCTGTTTAGTTTTGGTTGTGTTTTATTGGTGTAAAAGTTGGTCAGCTAGTATTTGAGGTAGTTGTGAATGTAGTAGACAAAGAGCATCTCGACGGCACATTATAGTATAAAGGTCAAGACATGAGTGTGCTCTAACAAAACGTCATGTTATTTGACCTAAAAATGATATTGTTTAACCTTGGGAAGCCTACATAGGTGAATAATATGCAAAAGAAGGACAAGTATTTTTTGACATTTCATGTAGGATCAACTTGCTTATGTATTATATGACTCTGAAATATTTGATTCCATGTTTTATTCTATTAAAATTGAGAGCTATCAAGAAATAGATTACCAAACACAATCGCTAACATACAAAAACAAATTTATATTGAAATTATCTGAAAACGTGGGTTGCAATAAAATGGTCATAACATGTGATACATGACTCCGTTTTAAGACCACAACTAAGAAAATGGATGCTTGAAAAAAGGAGTACTTTTATCCAGGCAAGCATTGGTCAAAAGCGACTAAACCCGATCAAAAACTGATAAAAACCTACCAAGAACAGCTAAAAATGCCGTAACCGGCTCAAATCATCCAAACCTAAGAAAAAACCTCTAAAATTATTTCCAGTCCCTATAGACCACATGGAATCCGGGCATAATGTATTTGCCCGGATTCTTGATGAATAAAACACATCTATATGTTTGCTCTGTTTAGTTTTGGTTGTGTTTTATTGGTGTAAAAGTTGGTCAGCTAGTATTTGAGGTAGTTGTGAATGTAGTAGACAAAGAGCATCTCGACGGCACATTATAGTATAAAGGTCAAGACATGAGTGTGCTCTAACAAAACGTCATGTTATTTGACCTAAAAATGATATTGTTTAACCTTGGGAAGCCTACATAGGTGAATAATATGCAAAAGAAGGACAAGTATTTTTTGACATTTCATGTAGGATCAACTTGCTTATGTATTATATGACTCTGAAATATTTGATTCCATGTTTTATTTTATTAAAATTGAGAGCTATCAAGAAATAGATTACCAAACACAATCGCTAACATACAAAAACAAATTTATATTGAAATTATCTGAAAAAGTGGGTTGCAATAAAATGGTCATAACATGTGATACATGACTCCGTTTCAAGACCACAACTAAGAAAATGGATGCTTGAAAAAAGGAGTACTTTTATCCAGGCAAGCATTGGTCAAAAGCGACTAAACCCGATCAAAAACTGATAAAAACCTACCAAGAACAGCTAAAAATGCCGTAACCGGCTCAAATCATCCAAACCTAAGAAAAAACCTCTAAAATTATTTCCAGTCCATATAGACCACATGGAATCCGGTCATAATGTATTTGCCCGGATTCTTGATGGATAAAACACATCTATATGTTTGCTCTGTTTAGTTTTGGTTGTGTTTTATTGGTGTAAAAGTTGGTCAGCTAGTATTTGAGGTAGTTGTGAATGTAGTAGACAAAGAGCATCTCGACGGCACATTATAGTATAAAGGTCAAGACATGAGTGTGCTCTAACAAAACGTCATGTTATTTGACCTAAAAATGATATTGTTTAACCTTGGGAAGCCTACATAGGTGAATAATATGCAAAAGAAGGACAAGTATTTTTTGACATTTCATGTAGGATCAACTTGCTTATGTATTATATGACTCTGAAATATTTGATTCCATGTTTTATTCTATTAAAATTGAGAGCTATCAAGAAATAGATTACCAAACACAATCGCTAACATACAAAAACAAATTTATATTGAAATTATCTGAAAACGTGGGTTGCAATAAAATGGTCATAACATGTGATACATGACTCCGTTTTAAGACCACAACTAAGAAAATGGATGCTTGAAAAAAGGAGTACTTTTATCCAGGCAAGCATTGGTCAAAAGCGACTAAACCCGATCAAAAACTGATAAAAGCCTACCAAGAACAGCTAAAAATGCCGTAACCGGCTCAAATCATCCAAACCTAAGAAAAAACCTCTAACATTATTTCCAGTCCATATAGACCACATGGAATCCGGACATAATGTATTTGCCCGGATTCTTGATGGATAAAACACATCTATATGTTTGCTCTGTTTAGTTTTGGTTGTGTTTTATTGGTGTAAAAGTTGGTCAGCTAGTATTTGAGGTAGTTGTGAATGTAGTAGACAAAGAGCATCTCGACGGCACATTATAGTATAAAGGTCAAGACATGAGTGTGCTCTAACAAAACGTCATGTTATTTGACCTAAAAATGATATTGTTTAACCTTGGGAAGCCTACATAGGTGAATAATATGCAAAAGAAGGACAAGTATTTTTTGACATTTCATGTAGGATCAACTTGCTTATGTATTATATGACTCTGAAATATTTGATTCCATGTTTTATTTTATTAAAATTGAGAGCTATCAAGAAATAGATTACCAAACACAATCGCTAACATACAAAAACAAATTTATATTGAAATTATCTGAAAAAGTGGGTTGCAATAAAATGGTCATAACATGTGATACATGACTCCGTTTCAAGACCACAACTAAGAAAATGGATGCTTGAAAAAAGGAGTACTTTTATCCAGGCAAGCATTGGTCAAAAGCGACTAAACCCGATCAAAAACTGATAAAAACCTACCAAGAACAGCTAAAAATGCCGTAACCGGCTCAAATCATCCAAACCTAAGAAAAAACCTCTAAAATTATTTCCAGTCCATATAGACCACATGGAATCCGGGCATAATGTATTTGCCCGGATTCTTGATGGATAAAACACATCTATATGTTTGCTCTGTTTAGTTTTGGTTGTGTTTTATTGGTGTAAAAGTTGGTCAGCTAGTATTTGAGGTAGTTGTGAATGTAGTAGACAAAGAGCATCTCGACGGCACATTATAGTATAAAGGTCAAGACATGAGTGTGCTCTAACAAAACGTCATGTTATTTGACCTAAAATGATATTGTTTAACCTTGGGAAGCCTACATAAGTGAATAATATGCAAAAGAAGGACAAGTATTTTTTGACATTTCATGTAGGATCAACTTGCTTATGTATATGACTCTGAAATATTTGATTCCATGTTTTATTCTATTAAAATTGAGAGCTATCAAGAAATAGATTACCAAACACAATCGCTAACATACAAAAACAAATTTATATTGAAATTATCTGAAAACGTGGGTTGCAATAAAATGGTCATAACATGTGATACATGACTCCGTTTTAAGACCACAACTAAGAAAATGGATGCTTGAAAAAAGGAGTACTTTTATCCAGGCAAGCATTGGTCAAAAGCGACTAAACCCGATCAAAAACTGATAAAAACCTACCAAGAACAGCTAAAAATGCCGTAACCGGCTCAAATCATCCAAACCTAAGAAAAAACCTCTAACATTATTTCCAGTCCATATAGACCACATGGAATCCGGACATAATGTATTTGCCCGGATTCTTGATGGATAAAACACATCTATATGTTTGCTCTGTTTAGTTTTGGTTGTGTTTTATTGGTGTAAAAGTTGGTCAGCTAGTATTTGAGGTAGTTGTGAATGTAGTAGACAAAGAGCATCTCGATGGCACATTATAGTATAAAGGTCAAGACATGAGTGTGCTCTAACAAAACGTCATGTTATTTGACCTAAAAATGATATTGTTTAACCTTGGGAAGCCTACATAGGTGAATAATATGCAAAAGAAGGACAAGTATTTTTTGACATTTCATGTAGGATCAACTTGCTTATGTATTATATGACTCTGAAATATTTGATTCCATGTTTTATTTTATTAAAATTGAGAGCTATCAAGAAATAGATTACCAAACACAATCGCTAACATACAAAAACAAATTTATATTGAAATTATCTGAAAACGTGGGTTGCAATAAAATGGTCATAACATGTGATACATGACTCCGTTTTAAGACCACAACTAAGAAAATGGATGCTTGAAAAAAGGAGTACTTTTATCCAGGCAAGAATTGGTCAAAAGCGACTAAACCCGATCAAAAACTGATAAAAACCTACCAAGAACAGCTAAAAATGCCGTAACCGGCTCAAATCATCCAAACCTAAGAAAAAACCTCTAAAATTATTTCCAGTCCATATAGACCACATAGAATCCGGGCATAATGTATTTGCCCGGATTCTTGATGGATAAAATACATCTATATGTTTGCTCTGTTTAGTTTTTGTTGTGTTTTATTGGTGTAAAAGTTGGTCAGCTAGTATTTGAGGTAGTTGTGAATGTAGTAGACAAAGAGCATCTCGACGGCACATTATTGTATAAATGTCAAGACATGAGTGTGCTCTAACAAAACGTCATGTTATTTGACCTAAAAATGATATTGTTTAACCTTGGGAAGCCTACATAGGTGAATAATATGCAAAAGAAGGACAAGTATTTTTTTGACATTTCTTGTAGGATCAACTTGCTTATGTATTATATGACTCTGAAATATTTGATTCCATGTTTTATTCTATTAAAATTGAGAGCTATCAAGAAATAGATTACCAAACACAATCGCTAACATACAAAAACAAATTTATATTGAAATTATCTGAAAACGTGGGTTGCAATAAAATGGTCATAACATGTGATACATGACTCCGTTTTAAGACCACAACTAAGAAAATGGATGCTTGAAAAAAGGAGTACTTTTATCCAGGCAAGCATTGGTCAAAAGCGACTAAACCCGATCAAAAACTGATAAAAACCTACCAAGAACAGCTAAAAATGCCGTAACCGGCTCAAATCATCCAAACCTAAGAAAAAACCTCTAAAATTATTTCCAGTCCATATAGACCACATGGAATCCGGGCATAATGTATTTGCCCGAATTCTTGATGGATAAAACACATCTATATGTTTGCTCTGTTTAGTTTTGGTTGTGTTTTATTGGTGTAAAAGTTGGTCAGCTAGTATTTGAGGTAGTTGTGAATGTAGTAGACAAAGAGCATCTCGACGGCACATTATAGTATAAATGTCAAGACATGAGTGTGCTCTAACAAAACGTCATGTTATTTGACCTAAAAATGATATTGTTTAACCTTGGGAAGCCTACATAGGTGAATAATATGCAAAAGAAGGACAAGTATTTTTTTGACATTTCTTGTAGGATCAACTTGCTTATGTATTATATGACTCTGAAATATTTGATTCCATGTTTTATTCTATTAAAATTGAGAGCTATCAAGAAATAGATTACCAAACACAATCGCTAACATACAAAAACAAATTTATATTGAAATTATCTGAAAACGTGGGTTGCAATAAAATGGTCATAACATGTGATACATGACTCCGTTTTAAGACCACAACTAAGAAAATGGATGCTTGAAAAAAGGAGTACTTTTATCCAGGCAAGCATTGGTCAAAAGCGACTAAACCCGATCAAAAACTGATAAAAACCTACCAAGAACAGCTAAAAATGCCGTAACCGGCTCAAATCATCCAAACCTAAGAAAAAACCGCTAAAATTATTTCCAGTCCATATAGACCACATGGAATCCGGGCATAATGTATTTGCCCGAATTCTTGATGGATAAAACACATCTATATGTTTGCTCTGTTTAGTTTTGGTTGTGTTTTATTGGTGTAAAAGTTGGTCAGCTAGTATTTGAGGTAGTTGTGAATGTAGTAGACAAAGAGCATCTCGACGGCACATTATAGTATAAAGGTCAAGACATGAGTGTGCTCTAACAAAACTTCATGTTATTTGACCTAAAAATGATATTGTTTAACCTTGGGAAGCCTACATAGGTGAATAATATGCAAAAGAAGGACAAGTATTTTTTTGACATTTCTTGTAGGATCAACTTGCTTATGTATTATATGACTCTGAAATATTTGATTCCATGTTTTATTCTATTAAAATTGAGAGCTATCAAGAAATAGATTACCAAACACAATCGCTAACATACAAAAACAAATTTATATTGAAATTATCTGAAAACGTGGGTTGCAATAAAATGGTCATAACATGTGATACATGACTCCGTTTTAAGACCACAACTAAGAAAATGGATGCTTGAAAAAAGGAGTACTTTTATCCAGGCAAGCATTGGTCAAAAGCGACTAAACCCGATCAAAAACCGATAAAAACCTACCAAGAACAGCTAAAAATGCCGTAACCGGCTCAAATCATCCAAACCTAAGAAAAAACCTCTAAAATTATTTCCAGTCCATATAGACCACATGGAATCCGGGCATAATGTATTTGCCCGAATTATTGATGGATAAAACACATCTATATGTTTGCTCTGTTTAGTTTTGGTTGTGTTTTATTGGTGTAAAAGTTGGTCAGCTAGTATTTGAGGTAGTTGTGAATGTAGTAGACAAAGAGCATCTCGACGGCACATTATAGTATAAAGGTCAAGACATGAGTGTGCTCTAACAAAACTTCATGTTATTTGACCTAAAAATGATATTGTTTAACCTTGGGAAGCCTACATAGGTGAATAATATGCAAAAGAAGGACAAGTATTTTTTGACATTTCTTGTAGGATCAACTTGCTTATGTATTATATGACTCTGAAATATTTGATTCCATGTTTTATTATATTAAAATTGAGAGCTATCAAGAAATAGATTACCAAACACAATCGCTAACATACAAAAAAAAAATTTATATTGAAATTATCTGAAAACGTGGGTTGCAATAAAATGGTCATAACATGTGATACATGACTCGGTTTCAAGACCACAACTAAGAAAATGGATGCTTGAAAAAAGGAGTACTTTTATCCAGGCAAGAATTGGTCAAAAGCGACTAAACCTGATCAAAAACTGATAAAAAACTACCAAGAACAGCTAAAAATGCTGTAACCGGCTCAAATCATCCAAACCTAAGAAAAAACCTCTAAAATTATTTCCAGTCCATATAGACCACATAGAATCTGGGCATAATGTATTTGCCCGGATTCTTGATGGATAAAACACATCTATATGTTTGCTCTGTTTAGTTTTGGTTGTGTTTTATTGGTGTAAAAGTTGGTCAACTAGTATTTGAGGTAGTTGTGAATTTAGTAGACAAAGAACATCTCGACGGCACATTATAGTATAAAGGTCAAGACATGAGTGTGCTCTAACAAAACGTCATGTTATTTGACCTAAAAATGATATTGTTTAACATTGGAAAGCCTACATAGGTGAATAATATGCAAAAGAAGGACAAGTATTTACTGACATTTCATGTAGGATCAACTTGCTTATGTATTATATGACTCTGAAATATTTGATTCCATGTTTTATTCTATTAAAATTGAGAGCTATCAAGAAATAGATTACCAAACACAATCGCTAACATACAAAAACAAATTTATATTGAAATTATCTGAAAACGTGGGTTGCAATAAAATGGTCATAACATGTGATACATGACTCCGTTTTAAGACCACAACTAAGAAAAAGGATGCTTGAAAAAAGGAGTACTTTTATCCAGGCAAGAATTGGTCAAAAGCGACTAAACCCGATCAAAAACTGATAAAAACCTACCAAGAACAGCTAAAAATGCCGTAACCGGCTCAAATCATCCAAACCTAAGAAAAACCTCTAAAATTATTTCCAGTCCATATAGACCACATAGAATCCGGGCATAATGTATTTGCCCGGATTCTTGATGGATAAAACACATCTATATGTTTGCTCTGTTTAGTTTTGGTTGTGTTTTATTAGTGTAAAAGTTGGTCAACTAGTATTTGAGGTAGTTGTGAATGTAGTAGACAAAGAGCATCTCGACGGCACATTATAGTATAAAGGTGAAGACATGAGTGTGCTCTAACAAAACGTCATGTTATTTGACCTAAAAAAGATATTGTTTAACCTTGGGAAGCCTACATATGTGAATAATATGCAAAAGAAGGACAAGTATTTTTTGACATTTTATGTAGGATCAACTTGCTTATGTATTATATGACTCTGAAATATTTGATTCCATGTTTTATTCTATTAAAATTGAGAGCTATCAAGAAATAGATTACCAAACACAATCGCTAACATACAAAAACAAATTTATATTGAAATTATCTGAAAACGTGGGTTGCAATAAAATGGTCATAACATGTGATACATGACTCCGTTTTAAGACCACAACTAAGAAAATGGATGCTTGAAAAAAGGAGTACTTTTATGCAGGCAAGCATTGGTCAAAAGCGACTAAACCCGATCAAAAACTGATAAAAACCTACCAAGAACAGCTAAAAATGCCGTAACCGGCTCAAATCATCCAAACCTAAGAAAAAACCTCTAAAATTATTTCCAGTCCATATAGACCACATAGAATCCGAGCATAATGTATTTGCCCGGATTCTTGATGGATAAAACACATCTATATGTTTGCTCAGTTTTGTTTTGGTTGTGTTTTATTGGTGTAAAAGTTGGTCAGCTAGTATTTGAGGTAGTTGTGAATGTAGTAGACAAAGAACATCTCGACGGCACATTATAGTATAAATGTCAAGACATGAGTGTGCTCTAACAAAACGTCATGTTATTTGACCTAAAAATGATATTGTTTAACATTGGGAAGCCTACATAGGTGAATAATATGCAAAAGAAGGACAAGTATTTTTTGACATTTCATGTAGGATCAACTTGCTTATGTATTATATGACTCTGAAATATTTGATTCCATGTTTTATTCTATTAAAATTGAGAGCTATCAAGAAATAGATTACCAAACACAATCGCTAACATACAAAAACAAATTTATATTGAAATTATCTGAAAACGTGGGTTGCAATAAAATGGTCATAACATGTGATACATGACTCCGTTTTAAGACCACAACTAAGAAAATGGATGCTTGAAAAAAGGAGTACTTTTATCCAGGCAAGCATTGGTCAAAAGCGACTAAACCCGATCAAAAACTGATAAAAACCTACCAAGAACAGCTAAAAATGCCGTAACCGGCTCAAATCATCCAAACCTAAGAAAAAACCTCTAAAATTATTTCCAGTCCATATAGACCACATAGAATCCGGGCATAATGTATTTGCCCGGATTCTTGATGGATAAAACACATCTATATGTTTGCTCAGTTTAGTTTTGGTTGTGTTTTATTGGTGTAAAAGTTGGTCAGCTAGTATTTGAGGTAGTTGTGAATTTAGTAGACAAAGAACATCTCGACGGCACATTATAGTATAAAGGTCAAGACATGAGTGTGCTCTAACAAAATGTAATGTTATTTGACCTAAAAAATGATATTGTTTAAAATTGGGAAGCCTACATAGGTGAATAATATGCAAAAGAAGGACAAGTATTTTTTGACATTTCATGTAGGATCAACTTGCTTATGTATTATATGACTCTGAAATATTTGATTCCATGTTTTATTCTATTAAAATTGAGAGCTATCAAGAAATAGATTACCAAACACAATCGCTAACATACAAAAAAAAATTTATATTGAAATTATCTGAAAACGTGGGTTGCAATAAAATGGTCATAACATGTGATACATGACTCCGTTTTAAGACCACAACTAAGAAAATGGATGCTTGAAAAAAGGAGTACTTTTATCCAGGCAAGCATTGGTCAAAAGCGACTAAACCCTATCAAAAACTGATAAAAACCTACCAAGAACAGCTAAAAATGCCGTAACCGGCTCAAATCATCCAAACCTAAGAAAAAACCTCTAAAATTATTTCCAGTCCATATAGACCACATAGAATCCGGGCATAATGTATTTGCCCGGATTCTTGATGGATAAAACACATCTATATGTTTGCTCTGTTTAGTTTTGGTTGTGTTTTATTGGTGTAAAAGTTGGTCAGCTAGTATTTGAGGTAGTTGTGAATGTAGTAGACAAAGAGCATCTCGACGGCACATTATAGTATAAAGGTGAAGACATGAGTGTGCTCTAACAAAACGTCATGTTATTTGACCTAAAAATGATATTGTTTAACCTTGGGAAGCCTACATATGTGAATAATATGCAAAAGAAGGACAAGTATTTTTTGACATTTTATGTAGGATCAACTTGCTTATGTATTATATGACTCTGAAATATTTGATTCCATGTTTTATTCTATTAAAATTGAGAGCTATCAAGAAATAGATTACCAAACACAATCGCTAACATACAAAAACAAATTTATATTGAAATTATCTGAAAACGTGGGTTGCAATAAAATGGTCATAACATGTGATACATGACTCCGTTTTAAGACTACAACTAAGAAAATGGATGCTTGAAAAAAGGAGTACTTTTATCCAGGCAAGCATTGGTCAAAAGCGACTAAACCCGATCAAAAACTGATAAAAACCTACCAAGAACAGCTAAAAATGCCGTAACCGGCTCAAATCATCCAAACCTAAGAAAAAACCTCTAAAATTATTTCCAGTCCATATAGACCACATAGAATCCGGGCATAATGTATTTGCCCGGATTCTTGATGGATAAAACACATCTATATGTTTGCTCTGTTTAGTTTTGGTTGTGTTTTATTAGTGTAAAAGTTGGTCAACTAGTATTTGAGGTAGTTGTGAATGTAGTAGACAAAGAGCATCTCGACGGCACATTATAGTATAAAGGTGAAGACATGAGTGTGCTCTAACAAAACGTCATGTTATTTGACCTAAAAATGATATTGTTTAACCTTGGGAAGCCTACATATGTGAATAATATGCAAAAGAAGGACAAGTATTTTTTGACATTTTATGTAGGATCAACTTGCTTATGTATTATATGACTCTGAAATATTTGATTCCATGTTTTATTATATTAAAATTGAGAGCTATCAAGAAATAGATTACCAAACACAATCGCTAACATACAAAAAAAAATTTATATTGAAATTATCTGAAAACGTGGGTTGCAATAAAATGGTCATAACATGTGATACATGACTCCGTTTCAAGACCACAACTAAGAAAATGGATGCTTGAAAAAAGGAGTACTTTTATCCAGGCAAGAATTGGTCAAAAGCGACTAAACCTGATCAAAAACTGATAAAAAACTACCAAGAACAGCTAAAAATGCTGAAACCGGCTCAAATCATCCAAACCTAAGAAAAAACCTCTAAAATTATTTCCAGTCCATATAGACCACATAGAATCTGGGCATAATGTATTTGCCCGGATTCTTGATGGATAAAACACATCTATATGTTTGCTCTGTTTAGTTTTGGTTGTGTTTTATTGGTGTAAAAGTTGGTCAACTAGTATTTGAGGTAGTTGTGAATTTAGTAGACAAAGAACTTCTCGACGGCACATTATAGTATAAAGGTCAAGACATGAGTGTGCTCTAACAAAACGTCATGTTATTTGACCTAAAAATGATATTGTTTAACATTGGAAAGCCTACATAGGTGAATAATATGCAAAAGAAGGACAAGTATTTACTGACATTTCATGTAGGATCAACTTGCTTATGTATTATATGACTCTGAAATATTTGATTCCATGTTTTATTCTATTAAAATTGAGAGCTATCAAGAAATAGATTACCAAACACAATCGCTAACATACAAAAACAAATTTATATTGAAATTATCTGAAAACGTGGGTTGCAATAAAATGGTCATAACATGTGATACATGACTCCGTTTTAAGACCACAACTAAGAAAAAGGATGCTTGAAAAAAGGAGTACTTTTATCCAGGCAAGAATTGGTCAAAAGCGACTAAACCCGATCAAAAACTGATAAAAACCTACCAAGAACAGCTAAAAATGCCGTAACCGGCTCAAATCATCCAAACCTAAGAAAAACCTCTAAAATTATTTCCAGTCCATATAGACCACATAGAATCCGGGCATAATGTATTTGCCCGGATTCTTGATGGATAAAACACATCTATATGTTTGCTCTGTTTAGTTTTGGTTGTGTTTTATTAGTGTAAAAGTTGGTCAACTAGTATTTGAGGTAGTTGTGAATGTAGTAGACAAAGAGCATCTCGACGGCACATTATAGTATAAAGGTGAAGACATGAGTGTGCTCTAACAAAACGTCATGTTATTTGACCTAAAAATGATATTGTTTAACCTTGGGAAGCCTACATATGTGAATAATATGCAAAAGAAGGACAAGTATTTTTTGACATTTTATGTAGGATCAACTTGCTTATGTATTATATGACTCTGAAATATTTGATTCCATGTTTTATTCTATTAAAATTGAGAGCTATCAAGAAATAGATTACCAAACACAATCGCTAACATACAAAAACAAATTTATATTGAAATTATCTGAAAACGTGGGTTGCAATAAAATGGTCATAACATGTGATACATGACTCCGTTTTAAGACCACAACTAAGAAAATGGATGCTTGAAAAAAGGAGTACTTTTATCCAGGCAAGCATTGGTCAAAAGCGACTAAACCCGATCAAAAACTGATAAAAACCTACCAAGAACAGCTAAAAATGCCGTAACCGGCTCAAATCATCCAAACCTAAGAAAAAACCTCTAAAATTATTTCCAGTCCATATAGACCACATAGAATCCGAGCATAATGTATTTGCCCGGATTCTTGATGGATAAAACACATCTATATGTTTGCTCAGTTTTGTTTTGGTTGTGTTTTATTGGTGTAAAAGTTGGTCAGCTAGTATTTGAGGTAGTTGTGAATGTAGTAGACAAAGAACATCTCGACGGCACATTATAGTATAAATGTCAAGACATGAGTGTGCTCTAACAAAACGTCATGTTATTTGACCTAAAAATGATATTGTTTAACATTGGGAAGCCTACATAGGTGAATAATATGCAAAAGAAGGACAAGTATTTTTTGACATTTCATGTAGGATCAACTTGCTTATGTATTATATGACTCTGAAATGTTTGATTCCATGTTTTATTCTATTAAAATTGAGAGCTATCAAGAAATAGATTACCAAACACAATCGCTAACATACAAAAACAAATTTATATTGAAATTATCTGAAAACGTCGGTTGCAATAAAATGGTCATAACATGTGATACATGACTCCGTTTTAAGACCACAACTTAGAAAATGGATGCTTGAAAAAAGGAGTACTTTTATCCAGGCAAGCATTGGTCAAAAGCGACTAAACCCGATCAAAAACTGATAAAAACCTACCAAGAACAGCTAAAAATGCCGTAACCGGCTCAAATCATCCAAACCTAAGAAAAAACCTCTAAAATTATTTCCAGTCCATATAGAGCACATAGAATCCGGGCATAATGTATTTGCCCGGATTCTTGATGGATAAAACACATCTATATGTTTGCTCAGTTTAGTTTTGGTTGTGTTTTATTGGTGTAAAAGTTGGTCAGCTAGTATTTGAGGTAGTTGTGAATTTAGTAGACAAAGAACATCTCGACGGCACATTATAGTATAAAGGTCAAGACATGAGTGTGCTCTAACAAAATGTAATGTTATTTGACCTAAAAATGATATTGTTTAAAATTGGGAAGCCTACATAGGTGAATAATATGCAAAAGAAGGACAAGTATTTTTTGACATTTCATGTAGGATCAACTTGCTTATGTATTATATGACTCTGAAATATTTGATTCCATGTTTTATTCTATTAAAATTGAGAGCTATCAAGAAATAGATTACCAAACACAATCGCTAACATACAAAAAAAAACTTATATTGAAATTATCTGAAAACGTGGGTTGCAATAAAATGGTCATAACATGTGATACATGACTCCGTTTTAAGACCACAACTAAGAAAATGGATGCTTGAAAAAAGGAGTACTTTTATCCAGGCAAGCATTGGTCAAAAGCGACTAAACCCTATCAAAAACTGATAAAAACCTACCAAGAACAGCTAAAAATGCCGTAACCGGCTCAAATCATCCAAACCTAAGAAAAAACCTCTAAAATTATTTCCAGTCCATATAGACCACATAGAATCCGGGCATAATGTATTTTCCCGGATTCTTGATGGATAAAACACATCTATATGTTTGCTCTGTTTAGTTTTGGTTGTGTTTTATTGGTGTAAAAGTTGGTCAGCTAGTATTTGAGGTAGTTGTGAATGTAGTAGACAAAGAGCATCTCGACGGCACATTATAGTATAAAGGTGAAGACATGAGTGTGCTCTAACAAAACGTCATGTTATTTGACCTAAAAATGATATTGTTTAACCTTGGGAAGCCTACATATGTGAATAATATGCAAAAGAAGGACAAGTATTTTTTGACATTTTATGTAGGATCAACTTGCTTATGTATTATATGACTCTGAAATATTTGATTCCATGTTTTATTCTATTAAAATTGAGAGCTATCAAGAAATAGATTACCAAACACAATCGCTAACATACAAAAACAAATTTATATTGAAATTATCTGAAAACGTGGGTTGCAATAAAATGGTCATAACATGTGATACATGACTCCGTTTTAAGACCACAACTAAGAAAATGGATGCTTGAAAAAAGGAGTACTTTTATCCAGGCAAGCATTGGTCAAAAGCGACTAAACCCGATCAAAAACTGATAAAAACCTACCAAGAACAGCTAAAAATGCCGTAACCGGCTCAAATCATCCAAACCTAAGAAAAAACCTCTAAAATTATTTCCAGTCCATATAGACCACATAGAATCCGGGCATAATGTATTTGCCCGGATTCTTGATGGATAAAACACATCAATATGTTTGCTCTGTTTAGTTTTGGTTGTGTTTTATTGGTGTAAAAGTTGGTCAGCTAGTATTTGAGGTAGTTGTGAATGTAGTAGACAAAGAACATCTCGACGGCACATTATAGTATAAATGTCAAGACATGAGTGTGCTCTAACAAAACGTCATGTTATTTGACCTAAAAATGATATTGTTTAACATTGGGAAACCTACATAGGTGAATAATATGCAAAAGAAGGACAAGTATTTTTTGACATTTCATGTAGGATCAACTTGCTTATGTATTATATGACTCTGAAATATTTGATTCCATGTTTTATTCTATTAAAATTGAGAGCTATCAAGAAATAGATTACCAAACACAATCGCTAACATACAAAAACAAATTTATATTGAAATTATCTGAAAACGTGGGTTGCAATAAAATGGTCATAACATGTGATACATGACTCTGTTTTAAGACCACAACTAAGAAAATGGATGCTTGAAAAAAGGAGTACTTTTTTCCAGGCAAGCATTGGTCAAAAGCGACTAAACCCGATCAAAAACTGATAAAAACCTACCAAGAACAGCTAAAAATTCCGTAACCTGCTCAAATCATCCAAACCTAAGAAAAAACCTCTAAAATTATTTCCAGTCCATATAGACCACATAGAATCCGGGCATAATGTATTTGCCCGGATTCTTGATGGATAAAACACATCTATATGTTTGCTTAGTTTAGTTTTGGTTGTGTTTTATTGGTGTAAAAGTTGGTCAGCTAGTATTTGAGGTAGTTGTGAATTTAGTAGACAAAGAACATCTCGACGGCACATTATAGTATAAAGGTCAAGACATGAGTGTGCTCTAACAAAATGTAATGTTATTTGACCTAAAAATGATATTGTTTAACATTGGGAAGCCTACATAGGTGAATAATATGCAAAAGAAGGACAAGTATTTTTTGACATTTCATGTAGGATCAACTTGCTTATGTATTATATGACTCTGAAATATTTGATTCCATGTTTTATTCTATTAAAATTGAGAGCTATCAAGAAATAGATTACCAAACACAATCGCTAACATACAAAAACAAATTTATATTGAAATTATCTGAAAACGTGGGTTGCAATAAAATGGTCATAACATGTGATACATGACTCCGTTTTAAGACCACAACTAAGAAAATGGATGCTTGAAAAAAGGAGTACTTTTATCCAGGCAAGCATTGGTCAAAAGCGACTAAACCCGATCAAAAACTGATAAAAACCTACCAAGAACAGCTAAAAATGCCGTAACCGGCTCAAATCATCCAAACCTAAGAAAAAACCTCTAAAATTATTTCCAGTCCATATAGACCACATGGAATCCGGGCATAATGTATTTGCCCGGATTCTTCATGGATAAAACACATCTATATGTTTGCTCTGTTTAGTTTTGGTTGTGTTTTATTGGTGTAAAAGTTGGTCAGCTAGTATTTGAGGTAGTTGTGAATGTAGTAGACAAAGAGCATCTCGACGGCACATTATAGTATAAAGGTCAAGACATGAGTGTGCTCTAACAAAACTTCATGTTATTTGACCTAAAATGATATTGTTTAACCTTGGGAAGCCTACATAGGTGAATAATATGCAAAAGAAGGACAAGTATTTTTTGACATTTCATGTAGGATCAACTTGCTTATGTATTATATGACTCTGAAATATTTGATTCCATGTTTTATTCTATTAAAATTGAGAGCTATCAAGAAATAGATTACCAAACACAATCGCTAACATACAAAAACAAATTTATATTGAAATTATCTGAAAACGTGGGTTGCAATAAAATGGTCATAACATGTGATACATGACTCCGTTTTAAGACCACAACTAAGAAAATGGATGCTTGAAAAAAGGAGTACTTTTATCCAGGCAAGCATTGGTCAAAAGCGACTAAACCCGATCAAAAACTGATAAAAACCTACCAAGAACAGCTAAAAATGCCGTAACCGGCTCAAATCATCCAAACCTAAGAAAAAACCTCTAAAATTATTTCCAGTCCATATAGACCACATGGAATCCGGGCATAATGTATTTGCCCGGATTCTTCATGGATAAAACACATCTATATGTTTGCTCTGTTTAGTTTTGGTTGTGTTTTATTGGTGTAAAAGTTGGTCAGCTAGTATTTGAGGTAGTTGTGAATGTAGTAGACAAAGAGCATCTCGACGGCACATTATAGTATAAAGGTCAAGACATGAGTGTGCTCTAACAAAACTTCATGTTATTTGACCTAAAATGATATTGTTTAACCTTGGGAAGCCTACATAGGTGAATAATATGCAAAAGAAGGACAAGTATTTTTTGACATTTCATGTAGGATCAACTTGCTTATGTATTATATGACTCTGAAATATTTGATTCCATGTTTTATTCTATTAAAATTGAGAGCTATCAAGAAATAGATTACCAAACACAATCGCTAACATACAAAAACAAATTTATATTGAAATTATCTGAAAACGTGGGTTGCAATAAAATGGTCATAACATGTGATACATGACTCCGTTTTAAGACCACAACTAAGAAAATGGATGCTTGAAAAAAGGAGTACTTTTATCCAGGCAAGCATTGGTCAAAAGCGACTAAACCCGATCAAAAACTGATAAAAACCTACCAAGAACAGCTAAAAATGCCGTAACCGGCTCAAATCATCCAAACCTAAGAAAAAACCTCTAACATTATTTCCAGTCCATATAGACCACATGGAATCCGGACATAATGTATTTGCCCGGATTCTTGATGGATAAAACACATCTATATGTTTGCTCTGTTTAGTTTTGGTTGTGTTTTATTGGTGTAAAAGTTGCTCAGCTAGTATTTGAGGTAGTTGTGAATGTAGTAGACAAAGAGCATCTCGATGGCACATTATAGTATAAAGGTCAAGACATGAGTGTGCTCTAACAAAACGTCATGTTATTTGACCTAAAAATGATATTGTTTAACCTTGGGAAGCCTACATAGGTGAATAATATGCAAAAGAAGGACAAGTATTTTTTGACATTTCATGTAGGATCAACTTGCTTATGTATTATATGACTCTGAAATATTTGATTCCATGTTTTATTTTATTAAAATTGAGAGCTATCAAGAAATAGATTACCAAACACAATCGCTAACATACAAAAACAAATTTATATTGAAATTATCTGAAAACGTGGGTTGCAATAAAATGGTCATAACATGTGATACATGACTCCGTTTTAAGACCACAACTAAGAAAATGGATGCTTGAAAAAAGGAGTACTTTTATCCAGGCAAGCATTGGTCAAAAGCTGATAAAAACCTACCAAGAACAGCTAAAAATGCCGTAACCGGCTCAAATCATCCAAACCTAAGAAAAAACCTCTAAAATTATTTCCAGTCCATATAGACCACATAGAATCCGGGCATAATGTATTTGCCCGGATTCTTGATGGATAAAACACATCTATATGTTTGCTCTGTTTAGTTTTGGTTGTGTTTTATTGGTGTAAAAGTTGGTCAGCTAGTATTTGAGGTAGTTGTGAATGTAGTAGACAAAGAGCATCTCGACGGCACATTATAGTATAAAGGTGAAGACATGAGTGTGCTCTAACAAAACGTCATGTTATTTGACCTAAAAATGATATTGTTTAACCTTGGGAAGCCTACATATGTGAATAATATGCAAAAGAAGGACAAGTATTTTTTGACATTTTATGTAGGATCAACTTGCTTATGTATTATATGACTCTGAAATATTTGATTCCATGTTTTATTCTATTAAAATTGAGAGCTATCAAGAAATAGATTACCAAACACAATCGCTAACATACAAAAACAAATTTATATTGAAATTATCTGAAAACGTGGGTTGCAATAAAATGGTCATAACATGTGATACATGACTCCGTTTTAAGACCACAACTAAGAAAATGGATGCTTGAAAAAAGGAGTACTTTTATCCAGGCAAGCATTGGTCAAAAGCAACTAAATCCGATCAAAAACTGATAAAAACCTACCAAGAACAGCTAAAAATGCCGTAACCGGCTCAAATCATCCAAACCTAAGAAAAAACCTCTAAAATTATTTCCAGTCCATATAGACCACATAGAATCCGGGCATAATGTATTTGCCCGGATTCTTGATGGATAAAACACATCAATATGTTTGCTCTGTTTAGTTTTGGTTGTGTTTTATTGGTGTAAAAGTTGGTCAGCTAGTATTTGAGGTAGTTGTGAATGTAGTAGACAAAGAACATCTCGACGGCACATTATAGTATAAATGTCAAGACATGAGTGTGCTCTAACAAAACGTCATGTTATTTGACCTAAAAATGATATTGTTTAACATTGGGAAACCTACATAGGTGAATAATATGCAAAAGAAGGACAAGTATTTTTTGACATTTCATGTAGGATCAACTTGCTTATGTATTATATGACTCTGAAATATTTGATTCCATGTTTTATTCTATTAAAATTGAGAGCTATCAAGAAATAGATTACCAAACACAATCGCTAACATACAAAAACAAATTTATATTGAAATTATCTGAAAACGTGGGTTGCAATAAAATGGTCATAACATGTGATACATGACTCTGTTTTAAGACCACAACTAAGAAAATGGATGCTTGAAAAAAGGAGTACTTTTATCCAGGCAAGCATTGGTCAAAAGCGACTAAACCCGATCAAAAACTGATAAAAACCTACCAAGAACAGCTAAAAATTCCGTAACCTGCTCAAATCATCCAAACCTAAGAAAAAACCTCTAAAATTATTTCCAGTCCATATAGACCACATAGAATCCGGGCATAATGTATTTGCCCGGATTCTTGATGGATAAAACACATCTATATGTTTGCTCTGTTTAGTTTTGGTTGTGTTTTATTGGTGTAAAAGTTGGTCAGCTAGTATTTGAGGTAGTTGTGAATTTAGTAGACAAAGAACATCTCGACGGCACATTATAGTATAAAGGTCAAGACATGAGTGTGCTCTAACAAAATGTAATGTTATTTGACCTAAAAATGATATTGTTTAACATTGGGAAGCCTACATAGGTGAATAATATGCAAAAGAAGGACAAGTATTTTTTGACATTTCATGTAGGATCAACTTGCTTATGTATTATATGACTCTGAAATATTTGATTCCATGTTTTATTCTATTAAAATTGAGAGCTATCAAGAAATAGATTACCAAACACAATCGCTAACATACAAAAACAAATTTATATTGAAATTATCTGAAAACGTGGGTTGCAATAAAATGGTCATAACATGTGATACATGACTCTGTTTTAAGACCACAACTAAGAAAATGGATGCTTGAAAAAAGGAGTACTTTTATCCAGGCAAGCATTGGTCAAAAGCGACTAAACCCGATCAAAAACTGATAAAAACCTACCAAGAACAGCTAAAAATGCCGTAACCGGCTCAAATCATCCAAACCTAAGAAAAAACCTCTAACATTATTTCCAGTCCGTATAGACCACATGGAATCCGGACATAATGTATTTGCCCGGATTCTTGATGGATAAAACACATCTATATGTTTGCTCTGTTTAGTTTTGGTTGTGTTTTATTGGTGTAAAAGTTGGTCAGCTAGTATTTGAGGTAGTTGTGAATGTAGTAGACAAAGAACATCTCGACGGCACATTATAGTATAAATGTCAAGACATGAGTGTGCTCTAACAAAACGTCATGTTATTTGACCTAAAAATGATATTGTTTAACATTGGGAAACCTACATAGGTGAATAATATGCAAAAGAAGGACAAGTATTTTTTGACATTTCATGTAGGATCAACTTGCTTATGTATTATATGACTCTGAAATATTTGATTCCATGTTTTATTCTATTAAAATTGAGAGCTATCAAGAAATAGATTACCAAACACAATCGCTAACATACAAAAACAAATTTATATTGAAATTATCTGAAAACGTGGGTTGCAATAAAATGGTCATAACATGTGATACATGACTCTGTTTTAAGACCACAACTAAGAAAATGGATGCTTGAAAAAAGGAGTACTTTTATCCAGGCAAGCATTGGTCAAAAGCGACTAAACCCGATCAAAAACTGATAAAAACCTACCAAGAACAGCTAAAAATTCCGTAACCTGCTCAAATCATCCAAACCTAAGAAAAAACCTCTAAAATTATTTCCAGTCCATATAGACCACATAGAATCCGGGCATAATGTATTTGCCCGGATTCTTGATGGATAAAACACATCTATATGTTTGCTCTGTTTAGTTTTGGTTGTGTTTTATTGGTGTAAAAGTTGGTCAGCTAGTATTTGAGGTAGTTGTGAATTTAGTAGACAAAGAACATCTCGACGGCACATTATAGTATAAAGGTCAAGACATGAGTGTGCTCTAACAAAATGTAATGTTATTTGACCTAAAAATGATATTGTTTAACATTGGGAAGCCTACATAGGTGAATAATATGCAAAAGAAGGACAAGTATTTTTTGACATTTCATGTAGGATCAACTTGCTTATGTATTATATGACTCTGAAATATTTGATTCCATGTTTTATTCTATTAAAATTGAGAGCTATCAAGAAATAGATTACCAAACACAATCGCTAACATACAAAAACAAATTTATATTGAAATTATCTGAAAACGTGGGTTGCAATAAAATGGTCATAACATGTGATACATGACTCTGTTTTAAGACCACAACTAAGAAAATGGATGCTTGAAAAAAGGAGTACTTTTATCCAGGCAAGCATTGGTCAAAAGCGACTAAACCCGATCAAAAACTGATAAAAACCTACCAAGAACAGCTAAAAATGCCGTAACCGGCTCAAATCATCCAAACCTAAGAAAAAACCTCTAACATTATTTCCAGTCCGTATAGACCACATGGAATCCGGACATAATGTATTTGCCCGGATTCTTGATGGATAAAACACATCTATATGTTTGCTCTGTTTAGTTTTGGTTGTGTTTTATTGGTGTAAAAGTTGGTCAGCTAGTATTTGAGGTAGTTGTGAATGTAGTAGACAAAGAACATCTCGACGGCACATTATAGTATAAATGTCAAGACATGAGTGTGCTCTAACAAAACGTCATGTTATTTGACCTAAAAATGATATTGTTTAACATTGGGAAACCTACATAGGTGAATAATATGCAAAAGAAGGACAAGTATTTTTTGACATTTCATGTAGGATCAACTTGCTTATGTATTATATGACTCTGAAATATTTGATTCCATGTTTTATTCTATTAAAATTGAGAGCTATCAAGAAATAGATTACCAAACACAATCGCTAACATACAAAAACAAATTTATATTGAAATTATCTGAAAACGTGGGTTGCAATAAAATGGTCATAACATGTGATACATGACTCTGTTTTAAGACCACAACTAAGAAAATGGATGCTTGAAAAAAGGAGTACTTTTATCCAGGCAAGCATTGGTCAAAAGCGACTAAACCCGATCAAAAACTGATAAAAACCTACCAAGAACAGCTAAAAATTCCGTAACCTGCTCAAATCATCCAAACCTAAGAAAAAACCTCTAAAATTATTTCCAGTCCATATAGACCACATAGAATCCGGGCATAATGTATTTGCCCGGATTCTTGATGGATAAAACACATCTATATGTTTGCTCAGTTTAGTTTTGGTTGTGTTTTATTGGTGTAAAAGTTGGTCAGCTAGTATTTGAGGTAGTTGTGAATTTAGTAGACAAAGAACATCTCGACGGCACATTATAGTATAAAGGTCAAGACATGAGTGTGCTCTAACAAAATGTAATGTTATTTGACCTAAAAATGATATTGTTTAACATTGGGAAGCCTACATAGGTGAATAATATGCAAAAGAAGGACAAGTATTTTTTGACATTTCATGTAGGATCAACTTGCTTATGTATTATATGACTCTGAAATATTTGATTCCATGTTTTATTCTATTAAAAGTGAGAGCTATCAAGAAATAGATTACCAAACACAATCGCTAACATACAAAAACAAATTTATATTGAAATTATCTGAAAACGTGGGTTGCAATAAAATGGTCATAACATGTGATACATGACTCCGTTTTAAGACCACAACTAAGAAAATGGATGCTTGAAAAAAGGAGTACTTTTATCCAGGCAAGCATTGATCAAAAGCGACTAAACCCGATCAAAAACTGATAAAAACCTACCAAGAACAGCTAAAAATGCCGTAACCGGCTCAAATCATCCAAACCTAAGAAAAAACCTCTAACATTATTTCCAGTCCATATAGACCACATGGAATCCGGACATAATGTATTTGCCCGGATTCTTGATGGATAAAACACATCTATATGTTTGCTCTGTTTAGTTTTGGTTGTGTTTTATTGGTGTAAAAGTTGGTCAGCTAGTATTTGAGGTAGTTGTGAATGTAGTAGACAAAGAGCATCTCGATGGCACATTATAGTATAAAGGTCAAGACATGAGTGTGCTCTAACAAAACGTCATGTTATTTGACCTAAAAATGATATTGTTTAACCTTGGGAAGCCTACATAGGTGAATAATATGCAAAAGAAGGACAAGTATTTTTTGACATTTCATGTAGGATCAACTTGCTTATGTATTATATGACTCTGAAATATTTGATTCCATGTTTTATTTTATTAAAATTGAGAGCTATCAAGAAATAGATTACCAAACACAATCGCTAACATACAAAAACAAATTTATATTGAAATTATCTGAAAACGTGGGTTGCAATAAAATGGTCATAACATGTGATACATGACTCCGTTTTAAGACCACAACTAAGAAAATGGATGCTTGAAAAAAGGAGTACTTTTATCCAGGCAAGCATTGGTCAAAAGCGACTAAACCCTATCAAAAACTGATAAAAACCTACCAAGAACAGCTAAAAATGCCGTAACCGGCTCAAATCATCCAAACCTAAGAAAAAACCTCTAAAATTATTTCCAGTCCATATAGACCACATAGAATCCGGGCATAATGTATTTGCCCGGATTCTTGATGGATAAAACACATCTATATGTTTGCTCTGTTTAGTTTTGGTTGTGTTTTATTGGTGTAAAAGTTGGTCAGCTAGTATTTGAGGTAGTTGTGAATGTAGTAGACAAAGAGCATCTCGACGGCACATTATAGTATAAAGGTGAAGACATGAGTGTGCTCTAACAAAACGTCATGTTATTTGACCTAAAAATGATATTGTTTAACCTTGGGAAGCCTACATATGTGAATAATATGCAAAAGAAGGACAAGTATTTTTTGACATTTTATGTAGGATCAACTTGCTTATGTATTATATGACTCTGAAATATTTGATTCCATGTTTTATTCTATTAAAATTGAGAGCTATCAAGAAATAGATTACCAAACACAATCGCTAACATACAAAAACAAATTTATATTGAAATTATCTGAAAACGTGGGTTGCAATAAAATGGTCATAACATGTGATACATGACTCCGTTTTAAGACCACAACTAAGAAAATGGATGCTTGAAAAAAGGAGTACTTTTATCCAGGCAAGCATTGGTCAAAAGCGACTAAACCCGATCAAAAACTGATAAAAACCTACCAAGAACAGCTAAAAATGCCGTAACCGGCTCAAATCATCCAAACCTAAGAAAAAACCTCTAAAATTATTTCCAGTCCATATAGACCACATAGAATCCGGGCATAATGTATTTGCCCGGATTCTTGATGGATAAAACACATCAATATGTTTGCTCTGTTTAGTTTTGGTTGTGTTTTATTGGTGTAAAAGTTGGTCAGCTAGTATTTGAGGTAGTTGTGAATGTAGTAGACAAAGAACATCTCGACGGCACATTATAGTATAAATGTCAAGACATGAGTGTGCTCTAACAAAACGTCATGTTATTTGACCTAAAAATGATATTGTTTAACATTGGGAAACCTACATAGGTGAATAATATGCAAAAGAAGGACAAGTATTTTTTGACATTTCATGTAGGATCAACTTGCTTATGTATTATATGACTCTGAAATATTTGATTCCATGTTTTATTCTATTAAAATTGAGAGCTATCAAGAAATAGATTACCAAACACAATCGCTAACATACAAAAACAAATTTATATTGAAATTATCTGAAAACGTGGGTTGCAATAAAATGGTCATAACATGTGATACATGACTCTGTTTTAAGACCACAACTAAGAAAATGGATGCTTGAAAAAAGGAGTACTTTTATCCAGGCAAGCATTGGTCAAAAGCGACTAAACCCGATCAAAAACTGATAAAAACCTACCAAGAACAGCTAAAAATTCCGTAACCTGCTCAAATCATCCAAACCTAAGAAAAAACCTCTAAAATTATTTCCAGTCCATATAGACCACATAGAATCCGGGCATAATGTATTTGCCCGGATTCTTGATGGATAAAACACATCTATATGTTTGCTCAGTTTAGTTTTGGTTGTGTTTTATTGGTGTAAAAGTTGGTCAGCTAGTATTTGAGGTAGTTGTGAATTTAGTAGACAAAGAACATCTCGACGGCACATTATAGTATAAAGGTCAAGACATGAGTGTGCTCTAACAAAATGTAATGTTATTTGACCTAAAAATGATATTGTTTAACATTGGGAAGCCTACATAGGTGAATAATATGCAAAAGAAGGACAAGTATTTTTTGACATTTCATGTAGGATCAACTTGCTTATGTATTATATGACTCTGAAATATTTGATTCCATGTTTTATTCTATTAAAATTGAGAGCTATCAAGAAATAGATTACCAAACACAATCGCTAACATACAAAAACAAATTTATATTGAAATTATCTGAAAACGTGGGTTGCAATAAAATGGTCATAACATGTGATACATGACTCCGTTTTAAGACCACAATTAAGAAAATGGATGCTTGAAAAAAGGAGTACTTTTATCCAGGCAAGCATTGGTCAAAAGCGACTAAACCCGATCAAAAACTGATAAAAACCTACCAAGAACAGCTAAAAATGCCGTAACCGGCTCAAATCATCCAAACCTAAGAAAAAACCTCTAAAATTATTTCCAGTCCATATAGACCACATGGAATCCGGGCATAATGTATTTGCCCGGATTCTTCATGGATAAAACACATCTATATGTTTGCTCTGTTTAGTTTTGGTTGTGTTTTATTGGTGTAAAAGTTGGTCAGCTAGTATTTGAGGTAGTTGTGAATGTAGTAGACAAAGAGCATCTCGACGGCACATTATAGTATAAAGGTCAAGACATGAGTGTGCTCTAACAAAACTTCATGTTATTTGACCTAAAATGATATTGTTTAACCTTGGGAAGCCTACATAGGTGAATAATATGCAAAAGAAGGACAAGTATTTTTTGACATTTCATGTAGGATCAACTTGCTTATGTATTATATGACTCTGAAATATTTGATTCCATGTTTTATTCTATTAAAATTGAGAGCTATCAAGAAATAGATTACCAAACACAATCGCTAACATACAAAAACAAATTTATATTGAAATTATCTGAAAACGTGGGTTGCAATAAAATGGTCATAACATGTGATACATGACTCCGTTTTAAGACCACAACTAAGAAAATGGATGCTTGAAAAAAGGAGTACTTTTATCCAGGCAAGCATTGGTCAAAAGCGACTAAACCCGATCAAAAACTGATAAAAACCTACCAAGAACAGCTAAAAATGCCGTAACCGGCTCAAATCATCCAAACCTAAGAAAAAACCTCTAAAATTATTTCCAGTCCATATAGACCACATGGAATCCGGGCATAATGTATTTGCCCGGATTCTTCATGGATAAAACACATCTATATGTTTGCTCTGTTTAGTTTTGGTTGTGTTTTATTGGTGTAAAAGTTGGTCAGCTAGTATTTGAGGTAGTTGTGAATGTAGTAGACAAAGAGCATCTCGACGGCACATTATAGTATAAAGGTCAAGACATGAGTGTGCTCTAACAAAACTTCATGTTATTTGACCTAAAATGATATTGTTTAACCTTGGGAAGCCTACATAGGTGAATAATATGCAAAAGAAGGACAAGTATTTTTTGACATTTCATGTAGGATCAACTTGCTTATGTATTATATGACTCTGAAATATTTGATTCCATGTTTTATTCTATTAAAATTGAGAGCTATCAAGAAATAGATTACCAAACACAATCGCTAACATACAAAAACAAATTTATATTGAAATTATCTGAAAACGTGGGTTGCAATAAAATGGTCATAACATGTGATACATGACTCTGTTTTAAGACCACAACTAAGAAAATGGATGCTTGAAAAAAGGAGTACTTTTATCCAGGCAAGCATTGGTCAAAAGCGACTAAACCCGATCAAAAACTGATAAAAACCTACCAAGAACAGCTAAAAATTCCGTAACCTGCTCAAATCATCCAAACCTAAGAAAAAACCTCTAAAATTATTTTCAGTCCATATAGACCACATAGAATCCGGGCATAATGTATTTGCCCGGATTCTTGATGGATAAAACACATCTATATGTTTGCTCAGTTTAGTTTTGGTTGTGTTTTATTGGTGTAAAAGTTGGTCAGCTAGTATTTGAGGTAGTTGTGAATTTAGTAGACAAAGAACATCTCGACGGCACATTATAGTATAAAGGTCAAGACATGAGTGTGCTCTAACAAAATGTAATGTTATTTGACCTAAAAATGATATTGTTTAACATTGGGAAGCCTACATAGGTGAATAATATGCAAAAGAAGGACAAGTATTTTTTGACATTTCATGTAGGATCAACTTGCTTATGTATTATATGACTCTGAAATATTTGATTCCATGTTTTATTCTATTAAAATTGAGAGCTATCAAGAAATAGATTACCAAACACAATCGCTAACATACAAAAACAAATTTATATTGAAATTATCTGAAAACGTGGGTTGCAATAAAATGGTCATAACATGTGATACATGACTCCGTTTTAAGACCACAACTAAGAAAATGGATGCTTGAAAAAAGGAGTACTTTTATCCAGGCAAGCATTGGTCAAAAGCGACTAAACCCGATCAAAAACTGATAAAAACCTACCAAGAACAGCTAAAAATGCCGTAACCGGCTCAAATCATCCAAACCTAAGAAAAAACCTCTAAAATTATTTCCAGTCCATATAGACCACATGGAATCCGGGCATAATGTATTTGCCCGGATTCTTCATGGATAAAACACATCTATATGTTTGCTCTGTTTAGTTTTGGTTGTGTTTTATTGGTGTAAAAGTTGGTCAGCTAGTATTTGAGGTAGTTGTGAATGTAGTAGACAAAGAGCATCTCGACGGCACATTATAGTATAAAGGTCAAGACATGAGTGTGCTCTAACAAAACTTCATGTTATTTGACCTAAAATGATATTGTTTAACCTTGGGAAGCCTACATAGGTGAATAATATGCAAAAGAAGGACAAGTATTTTTTGACATTTCATGTAGGATCAACTTGCTTATGTATTATATGACTCTGAAATATTTGATTCCATGTTTTATTCTATTAAAATTGAGAGCTATCAAGAAATAGATTACCAAACACAATCGCTAACATACAAAAACAAATTTATATTGAAATTATCTGAAAACGTGGGTTGCAATAAAATGGTCATAACATGTGATACATGACTCCGTTTTAAGACCACAACTAAGAAAATGGATGCTTGAAAAAAGGAGTACTTTTATCCAGGCAAGCATTGGTCAAAAGCGACTAAACCCGATCAAAAACTGATAAAAACCTACCAAGAACAGCTAAAAATGCCGTAACCGGCTCAAATCATCCAAACCTAAGAAAAAACCTCTAAAATTATTTCCAGTCCATATAGACCACATGGAATCCGGGCATAATGTATTTGCCCGGATTCTTCATGGATAAAACACATCTATATGTTTGCTCTGTTTAGTTTTGGTTGTGTTTTATTGGTGTAAAAGTTGGTCAGCTAGTATTTGAGGTAGTTGTGAATGTAGTAGACAAAGAGCATCTCGACGGCACATTATAGTATAAAGGTCAAGACATGAGTGTGCTCTAACAAAACTTCATGTTATTTGACCTAAAATGATATTGTTTAACCTTGGGAAGCCTACATAGGTGAATAATATGCAAAAGAAGGACAAGTATTTTTTGACATTTCATGTAGGATCAACTTGCTTATGTATTATATGACTCTGAAATATTTGATTCCATGTTTTATTCTATTAAAATTGAGAGCTATCAAGAAATAGATTACCAAACACAATCGCTAACATACAAAAACAAATTTATATTGAAATTATCTGAAAACGTGGGTTGCAATAAAATGGTCATAACATGTGATACATGACTCCGTTTTAAGACCACAACTAAGAAAATGGATGCTTGAAAAAAGGAGTACTTTTATCCAGGCAAGCATTGGTCAAAAGCGACTAAACCCGATCAAAAACTGATAAAAACCTACCAAGAACAGCTAAAAATGCCGTAACCGGCTCAAATCATCCAAACCTAAGAAAAAACCTCTAAAATTATTTCCAGTCCATATAGACCACATGGAATCCGGGCATAATGTATTTGCCCGGATTCTTCATGGATAAAACACATCTATATGTTTGCTCTGTTTAGTTTTGGTTGTGTTTTATTGGTGTAAAAGTTGGTCAGCTAGTATTTGAGGTAGTTGTGAATGTAGTAGACAAAGAGCATCTCGACGGCACATTATAGTATAAAGGTCAAGACATGAGTGTGCTCTAACAAAACTTCATGTTATTTGACCAAAAATGATATTGTTTAACCTTGGGAAGCCTACATAGGTGAATAATATGCAAAAGAAGGACAAGTATTTTTTGACATTTCATGTAGGATCAACTTGCTTATGTATTATATGACTCTGAAATATTTGATTCCATGTTTTATTCTATTAAAATTGAGAGCTATCAAGAAATAGATTACCAAACACAATCGCTAACATACAAAAACAAATTTATATTGAAATTATCTGAAAACGTGGGTTGCAATAAAATGGTCATAACATGTGATACATGACTCCGTTTTAAGACCACAACTAAGAAAATGGATGCTTGAAAAAAGGAGTACTTTTATCCAGGCAAGCATTGGTCAAAAGCGACTAAACCCGATCAAAAACTGATAAAAACCTACCAAGAACAGCTAAAAATGCCGTAACCGGCTCAAATCATCCAAACCTAAGAAAAAACCTCT
>JANFOE010000973.1:602500-799141 GCA_025667525.1 Glebionis coronaria | reverse complement strand
AAGTTTGCCTATGTGCCAGGGGAGACTCTCAATGATTACTATCTGAGATTTACCCTATTGTTGAATGAGCTCAATATCTATGGCATGGCAATTCCTACGTTTCAATTAAACACCAAGTATTTGAACACTCTTCCTTCAGAATGGAAAAAGTACGTGACGGATGTTAAATTGGCTAAAGACTTGCATAACACCAATGTGGATCAACTTCAAGCTTTTCTTCAACAACACGAATGCCATGTGATCGAGGCTCGGTTGTCTACACCTCAAGTTCATGATCCACTTCCCATGTATGCTTCTCAACAAAACATGGCTTATACCTATCAACAACCATCATACTTGCAGCAGCCACCACCACACACCTATCAGCAACCACAACAACCATCTTATCAACCACTAATGGTGCCACAGCAAGCATTTCAACAAAGTGTTCATCAACAATATTTTTCACAGCAACCACCACATCAGACATCACCATCAAAAGCCAACACTTCTCCAACCGGCTATACTCCTTAATACAAGGGATTACCTCCTATGAAAGTTCGTTATTCCAGTCTTTTCAAATTGATTACTAGTTAAGAGTGCGACTCAGTCGTTCTTGGTGGAAAATAAAATGGTTTGATTATCTATTTTAAACTAAAAACAAATATGAAAATGTCGTTGAGCAAAAATAAAATTTTTAAAAATTAAACTAAAAATTACGAGTTAAAAATAATTGATTTAAAACTTAAAACATTGTAAAAATAAAAACTTAGTAAAAAATGCTGGAAAAGTTAAATTAGAAATTAAAATAAAAGAAAGTAAATAGAAAATAAAAACTTAATCCGTCGGAATACCCCATCGGAATATGGTCGGAATGAAAGCATCGGAATAATAACCATGAAAAACTATTGGAATAATTCGTCGGAATATGTAAAAGGAAATCCTATCGAAATGTTGGAAATCGAAAGCTATTGGAATGACACTCTGTCGAAAAACAAACTATCGGAATACACCAAAAAAAGAAAACAATCGGAATGTCAAATACCCCTACCGTCGGAATACTAGTCGAAATATCAATCGGAATCACAGACCCTTTTCCGATACAAAGTATCGGAATAATAATGAAGCTGTCGGGGATATTGGTCGGAAAAGGAAACCCTTTTCCGATGGAATGAAATTCGCAATAAGCCAAGTTCATAAGCTAATTTTTAATAAGATTAAACTAATACTTAACCAAACTAATAATGAAAAGATCTCAATAAGAACGAATAAGAACCTTTCAAAACTCTAAATAAGCAAAACTTTTAAATCAAACTTTAATAAAACGAGACTTTTTAAGAAAACTGAAAAGTAAATAAGCTAAATACAAAATAAGCCAATAAGAATGATAAGCTCAAAGCTTAATCCGTATAAAACTTAGATATAAACCAAAAGATAAACTTTTTTATCTCATAAACATCAAGATTAAGCAAGATGTATACTTAATCCGAATCAAAATTAAAATCAAAAACAAGAAAGGTAGAATAAGAGTAAAGATAAAAGCTTAACTTGAACTTGTAGATTAATGATTCCAAAATACAAGATTGAATTAAAGTTTAAACATGAAAGAAATAAAAGATGAAGATTTAGTGAGAGAAAGTTAAACACTTTCTCTCTCTAAAGATAAAAACTAGAAAAATGAAAAGTGACTAAAAAAACTAACTAACTAACACCCTTCTAATGACACATTAGGAGGGTTTATATAGGAGGTGGGGAGTGCATGTGTTGCTTCCTTCTTTCTTTCTTCTCGTCTCGATTTAAATTATTTGTCTTTCTCGACGTCGTCTCGGGATTTGTAGATATAAATTGAACTTGTCTTATAATTTTATTCTTCTATTAGACTTGAGTTCTTCGAATTTATTATTCCGTCTTTAGACTTTTTCTTCGATAAATCTTCAGACTATGTGATGTTAGTGTTTTTTATACCTTTAGGAAAAGGATGCACAAAGTAGGGCAAGTGAGCACGACGATTTAGGAAAACCGTGTGTGAATGACCCTAAGTGAGTTCGTTCTCGAGGAGGCAAGTGCGTTGTGTTAAGAGTTGATTAATGTTTGTGATTATATGATTGAGAAAGAAATGGGATTAAGAGAGAAAGACGGTTACGAAAACGAATTAAACTAAGACGAAAAAGGCGAAAACGTAAAACCGTAAATAGTGCCAAAATTAAAACTTTAACCTAAAAATACCTAAAAATTACTAAAAATCCCCAATAATATTCTAAGAGTTCACAAAAAATCCAAACTTGCTAAAACCTTTTAATTAATTAGATAATGACTTTTTAATGCTAATTAAAGCCCTAAAAATCACTTTTAATTATTAAAAAGCCTTAAACAAGATCTAATAGTTTGTAAACCTCAAAAATATCCTAATTAAGCTAAAAACTATTTTTAAAAATTTTAAATCCAAACTAAACTATTTTTTAACACTTAAAAACTATTAAAATCTATTAAATCTTAAATTAATTCTAGAAATTAATTGAAAAGTCTAAAAAATATTTGGAAAGTGACAAAACTCCTAATTAAGTGTCCTTAACCTAGGAAAAATGAAAAAACTAGAAAAAACCAACTTTCTATTTTTAGCAATAAAATAATATTAAAATATTCAAAAAAAATAAAAAGTTTGTAAATAAATTCTAAAAAATTACCAAAAATCCTAAATAATGTAACTAAAACAAAAATGCAATCTAAATTTTCAGAAACCTATTTAATAATTTTATATTAAATTTTAAAGTTCCTTAAAAACCTTAAAATCCTATAAAATCAAAAATAAGCTAAATTGAAAACCTAATAAGCTGTAAACCTCAAAAATATGATTAAAAACCTAAAAACTATTTTTTCAGATTTTTAAATTACTTTTTACTATTTTTTAATGACTTTCTAAAAATTAAACTTAAAATAATCCTAATAAATTAATTAATAAAAGGAAAAATCTACTTTTTGCTCAGAAAAATCAATAACCCTAATACAAACCTAAGAAAATTGTTAAAGAGGAAAAAGCTTAAGGAAATAAGCTAGAAACAGCTTATTTAAAAGATGCTGGCCAAATAAGCTATAAAACAAAACCTACTTAAATAAGTAATGGAATGAAAGGTAAACGTAAAAAGCCATCTAGAACACTGGTTAACACGCTAGCCCTTGGAAAGCAAGGTCGCGTGTTCGAGTCCAGGCAGGGTGAGCTTTTTGCAATTTTTTTTTTTTTTACTTTTAAAACACAAACCAGTGACCTAATAACTCACAAAAACTCAATCACAATCCAATTTAAACAAGAATCAAACACTACAAATCCAAAAACGTGCCCAGGTTTGCACAACTTGCTGATGAACACACAAGTGTTTATTCACGTGTGCAGTTATGATCAAGAGGGCTTGATCTTTGATTTTTGTGGATGTTTGTGGTGGACAAAGGCACCCTTATACTCTTTGGAGTATAAGGAGTCAAAATAAATACAAAAACAGGTAAGGAGCACACAAATCAAGCACAAAAATAGCAAATGAAAGTTGCTGATATGGCTTATATGTTTCTGATTAGTTCTTGCTGATATACGAGGCACACAAATGAAATTTAAGCCTTCATAACTTGCATACAAATCAACCAAGAGACAAGTAAGTTATAACACACCCTTAATCAATCTATAATCTAGCAAACTTAACAAATTGATGGATCAAATTCACTCAAAAATCAGTCAAAGTAGGCAGATTCAGATTATAGGCTATGTGTTCAATATTTAACATGCAAACTTTCTTAACAAACTTCCCAAACTGAAAATAAAACCAACTTATAACCTAATGACAAACAATTGAGTGATTATAACAGGATTTTACACACAAATTTCCAAAGAAACTCAGATAAATATACAAATCCAAACACCCCTTAAAAATTTCTGAAAACAAATTTTCAAAGCAAATCTCTTAAAAACTTATCCAAACTAGATCAAACCTAATCTAGCATGCATATATCAACAAGAAAACTCAATAACAAGCACAATAACAATCACTTAACAACTTTCATGCAATAATCACTTAAACACATAATTTTCAGAAAAATGAAGATGAAAAAGGGAAACAAGGAGCTACCTTAAGGGTCCTACATCCAAGACCCTTAGTGGTTGAAAAACCACCTCCAAACAAGCCCGGGCTTGTGCTGAACTTTGTTGATATTTTGATGAAATTTTGCTTAACAAAAATGAGTAAGGCTGGTTCCTTTTTGATTCTGCTAAGAGAAAAGGGAACAAAGCTTGTGTAAAAGCTTAATAGCTTGCCCCTAGCTTATAGATTAAGCTAGAAGGAAACCTTAGCTTATAGGTCAGATTATGAAAAACTTAAAAAAGAAAGAAAATGACCAAACCAATGGCTATTTAAACTTGGGTACCCACTACACCAGAACAAGCCATGGTGTTATGGACATACACAAGCTCAAATACCATCATACCAACACAATTAATCACCATTTTAACAGGTTTTGAATGAAATTTAAGATTTGAGAAAAGACTGAAAAACAAACAGAAACTTTGAAACTTAAAAACTTTTGCTGAAAATTAAACCAAACTTCAAACAATTAACTTAAATCAACTGAAATGTAAAGGGAACTCAATATTTCTCATCAACAACACTTAAACCATTTATATTCCTCAAAAAACTGGATTTACAAAGCTTGTGAAAAAGGAGAAAAATCAAGAACAGAAACTATGCTAAGTCCTATCATGCCTTTATATAGAGGCTACAATGTGATTCTAGAAGTGAATAGAAGCTAAAAACCCTAACACTTGAACTTCCAATCTTGCCCTTGGACGATTTTGAATTTTCAGTCAAAAATAAGCCATGTGAAGATCTTTGGCTTGTAGCTGAGATGCCAGTGATGAAAAAGAAATCTTGGACGTCCATTTAGCCTTTGAGGACACGAAATTGTTGTGGGATGTTGATTTGCTGCCAAGTTTTTGTTTGAGAGTGAATAGTGGGGCAGGGGAGGGTTGGAGAGACATGTGAGGTGATGGTGATGGGAGTTTAAGGGTGGTTTTGGGTTTAAATGGTGTTTAATCAATGATCTGGAAATAATCACCCAAAAATCCTTTGATTTAATTGATGTTCTTCCTGGGAAAAATTAGGGTTTAAGGGTGGATTAGGGACGGGTTTAATCCAGTTTGGGGGTTTAATTATTTAAATTCTGTGTTTGGAGGGAAGGGTTTAACTGAATAATTAAATCAGTTTAGGTGAGTGGAGATGTGACGTGGTGAAGGGGTGGTTTGTGATTGGTTGATGGGTGTGAGTGGGTGAGGTGTCAACTTGTGAGTGGAGGGAATAACTTAGGTTGTCTGGCAGGTTTGCCCCCTTATCTTTTAAACTTTGTTCAAGTTGTATAAAATGGCTATCAACGCCCAATATACACATGACAACTTTGGACAGCTTGTCATTTTTGGCACAAATACTTCCAAACTTGAATCAAGGACTTAAAATGCAATTTCTTCATATCTCAAGGGCCGTTCTTGTCATGTCTTCATACTTCAAGGACTTTGACTTGTTTGTTGACTTCTTGAAGGACCATTATTGACAATTTAGATTTGTTGAGGGACTAAATTTGCCAATTCTTCAAAGTTAAGGGTCCTTTTTGTAATTTTGACAAACTTTAGGGACCAAACTTGTAATTATGAAGATACAAGGGTATAAAGTGTCAATTCTTCAAACTTGGAGGACCAATCTTCAATATTCTTCAAATCTTCAAGGGTTTTCTTTGGAAAATTCTTCGTTAGGGCTTGGTTCATCGTGCGGCTTCGTTTCCCGTGTTCGTTTTTGCTTGATTCTTGTGATCTTTTGTCATTTTCTCAATATCCGTACCTAAAATACACAAGCAACAAACACAAGCATATATTTGGGTATTTTGATGATATTTAATGCATTTTAAGCCCAATTTGGACGATGAGACTATGTATAAAAGCAGTCTCATCACTCCCCCATACTAAACCATCGTCGTGCCCTCACGCAATGCTAGAATAAAGTATCTTAGCACCTCCAAAATTCATTTTTATTCATTTTATTGAATGATAAACTAGCTATACTACTACTATTACTACTACTTGTGTTTTAGACATAATGTATGATTTTCATCGCAAAATGGGACGTTTAGGTTCATAGAATAAGAACACGTGAATGCTTCGTTAGAAATAATTTCATCGTCCTCGATTTTCACTCCAATTCCATGCCAAGCGTGCAACGAGATCATTGTCATTATAAGCTAGTAATGCTAACACTACTCATATGCCCTAATCACGTACTTATCCTCCCATTATTCCTAAGTTGTATCTCTTATATTTTATTTTGTCTTGAATGTTTCACGAGGATACATTGTTGAGTTATGCGATAATAGAGATTTAGGTCTAAAAATAGAGTCCTAACGGTGTAACTAAGACCATCAAATCAATAACCCCTCCTAATAGACAACGATGTTAAAAAATTAAGTTGACAAGAAGAATCGATAAACATGGTTTTATAACGGTTTTGAACATGAGACTTATTACCAAGACTTTTATACGCCCCCTAACGGAAGGGCCTTATTATCTTTGGTTTACCTCCATCTTTTATTCAACTTCGCCATGAAGCTTTTATTATGACTTCGGTCTTGCCTTGTGATACAATGATTTTGCTAGGTTCAATATTTCTCTCGGAATCCTCTCGAATTGATTTCCGGTTAAGTGCGAGAGATAAGTTGTTCTTGGTGAATCAAATAAAAGAGTTGTCGTTTTCTAAAACTAATTTAAGAATAAAGACTTGGAACAATTAAAATAAAGTAAGAAAACAATAATGAAAGATAAAAACTTAAAGGGAAATAAATGACGAGAAATTAAAGGCAATGAAAGTAAATGACGCAAATTAAAACTTAAACTAAAGGGAAAGCAAGTAAAAGTGCAAGTAAGGAAAAAGGCGGGAAAAATAAAGTTTAAAACTGAAAACTAAAACTCTATTCGGAATAATGAAAGTATTCCGAATAAGAATGTCTATGCGGAATAAAAGGAGAAAAGGCTACTCGGAATAAATAATAATAATAAAAAAAAGAAAGAAAAGAATGCTATGCGGAAAATCAGCTCTACTCGGAATATAGGCCTATTCGGAATACTTGAACATTCCGAATAAGGAGTCCTATTCGGAATATTTAAACTTTCCGAGTAAGAGTCCTATTCGGAATATCTAACATTCCGAATAAGGGTTCCTATTCGGAATATCCAACATTCCGCATAAGAGGGTCTATTCGGAATATCCAACATTCCGAATAGGAGGATGAGAAAACAGTCTATTTGGAAAATCTGGAGAAGATACAGTAACAAGAACGAGATGCAGGGTATGAAGAACAAAGCACGAATTTGATCAAATCTAACCAAATCAAACCAAAAGATTAAACCAAAAAAACCAATAAACATCAACTAACAATAATCAATCAAAATAAATCATCAAAACTAACAAATAAAGCTAAATCAGTCAAAACCAAACAAGAAAGGTAGGAGGAGATCAACAATAAAGTAAATAACATGATTAAAATCATAAAAACTTAAGAACATGAACAATGAAAAAGAAGAACAAATCAAACAAGAAAGGTAGGAGGAGATCAGCAATAAAGTAAAGATTAACAACAATTAAAGGTAAACTTACTTGGAATTAAAAGAAAATTAAAGGTGCGTTACATGAAGATTAAGGTGCATAAAAGTAAAGAACAGGGAATTGAAAATGGTGGAAGAGAGGCTTGTCAAGCCACCAACAACCTTCACAAAATGAAAATCTAAACTATTTATAGGAGGATTAGGGAGGAGCTTAGGAAGCTTCCTCCCTCTTTCTTCTTTCTCTTATTTGCACACTTGAGTCCTTAATCTTCTTAATATTTTGTTAATCTTCTTAATACTTGGACTTTGTCTTGGGATTTCTTCAAACTCGTCTTGGATTTTCTTCATAAATAAGACTCGAGTTTTTCGGCTTTTAGTAAACTTTCGTCTTTTGACTTTTTCTTCGATAAATCTTCAGAATTGGTCTTGGACTTCCGTTCTTTTTCCACTCTTGATCTTTCGACTTCATCTTTCGTCTTTTTCTTCGATAAAAGCCCGTGAATGCCGTGTTTTCTCCACTTTTCACCTTTTCGTCCTAAATCACAACAAAAACACAAACCACGCATAATTCCGACATAAATGACATAAAATACACGTTTTGGCTCGGTTATTATTGTAATTAAGTGGTAAAAAGGATGGGTGTTTTCACACCTATCAAATCCCCTACACTTAACCATTGCAATGTCCTCATGCAATGCATTAGTTACAAAGCACTTTTACATTTTTCATCACAATCAATCCACGTTGGCCTTTATTAAAGAGATAGAAAATTATAAACATACAAAGTAAAGAAATTAAAAACATACCTTGGGTTTTGGAAATGTCGTGAATGATCATCATCCTCAAGTTTTCACTTTCTCCAAACCAAGCTTAAAAACGAGATCATTGTTATTATAAGTTAGTAAACTAACACGAACTCATGTGGGCCAATTATTCACTTAGACTCCCTTATTCCTAGGGGTATCTCTTATATTTTATTGTTGTCTTGAATGATCACGAGGATGCATTGTTTGACTTATTTCGATAGTTATTTAGTCCGAAAATAAAGTGAACGATTTAATCAATAGTTAGCTAAAGGACCAAATCTTTTAAAACTGCTTCTCGGGACCTCATAAAGTTCATATCTTGGCATAACTCGCTTCACGATTTGAGACCTTTCTCGGACCGATATTTGGCAGCGACTTCATACTTCGAATCTTTGAGAGACGTTCTTGAAATTATGGTCTTCTCTTCATAATAGGAATTTCTTCACTTGAAGTTTTGAGAGATTCTTCATCTTTGGACCACGACTTCTTCATTTTTCTCTAATCTTTATTTTGGACTTTGATATACAATGATCCGCCTCCTTTTAGGACTTGGATCTATTTATCCTCATACCTTGTTAGGGTCTTTTCGGATAGACTTCTCCATGACTTTTGGGGAGTTCTTGCTTTTCGTCGTGTGTCTCGATCCTTCATATTGATTTTCGATAAATGATTCTTCACATTACTTTTGGATCTTTAGCAACAAAATGTAGCCCTCATGCCTTGTTAGGGCCTTTTCGGACTCGCCAATCTTCGCATCCCGCTTCAATTAGTTATGCCTTGGCTATGAACTCTAATCCGTACCGAGCAACTTTTAAACGATCTGGGGCTAGAAGCTAAGTAACCTTTTAAATCGTACAACCTTATTTATTGCAGATAAATTTATTAACAAGCGGAGGGAGAATAGGCTTATAATTAACTCACATAAATTCCCGAAAGAATACCAAACTTATAATTGACTCTATCATCTCTCGTTCTCCACAATTTAAAATCTCAAGGAATGAGACTCGTTGATGCTTAGCCTATTAAATCAAAGTTTTGGGTTTACGAGTCGCCTATAGGATCTTGCAAATTCTTAGACTTTTTCAAGTTTAGAAATCGCATTTTAAAGTTCCCTTGATAAATGACTCTCTAGGATCAATTATAGGAACTTGCGAAAAGTTCTTGTTCTTAACCCGTGAGAGTTAAGACATTCGCGTTTTATAGCTCCCTATATAAAAGCCTAGCAAAACATGACTTAAACACGTTGAGGATACTAGCTAGAGTAAACTTAGATAAGTAAACTCGGGTTGAGTCAAAAGATTCACAACGTTTGAAAATTAAAACCACTTTATTGAAATTTTCTAATAAGGAAAGAAAATAACTATAACAAAGGAAAATACAACTATACAACTAGGCCAAAATAAATTAAAATTTTTGAAAAATGTCGAAAAATTGATTTTTCGGTTAAAATGAGGACAAATACAAGGAAAAGACCACTTAACTTCGATAGAAGTCCCCCTACACTTAAGATAAACATTGTCCTCAATGTTTAAGCATGTGGAAGTAAACTCCCCTACACTTAGGACATTGTGCACGTTGTTTAAATCTCGCTAAGAAAGAGACAACTAAAGAGATTCCTATTTTAATATTGAGAAATATAAAATAGTGAATCGAAAAGAGTTTAGGATAGAACCGGGAAGAAGGGAACACGGAATCACGGTTCGTCAAAAGTCATCAAGAGTGTGTCTTTGAAGCTCTAATCCCTGCACATGATAAGAAAGAAAGCAAGAAACACCACGGGGCTCCCCCCTACACTTATGGTGAAAATAGATAAATAATTGGGTTGCCTCCCAAAAAGCGCTTGTTTATATTAACCGAGTCACGAGCCTGACTCGTCCCCGAATTAAATAGTCCATGGGGAGGCCTCGAATGTGATACCGGGATCAAAGACCTTTTCCTCGTTCCCGGTTGACATCAACAAAGGAGAGGCGGGGGGATAAGTCTTGAATGGGAGAAAGGTCCGTTCAACATACGAGAAGTATGTGAATTCAATATCCACGGGAGGTGGGTTGGGTAAAGTAAGCACATTGTCCTCCCCCAAAGACAATAGATGCTGAGCAAGCGGCAAAGCCGTATTGTTATCAATCAAAGCATAATCAATGTCACCTCCCGGGTCAAAGCACTCATCCTCCGTGATGGTCTCTAACGGAGTGGATGAAAGGTGCTCGGGAGGGGGACTTGGGACAATATTTTCCTGCAGCAAATTATCAAAAATAATGTCCCCCTCCATGTCATCGTCATCATTACCTGGTGGTATGGAGTGAATGTCGATTTCTTCTTGCAATGGGTCATTATCTTCAACGGGAGGAATAGAAGGAGGCAAAGACTCGGAAAGAGGAGGAGAAGTCAACGCTTCGATTTGAGCAATAAGAAGGTGCACTTTCCGTAATCTATCTCGAAGAAGCACGTCTTCCACCTTATCCAAAAGATCATGTTCATCGATGAACTTCTCGTAAACCGGAGAGAATAAATCGTCATCACCCGCATCTCCCGGTGGAGATTGAGAAATTTCAAAAGTGAAATTCTCATAGCTTGGAGAAAAATCGTCATCACTAGGATCGACCTCTTCCGTAAGAGCAACGTCGTCCTCAGGCTCCATAGCAGGTAAGTCACAAACCTCATCATCCAATACCTTTTCGAGACCAACATCACTAAGCTCATTGAATGTATCACACTCCTTAGACACGTTTGGGATATTGAGAGGAGGGATGACAATTGCACTAGGACATTGAGCAGTAAGATCATTCCAAGAAATAGTAGGCTCATCGTCATCATCATCATAATAGTATGGATACACCAGGGGAGGGGTATAAGTCTCGATATTCGATATTTGCTCCTGTCATTGATCCTCTTGATATTTCTCGATGATCTTGTTCCAAGCTTCTTGTATTTGTTGACTTTGCTTAACCAGATTGTCCCATTGTTCATTGGAGCTCAATTGTTCGAAGGAGGGTTGATGATCGATGATGTGTTGTGGGGGTTCAAAATGTTGAAAACCTGAATTATAGCATGGTTGTAGCTCATAGTAGTTCATCGGTGGAGAAGAATTAGAAACCGGGTTTGGTTCATAATAATCTACTTGTGAAGAAAACTGAGGGCACGAATTTGGCTCATAACAATTCATTGGTTGACAATAATAGGTATCGTGAGGACCCCCACAGTTGTTGCAAACCGGGTATGGAGAAAACTCAGGTGCGTCTTGTGGATAGCTATTTTCATTGTCATAATTGTACCCCGGTTCTTGCCCGTGACCATACGGGTATTGAACCGGGCACGAAACATGCCAATGAGAATTGCTTCCACAATAGATGCACGGGGGAACAGGAGGTGGGTTCAAAAAGAATGAATTAGTCGAGTTGCACAAGGGACAAAATCCGTTTTGTATGTAGTCGATATCATTTCCGCACCGCTCACATGTACACCATTGACAAGAGTTGTTCCCAGATAATTGTTTCCCACACCGGACGCAATGGACATAAAAATCCATAAAGAAGGATAGTTAAGCAAGAAGAATATTTTTGGTGCAAAACTTTAAAAAAGAAATGCTTTTTATGATTTTACAAATGTTTTTGTATTTTTGAAAAAATTTTGGACATGAAAAATAACGTTCACAAGTGAACGGATCCCAAAAGCCAACGCTTCTCTCACAAAAAACTTTCGATCCTCACGAGAAGAGCCGGCAGCGGCGCCATTTGATACAATGATTTTGCTAGGTTCAATATTTCTCTCGGAATCCTCTCGAATTGATTTCCGGTTAAGTGCGAGAGATAAGTTGTTCTTGGTGAATCAAATAAAAGAGTTGTCGTTTTCTAAAACTAATTTAAGAATAAAGACTTGGAACAATTAAAACAAAGTAAGAAAACAATAATGAAAGATTAAAACTTAACGGGAAATAAATGACGAGAAATTAAAGGCAATGAAAGTAAATGACGCAAATTAAAACTTAAACTAAAGGGAAAGCAAGTAAAAGTGCAAGTAAGGAAAAAGGCGGGAAAAATAAAGTTTAAAACTGAAAACTAAAACTCTATTCGGAATAATGAAAGTATTCCGAATAAGAATGTCTATGCGGAATAAAAGGAGAAAAGGCTACTCGGAATAAATAATAATAATAAAAAAAAGAAAGAAAAGAATGTTATGCGGAAAATCAGCTCTACTCGGAATATAGGCCTATTCGGAATACTTGAACATTCCGAATAAGGAGTCCTATTCGGAATATTTAAACTTTCCGAGTAAGAGTCCTATTCGGAATATCTAACATTCCGAATAAGGGTTCCTATTCGGAATATCCAACATTCCGCATAAGAGGGTCTATTCGGAATATCCAACATTCCGGATAGGAGGATGAGAAAACAGTCTATTCGGAAAATCTGGAGAAGATACAGTAACAAGAACGAGATGCAGGGTATGAAGAACAAAGCACGAATTTGATTAAATCTAACCAAATCAAACCAAAAGATTAAACCAAAACAACCAATAAACATCAACTAACAATAATCAATCAAAATAAATCATCAAAACTAACAAATAAAGCTAAATCAATCAAAACCCACTTGATTAAAATCATAAAAACTTAAGAACATGAACAATGAAAAAGAAGAACAAATCAAACAAGAAAGGTAGGAGGAGATCAGCAATAAAGTAAAGATTAACAACAATTAAAGGTAAACTTACTTGGAATTAAAAGAAAATTAAAGGTGCGTTACATGAAGATTAAGGTGCATAAAAGTAAAGAACAGGGAATTGAAAATGGTGGAAGAGAGGCTTGTTAAGCCACCAACAACCTTCACAAAATGAAAATCTAAACTATTTATATGAGGATTAGGGAGGAGCTTAGGAAGCTTCCTCCCTCTTTCTTCTTTCTCTTATTTGCACACTTGAGTCCTTAATCTTCTTAATATTTTGCTAATCTTCTTAATACTTGGACTTTGTCTTGGGATTTCTTCAAACTCGTCTTGGATTTTCTTCATAAATAAGACTCGAGTTTTTCGGCTTTTAGTAAACTTTCGTCTTTTGACTTTTTCTTCGATAAATCTTCAGAATTGGTCTTGGACTTCCGTTCTTTTTCCACTCTTGATCTTTCGACTTCATCTTTCGTCTTTTTCTTCGATAAAAGCCCGTGAATGCCGTGTTTTCTCCACTTTTCACCTTTTCGTCCTAAATCACAACAAAAACACAAACCACGCATAATTCCGACATAAATGACATAAAATACACGTTTTGGCTCGGTTATTATTGTAATTAAGTGGTAAAAAGGATGGGTGTTTTCACACCTATCACCTTGCCTTTTATTATCCGCCTCATCGGTGGTTTTATTAGCCAAAGACGTATATCCTCACGCTAAAGCGAATTTTGGATCTTTAAAGCTTCGAAGATTAAGGCTTGATTCACTTTCAATTTTTGCATAGATTTTAGGCCTTGTGGGGCTTCAAATTGTTTGCTAGATTTAGGTGAGCACTTGAAATCTTATTATTGGGTTAAGCTTTCGATTATTCGGGTGCCAATACTTCAAAACCGTGACGCTGGCGATACCTTAATGTCTTCCCAATTTAATTACACGGAAGCTACTAGAAAAGCCTAGAAACCCAACAATCCTAACTAAACCGCTAAGTCAATATTTATTAAGCAAAAAATATTTACAAGCGAAGGGAGAATAAGCAAACAACGAGAACACATGAGTTTTTGAAAGAATACGAGTACTCTACGTTTAGCATAGTAACTTATAATTAACTCTATCATTTCTCGCCCTCATTTAAGAGACTTAGCCTAATGTAAGTTAAGGAATCAAAGCTAAGTTCTCAACACGCACGGTCGAGTCAAAAATTACTCTTATTCTCGCCATCGGAAAACCTACATTCGTGTCTTCAAACACTTATAAAACATGAGAAAAATTTTAAAATTTGGCCATTTTTAGCCTTATTTTGCAACAAAACGATAAACAAAAAGATAAACTTTGGAAAGCGTGAAGGTTTAGCAAGGCAAGTATCTATTCACCCCCCATACTAAAGTTAAACATTGTCCTCAATGTTTCGAGTCTAGGGGTGCAAACACCCCCATACTAGAGACATAGTAGAATGCCTAATCTAGCATGGAAAGGGTGTAACCGTTAAATTTAAAGCCGTTTAGAACATCAAAGGATATATCATGGATATTGAGAAATGTCTCCAAAGCAAACGATCGAGTGCTCCCATAAAACGAACACGAGAGGCTCCAATCATGAAGATCATGATCTAAAGTTCACAATTCACAAACAACCACGGAACAAAGGTTGGAAGGGCACAAATCCCCACACGTAAGCTACATTAGAAAGCGATAATATGTACATAGGATAAGCATGGGACTCCCACACGAGGCACCTCGTTTTTGATTACCGAGTCATGAGCTCGACTCGATCCCCTCAATACTAATTATCATTGGGGAAGGTGACTTGGTCGAGGTAGTTCAAGGATGGAACTTCCCCACAAAAGTAGTGCTTCAACCTATGTCCATTCACCTTGAAGTTAGGACCATCATCTTGAGCTAGCTCGATGGTCCCATACGGAAACACTTGAGTCACGGTGAATGGACCGGACCAACGGGATTTCAATTTACCGGAAAAGATTTTCAATCTTGAATTAAAAAGCAAAACTTGATCCCCAATGTTAAAAACCCGGTTTTTAATTTTTGAATCATGAAACTTTTAGTTTTCTCTTTATAAATCAATGAATTTTCATAAGCAATATCCCTCAATTCATTCAATTCATTCAATTGCATTTTCCGGTGTTTTCCCGCGGTCTCCATGTCATCATTACAATGCTTTAGGGCCCAATAAGCCTTGTGTTCTAAATCGATAGGCAAATAACAATTCTTTCCATACACAAGTTTATAGGGAGTGCACCCAATGGGTGTCTTATGAGCGGTCCTAAAGGCCCATAAAGCATCGTCTAACTTATCCGACCAAGATTGTCGGTTTTCCCCAACGGATCTCTCCAATGTTAGAAATACGTTTTAACGTATATTAGAAGTATCGGTCACTCCACAATATGATTTATGTTGTAATAGCTCGTAGTTAGTATTTAGTTATTATTTGCTTATTAACTTAAGTAAGAACCGGTCCATGGGCTTGTCATGGACCGGCCCAAGTCCACTTATGACTTGGAGTATAAATACCCCTTTCCACTAAGGAAAGGGGTTGGTTGTTATCATTTCGTAATTTCCACTTAATAAAATTCACATAGTTTCTCTCACTTTCTCTCTCTAACTTTCTCTCTCTAGAAGTTAACAAACCCCTTCATAGATTCATTGATTATCAATATTCTACATTTGGTATCAAGAGCTATGGGGTGATTTAAGGTGGTGATTTGTGTGGTTTTTTTAGTTTTTGATTGTATTAGTGTTCTTTTAGAAAAATCATCTTGATTCTTGGTGTTTTTGATGTTTTTGTGATTGGGATTAGTGGATAAGTATTAGTTGTTACTTATTTTAGTCGAAAGCACAAAACTTTTTGGGTTATTTGGTCAAAATCTGGGCTTAATCTTCATTTTTTGGGGTTCGACTGTTCATCGGAACACTTACTGTTTATTCAGCAAAAGTTCCGGATCAAGGAGTTCCGGATCAAGAAGTTCCGGATCAAGGAGTTCCGGATCAAGAAGTTCCGAGTCAAGGAGTTCCGAATCAAGAAACTTCCGGATCAAGAAGTTCCGAGTCAAGGAGTTCCGAATCAAGAAACTTCCGAACCAAGAAGTTCCGAGTCAAGGAGTTCCGAATCAAGAAACTTCCGAACCAAGAAGTTCCGGATCAGAAACTTCCGAACCAAGAACTTACGAGTCAAGAAGTTCCGGATCAATCCAAAGTTCCGAACCAAGAACTTCCGAGTCAAAAAGTTCCGGATCAAGCCAAAGTTCCGAACCAAGAACTTCCGAGTCAAGAAGTTCCGGATCAACCCAAAAGTTCCGAATCAAGGTAATCTTCCGAATCAACACAAAGTTCCGAATCAAGGTAATCTTCCGAATCAAACTTCCGAATCAACAAAAAGTTCCGAATCAAGGGTGATTTTGCTTGTTTTTTCGACGATTTTTTAGAGGATTTAATCTTGGTTTCATACAACAAAAACACAACACAATTCACAAGCTTTACTTCACTGCTCGATCAACCGATAATCTCTGTTTCTTTGAAGAAAAACAAAATGAATCCAAATTCAGTAATGCCTCAGATGACATCTCTTACGGATATATCAATCATAACGGGAACTGATAGCCGTCCACCGATGCTCATTAAGGAGGTGTTTGAGGCATGGCAAGGTCGAATGATGCAATATCTAAAGGGGAAACCGACATACGGAAGGCTTATGGTCAAATCGATTTTGAATGGTCCACTCGACTATGGTACCATTACGGTTGACAACGTGACTAGACCACGAGAATTTGAAGAACTCACTCCAGCACAACAACTCGTTGCAGATGCAGATGAAAAAGCTCTTCAAACAATTCTCCAAGCACTTCCCCATGACATCTATAGGATGGTGAGTCAGTATACGGTGGCAAAGGATCTATGGGAACGTCTTAAGGTGTTGCTACAAGGCACGTCTCTCACCAAACAAGAAAGGGAGTGTCAGCTGTATGATTTGTTTGATAGATTCACCTACAACCCAGGGGAAACGCTCCACGATTATTACTTCAGATTCACCACACTTATGAATGATCTGAATGTATACAATCTTGTGATTGCACCATTCCAGGTTAACACCAAATTCTTGAATACTCTACCTCAAGCTGAATGGGGTGAGTACATTACTGATGTGAAGTTAACCCGGGATTTGCATAAGTGCAACTTAGATCAAATCTATGCCTTCCTTCAGCAGCATGAGAAGCATGTGATTATGCACCGTTCTCCTCGTGGTATGCACCCAGATTCTTTAGCATTGATGGCGAATCAACCAAGCTTGTCTCACAACAACACACCCTATATCTTGGGACATCAAGCTTATCATCAATCACCTTACATGACACCAGCCTTTCCCCAATACTCGATTCTACCACAACCACCCACCTCACATCAGCAACAATATCGGTTCAATGCACCATCACCACAGTATGCTTCACAACCTCATCCAGCAAATGTTGCACATTATGCTCAGCCATCATATTCTTCTTATCAAGAGAATGCAGCATATCCAACAAGCTACCTGAATCAAATGAGTCTTCCTTATACTGATTATGCAGCTCATCCAGATCAAGCACTATATTGTGATGATGAGGAAGTCCCAGTTCCTGTATTCCAACAAGGAGCTGACCCAGTTGAAGTGCTAACTACTATGTCTGCTTACCTCACAAGAACTTTAAGCAAACGAGGATTCAGAGGATCAGCTCCTACCAACAATCAGTTGAGGAATTCATCCAATTCTCGCCAACAAGCTACAATTGAGAATGGCAGAGTAATGGTTCAGCCAATTCAGCCATATCAGGGGAGAACTTCCACATCAACCAATGTTCGCACCGCCAATCATGCTCCTGCTCCAATGGTCAACAACCCTCCACGGGCTAATACAGGCAAGTTGAGAATGATTACATGCTACAACTGCAAGGAAGAGGGTCATATGTCCAGGGATTGTAAGAAACCCAAGAGGAGAAGGGATGGACAGTGGTTTGCAGAAAAGATCTATCTGGTAAATGCTCAGGCGCAAGGAAGGGAACTTGATGAAGAGGAGCTTGCATTTCTTGCTGACCCAGGGATTGCTGAACAAGACGTTGTCACTACGCAAAATGCAGCTTACCAAGCCGATGATCTTGATGCGTATGATTCCGATTGTGATGACTTTCAGACTGCAAAGGCTGCTTTCATGGCAACTTTCTCCAGCTTAGGGCCAGATAAGAAATCTGAGGTACCTATTAATAACACGGATAATGCCACTGATGCTAGTATTCAACCACATCAAGTTGGGCAAGAGAGTGCTAATTCGAATGAATCTTCGGTGGTGAGTCTTTCAAACGAGGAGACAAACAATGATAGCAATATCAATGTGAGTCCCCAGACTTTGAGTGAATCACAACCGGGAACCAGTTCGCATATGCCTACTCCTGCTCAACAAGATTTGGTCATGGTTCCTGCTACACTACTTAGCCAAATGAATGCTGCACTCTTAGAAACCTTAGCTAAGAATAAGAATTTGTCTGAAGAGCTTGCCTTAAGCAATGAGAAAGTACAAACTTTGGAATTAGTGCCTTCGTCTAGTGTTCTCACAAATCTCGAATATGATCACTTTAGAAACAAACAAATGGGTCACTTGCAAGAAATCGAGAACTTAAGAGCAAATCTGTCTAGTGAACTTAGAGAAAAGGAGTTAGTGGTCACTAATTTTCAGAAACTTCAAACTGATTTTGAAATACTCGAATCTAAGAAGACTGAAATGGAGATTAATGCTACTAATAAGATTAGAAGTCTAGACTACTTGCTATTAAGACAATACGCTGCTTCACAACTAGTTCACTTATTTGATGCTTCGTTTAAAGAGTTTAACTTATCACGTCTAAAAGGCCTTCCCCCTAATCCACGATATGCAAAACAAGCTTTAAGACATAGTCCTAGACTTTATAATGCAACTCAATTAGGATTGGCTTTAGACCCGATTGTTTTTCCCAATGATAGAACAAGTAAGGCTCTAGTTGATGAGGATCGGTCATACAATTCTGCAAAATATCCCGAATGTGATTATTTTAAAATGAATAAGGAGCTTGCTAAAACTGATTTTAGAGTTCGCTTCCATATGGATAAAGATCTCATCACAGCACCGACCTACATGTTAGAGGAAGAACGCCCTAGTACATTTCCTACACTTGTCAACATGGAAGATCCTAAGGAAATTCCAAAGAATCTTCCACCGGTTAGCACTGTATGGTTAAACTTGAAAGAGATTAACCGATACTTTACTACCTTTGACAAGGTCATTTTGGAATGTACGACTTCAAATGGCTTAAACGCCGGAGAATGGGCTTTCGAACACATGAACGAGGTGTTTAAAACTAAGATCAATCCGTTTGTCGAAAGTCTAAAAGGAAGTTTTGCATCTCTTAAGGAAAATCTTCAGTTTGAAATTGGGGAAGTTCAAAAAGTGTTTTATGAAATGGACACCGCTTACGAACTGCAACTAATTGAAAAGGAAAAGATTTTAACCGAATATGACCGATTCTTGTCCGAAGTAATCTCGTGTGATGTGCTTACTATTGTAAATGTTAAATATTCGAATGAGCTTACATCCGCTATGATGAATTGTGATGCTGTGAATATTTGTGAGGATATTTGTGATGATGTTTGTGATATTTCTGTAAATGTTGCTGAAACTGTAAATGAGGTAGATAATCATTCTTGTCACGAATCTAACGCTGAGTTTTTAAAGCTACAAGATTCTTATAATTTACTTTCTCAACGCTTTAATCAACTAGAACAACATTGTATATCTTTAGAACTAAAACAACAAGCTCAAAATGAAAATCTTTTGATATCAAATGTTTGTGAAAACGGTGTTGAGACAAGTGACAAGATGATTGCAATTGTTAAGACATTAGAGGAAGAAATCATGAGATTGAAGAGAGAGATATCATCAAAGGAAACATTAAGAATGGAACTAGAGGCAGCAGAGTCTAAAAACCAAGTCTTAGAAATTAGACTATCAACTGTTCTAGGGGAGATGGATCGGACAAGGCAGGGACTATCCGCTCTTTATGGTTCACTAGAAGATCGATTCGCTTTTAATGCGACACAGCAACAATATTATATTGAACAACTGAACCAAAAGTGCGAAGAAATCTCTGACTTGAACATCCTGCTCATAGACAAAAATATGGTTTTGGCTGAGTTAAAGGAGACACTTCTTCTCACCCGACAAGAAGTAGTTGATAACTTAGCTACCGACTCTGCACCGTCCACTAGTGCTCCAACAACCAAGAAAGTAGTGCTTTATAAGAATCCGCTTCATAAGAGAAACCCGGCTGTATACGATGATTATATGAGGAATGCCATTAAGCATGTCGATCTTCTTAGGGATATTTTAGACGATCTTTATGCCTTAGATCCCTCAAGTAGCGACTATTATTTGGCTCATGAATATGTTAAGCGAGTTCAATATTGCTTGGCTTATTTACAATACATAGGTACACCAGGTTCAGCACTACTTAACAATAGGCCCATTGCTGTCACTCCATTTAATAAGACTCCAGGAGCGAAACCGTCATTGGCACAATCAAGTAAGACACCTTTAAAATCTGCTGCTAATGTTCCCAATTTGCCTTCTACAGGATTAAAAGAGACTACTAAGGCTAAAGGATCGCCACTCAAGAAAGCTAAGATCAAGCCCGCCACTAGTAGTGCCACAAAGAAGAAAGTAGAAGTCCACAATAGGAATGCTAGTTCAGTTTTAAATAAAACGAATCATGTTAAGACTAAAAGCTCTGCGCCTGTGCAGCAGCCTAAACCATTCGTGAATTCTGATTTAAATTGCTGGAATTGTAATGAATGTATGTTTTCACAGCGTCATGATTTGTGTCTGATTGATCACGTTAATGAAATGAATGCAATTAAGAATGGTCTTGAATGGAAGCCAACGGGTAGAACTCGTGCCCAAGTTGGCTGGCAATGGCGTCCCACTGGTAGGACCTTTACTCTCGATGGTAAAATGTGCCCTTTAACTAGGAATGCATCCATTGAGGTTAGGTCTGAGCGTCCTTTAGTTAGGAACACTCGCACTCAAGTAAGGAAACAGCGCCCTTTAATTAGGTCAGCCCCCACTGTAGTGCCTATCAGTGTAGAAATACCTCAGGATTTGAGCCAATTAGAATCTACACCACTAATTAAGAAGAAAAAGGCTAGGAAATCTAAGAAACCTAGAGTTAGCAAATCTAAGATTATTAAATCTGTACCTGCTAATAACAAGGAACACTCAGATTCCGATACCTCTACATTGTCTTTGTGTGGTGATATTTTCAGGTGGTCCAAATCATCCTGTGGTATTTGGACTCCGGTTGTTCAAAACATATGACCGGAAATCGCTCGATGCTCCGAAATTTCGTCAGCAAGTTTCTTGGTACGGTTAAATTTGGGAATGATCATATAGCAAAGATTATGGGATATGGTGAATATCAGATTGGAAACGTGACGATTTCTAGGGTATACTATGTTGAAGGTCTTGGTCATAACTTATTCTCAGTAGGACAGTTTTGTGATTCCAACCTTGAGGTTGCTTTTCGACAACATACTTGTTTCATCCGCAATTTGGAAGGAAAAGACTTGTTGAAGGGATCTCGTGGTGCAAATCTTTACACTTTGTCCTTACAAGACATGATGGCCGCTTCTCCAGTATGTCTTCTCTCTAAAGCTTCTAAGACCAAGTCATGGTTATGGCATCGCAGATTATCTCATCTTAATTTTGATGCTATTAATCATCTGGCTAAAAACGAGTTAGTTCGTGGTCTTCCCAAGCTTAAATTTCACAAGGATCATTTATGTTCCGCGTGCTCAAGAGGGAAAAGCACCAAGAAATCTTACAAACCCAAAGCTGAAGACACTAATCAAGAAAAACTTCATCTTTTGCATATGGATCTTTGTGGACCGATGAGAACTGAAAGTGTGAGCGGTAAGAAATTCATTCTCGTCATTGTGGATGATTTCTCAAGGTTTACATGGGTTAGATTTCTACGTACAAAGGATGAAGCTCCGAAAGCTATCATCACTTTTCTGAAGTTCATTCAGGTACGTTTGAATACCACTGTCCGCCGTATTCGTACAGACAATGGTACAGAGTTCGTCAACCAGACTCTTCGTGATTATTATGAAGGAGTTGGTATATCACATGAAACATCCGCTGCACGCACTCCACAACAAAACGGTGTCGTTGAAAGACGAAATCGCACACTTATGGAAGCTGCTAGGACCATGCTTATTTATGCGAACGCTCCATTGTTCTTGTGGGCAGAGGCTATTTCTACTGCATGTTTCACCCAAAACCGTTCAATCATTCGGAAACGCCATGGAAAAACACCTTATGAGCTTCTACATGACCGCAAACCCGATGTTTCATTTTTCCATGTGTTTGGTGCTCTGTGTTATCCAAACATCAATAGTGAGAACTTGGGTAAGCTTCAACCAAAAGCCGACATAGGTATTTTTATTGGTTACTCACCGTCCAAAAGAGCATACCGAATCTATAACCGTCGTCTTGGCAAGATTGTAGAAACTATGGACGCTGATTTCGACGAGCTGACAGCGATGGCTTCTGAGCAACACAGCTCTGAACCCGCGCTTCATGAGATGGGACCCGGTGCAATAAGTTCCGGATTAGTTCCCAACAATCCTACTTCTACATCATTTTTACCACCATCTAGGCCCGAGTGGGATAAACTGTTTCAACCGTTGTTTGATGAATTCTTCGATCCCCCGACTGATGAAGTTCTAGCACCTGCAGTAATTGCTCCAATACCTGAAGTGGTTGCTCAAGTTAATGAACCTTTATCTAATGCATCTACAATTCACAATGAACCGGATGCACCTTCACCAAGTGATTCTCAAACTTCACCTGAATCATCACCCCTACTTGTGCCTAATGATGTGGAAGAGGATTCTACTGATCACGACCTGGAATATGCTCACTTGCAAGAGCTTCCTTTCTTTGGTGTAGCGATACCTGAAAACCCTTCAGCCGCATCTACCTCAGAAGAAGCTCCATCTATTGTTCACTCCAGACCACCTAGGATTGAAAAACATAGCACTAAATGGACAAAAGATCACCCAATTAGGAATGTTATTGGAGATCTAGATCGACCAGTCTCTACTCGCCATCAATTACAAGAGAATGCACTTTATTGCTACTTTGATGCATTTCTCTCTGAAGTTGAACCCAAAAATTGGCAGCAGGCTATGACCCAATCATCTTGGATTGAAGCTATGCAGGAGGAACTCAATGAATTCAAACGACTTGAAGTATGGGAATTGGTTCCTCGCCCTGACAAGGTTAACATCCTTACTTTGTTATGGGTTTATAAGGTTAAACTTGATGAGATGGGTTCGGTATTAAAGAATAAAGCAAGATTGGTCGCTAGAGGATATAAACAAGCCTTGGGTATAGACTTTGAGGAATCTTTTGCTCCTGTGGCTAGATTGGAGGCGATTAGACTATTCCTTGCGTTTGCTGCTCATATGAACATGATCGTCTATCAAATGGATGTGAAGACGGCATTCTTGAACGGTGAACTAAGGGAAGAGGTTTATGTTAGTCAACCGGATGGGTTCGTCAGTACGGAGTCTCCTAATCACGTGTACAAGCTTAAGAAGGCTCTCTATGGGTTGAAACAAGCTCCACGCGCGTGGTATGATCTCCTGTCAACATATCTCATGACGGAAGGCTTCTCCAAAGGCAAAGTGGACCCCACTCTATTCACTCTCAAAGACGGCAACGACATGCTTCTGGTACAAATTTATGTTGATGATATAATTTTTGCTGCCACTAACATAGAATTGTCTAAACAATTTGAGAAGATAATGTCCACACGCTTTCAGATGTCGATGATGGGAAAAATATCATTTTTCTTAGGATTACAGATTTCTCAGAATCCCAGAGGCATCTTTATAAATCAATCCAAATATGCTCTAGAATCACTTAAGAAATATAATTTTGAGAATTGTGACCCCGTAGACACTCCAATGGTTGAGAAAACCAAGTTAGATGAAGATAGGGATGGGATTATTGTCGATCCGAAACTTTACCGTGGAATGATCGGCACCCTTCTCTATCTGACTGCTAGCAGGCCTGATTTGCAATTTGCTGTATGCATGTGTGCCCGGTATCAGGCTCGGCCTACCGAAAAGCACTTACATGTAGTTAAAAGGATCTTTCGGTATCTAAAAGGAACACTTCATCGTGGTCTATGGTATCCGAAAGATTCCTCGATTGCTTTAATATCATACGCAGATGCCGATCATGCTGGATGTCAAGATACGAGGCGTAGCACTTCTGGATCTGTGCAACTCCTTGGAGATAGATTGATCAGTTGGTCTTCAAAAAGGCAGAAAAGCGCTGCAATATCAAGCACGGAGGCTGAATACATCGCCATGTCCGGTTGTTGTGCTCAAGTCCTTTGGATGAGATCACAATTAACTGACTACGGTCTTGGATTTAACAAAATCCCGATGTATTGTGACAACAAGAGCGCCATTGCCCTTTGCTGCAACTATGTTCAACACTCCCGGGCCAAGCACATAGACATTCGCTACCATTTCATCAAGGAGCAGGTGGAGAACGGAGTGATCGAGCTGTATTTTGTCACTACTGAGTACCAGCTGGCGGATATGTTCACCAAAGCCTTAGATCGAGGACGAATCGAGTTTTTGATCGACAAGCTTGGCATGAAATCATTCACTCCAGCGACACTCAAAGAGTTGGCAGAAGAATCAGCTGAATAGTCGTGGTAAACTATTCAGAGTATCCTTTGGTTGTGATCATGTATATTATCGTAAATATATAAACCACAAAAAGAAAATACAAAAATATAAAACCAAGAAAAACCCAAAAATATTTTTCGTTTTAAATCGGGCATGTCTTTTAGTACGGTAATATTTACGGCCTTAGAAATGTCGATCAATATTGACACGGTGCCATAAATAGAGTCCGTATAAAAGTTGTACATTTTTAAAACATGCCCATAATGGCTTGTAGTTATTTCTGACTGCAACCCGGTTTTCATATTAAAGTCACGTATTTCCTTGGAAAACGTTGGCTCAGAACGGGAATTAATTTTCTCGGGCGTGATTTACAAGCCAAATCATGCAAAGGGATCAAGGTTACTTTATACCTTGGTCTGACACGAATTTGTGTACGTCTCAGTGCATTAATTTGTCTAAATAAGAGAAATCTTATTAAAACCACGAATCAAAATTTTTCAAGAGATAAATTGGAAATGCTTTCATCACTATTTGACTCTTTAAACAATGACTACAGCTCTTTAAATAGAAAACGGGTCATTGTTTAAGGGGGAGAAAATAGTAAAATCATCTTCGTCATTAAAATGGATTTTCCAAAGTGATTGTGAAAATTAAGGGCTTCATGGTAATTGAGTGGTTTTGCTTTAGAAAACGACTTGTGTTCGTTCTAAGTGATAGGCATGGCTTTTAGATTTTGAGGATATGCTAATAGATGCGTTTGCTAAAGTTGTGTGTACGTTTAAACAAGGTTTAAGTGAATTGGAAAAATTAGAAACAAAAAGGAAAAGTTAAGAAAATGTAGGGACTAAAAGTGTGTTTTATTGAAACTTGGTAAAATTGTTTTTGACCTAAGTCAAATATCACACCCCCCCGCCCCCAAAGTTTTCTAATCACTGTTTACTTGAGCTTTTGCCGCCATTGTTGCATAAACACACACATACGATCTAAATCTCTTGCTTAATTCATCTAGATACTGTTCATCTGCTAAATTAAGGTATATTCATCATCATGTTAACTTCCTATCCACAGTTCTTATCATATTATTCTGTTAAACATGCTCAAATTAATTAGTTTAATCCATTTAGGGTGTATGATTAAATTTAGGCTTAATTGATTAGGATTTGTGGTGGGTTTTGCTCGGATTTGTAAGATATGATGTTTAAAATGCCTTAGTTTGCCTTAGAAACTCACAAACGCGTTAGATTAAACATCTGAGATTCGTTTGAAAAGTTCCGAATGAACACTGGATACAAACTTCCGAATGAAGGATTTCTTCTGAAAAACTTCCGAATGAGGAAGTTCCGAATGAAGAACTTCCGAATGAAGGAAGTTCCGAATGAAGGAAGTTCCGAATGAAGAACTTCCGAATGAAGGAATGTTCCGAATGAAGGAAGTTCCGAATGAAGAACTTCCGAATGAAGAAAGTTCCGAATGAAGAACTTCCGGATGAAGGAAGTTCCGAATGAAGAACTTCCGGATGAAGGAAGTTCCGAATGAAGAACTTCCGGATGAAGGAAGTTCCGAATGAAGAACTTCCGGATGAAGGAAGTTCCGAATGAAGAACTTCCGGATGAAGAAGTTCCGAATGAGCAGAAGTTCCGAATGAGGAAGTTCCGGATGAATATGTTCCGAATAAGGAAAAGTTCCGGATGAGTTGTTTGATTGTTATTGTTTGCATGCTATCTATGTACTTGTTGTTTTATCTTATGAAATGTGTTATGCTTAGAAGTAGAATGATATATATCTATCTGTTTTTGTGCATCAACCTTTCATGTCTTATCTTAAACAGATAAAATGACTAATCCAACAGTACAAGCTATCCAAGAATCTAGGGAAGCCGATATTGCTAAAGCCCGAACCCTTAAGTTTATACCCAACAACTATAGGCTAAAGCAAGTTTCTAAATCCACTCACCATGGTTTTAAGGTCGCCATAGCCATTCTTGATAACTCCCATTTCAAGAACGCCCTTAGGAATACAGCCTCGGTGCCTTATGAGTATATGTTTGAATTTTGGGCAACCAAGGATTTCACTTCGAACAAAATCACCTTCACCATAGACAACAAGCAGCAGACACTCACCGTTTCAGACTTCCGTAAGATGCTTGGTATACGGGATACACCCAAGGGCATGTCTTTCTCAAGGGATCCTACTAAAGATGAACTCGCGGAGTTATTTGACGCACTTGGATGTCCGGAAATACGAGTTGCATCTGAGTTTACCACTGCTAAGGTAGGACAACCCTGGAGAGCTTTGATGGGTATTCTCAGTAAATGCCTTACACCAAAAACAAGCGGACATGATGCTTTGAGAAGTCCGATAATGAACCTCTTCTATGGCATGTACAAAGCTGCAAATTCAGATTATGCTTTGTTGATATGGGAAGAATTCACCTTTCAACTCTTCCACAACAAGAAGCTAAAGACAAACTTCTTTCCTTATCCTCGATTTATTAAGCTTATCATAAATTATTTTATGAAGCTTGATGCTACTATTGATAGGCGAGCAGGAGGTCGCTATCACACTGAAGAAGCTGATGATACTGTAGATCTGAGGCATGAAGGACCGTCTACTGGTGTGATTCCGGGTCCTGTTCCTGATTACCTTCTGTCAGACAAAATCAAAGGTTCTGCTGATTACAAGCTACTGCAGCTTGAAATCGAAAGGCTGAAAGCAAACCTTCAAACTGGAGAAGACTCATCTACAACTGTTAAGAGTAAAGGTAAACGCAAACAACCAGCTGCGTTACCTGAACCCGAACCAAAGAAGAAGAAGTCAGAGGGTAAGAAGGGAAAGGGTAAGGATTTGATGCGTCTACGTGATGAAGCAGATATTGTTGATCCTACTCTTGGTAAAACCGAGCAACAACTGATGAAGATTGCTATTCAAAGGAGTAGGAAAGATACAGGAGGTAGTGGTTCAAGGGCAAGGGTAAATATTGAGGATGAGTACGTCGAACCGGATGATGTTGATGAGTTTGGGTCACCTGAAAACTACTCTACTTCGAAGGAGCCATCAATTCCTATTTCAACGAGTGTGGAAAAGGAACCTGTTGCTTCTACAATCATGGTGACAACTCAACCTTTGGCAACTCTTCCACCACCAATCCAACCCTTAACAACCCGACCAATCCGACCGGCTTCCACACCATTTCTTCCACCACCCATAATCCCTACCCTTAGTACAGCAGTTACAACCGAGCCTATTCCATCAACATCTGCAACATCTGCAACATCTGCAATGGCAGCAATAGTATTGGGCGAGATGTTGGATAAACATACGGATGCTCACAAGAGAGAAATGAATGAACTCCGCCAAGAGTTAAATAGAAGAGCTCAAAGTGAAGAAGCATCAAGGAAAGCTCAAGAAGAGTTGATTGCCAAGTTCGCTGCAGACTTGGAAGCTACACGAAAGGCTCATGCAGAGGAAATTGCTCAGGTTAAGCAGGCTGAGGCTAATAAACATGCTGCACGCATTACCAGACTTCAAGCAATGAGGGATAAATATAAGGAACAAAAAGAAGCACTCGAAGTATCTGTGAAAGAAAGAGTGCAAGAATCCGTTGAATCCTTAATGCCTAAGCTTCGTGACGAGTTGAAGACACTTGCTGCTGACAACTTGATGGTCAAATCATCCAACCCTTCCGAAGCCGCCTATAAGATTGCTTATGACCTGACGGATTTTGAATTGAAGAAAATCCTTAAGGCTCGAATGGTGGAACTTGGGTCGCATGATAAATCGAGGATTCAACGGGCTCTATTTAAATCCCTGAATGATGCTATCATGGAGGATGATAGATTATTCAAAATGTTTGGAAGTGTGGTACCATATCACATCTTACCTGAGGAAGAAAGGGAAGAGAGTGAAGAAGAGGGTACGGGTGAAGAAGAGGAAGAAGAAGAAGAGGAAGGTGAAAAGGAGAAAGACGATGAAGAAGGTAGTGATGATGATGAGGATGATGAGGATGATGACGAGGATGAAGATGATGATGATGGCGATGATGGTGGTGATGAGAATCAGGAGAGTGCAAGGGGTAGTAACGGGGACGACAATCAGGATGATGATGAGGGTGAACAACCACAGGGGGACAAGGTTACCAGCTCCAAGAAGACTGCTACAAAGACTGGAACCAAGTCCACAAAAGATGCAGCACCAAAGGACAAATCGACATCCTCGGAATCAAGACGAACTAAGTGGCGCCACGATGTGAATGCCACTACAGCGTCTTCGGCTCCTGGTATTTCTATCGCTGTGTCTGTACCTATTACAACTAACCCCATTAGTTCTGCTGTTGTTCCTCCTGTGATTGCAGAATCAGTGACAGAACCCGAAGCTGCACAACACTCTCCAGTTCAAGACACTGCTGAGATGCCTGAAACTGAACCAGTAGATGTTCGCACTTCCACTCCTCAACAACAGGTTCAACAATCTACGGTTCCTGAACCAAGCATAAGAGTTTGGGAAGACACGTTGGAGATAGACGAGTCTGCACCACCACAAGCTTGGATCACGGCAGCAGCTCAATATGATCCGATCACCGATGCTGACAAAGATGTGTTGTATCTGCGTATCCGAAGTCCGATTGACTTATGTGCATTTCTTGCTCATGAGTATAAGACTTCGGTTACTCCATCCTTGGTCAAGAAAGCGATGAAAGATAAGAGACTGCGTGCCAAAACCCGATTACCCCGAATGGAGCTCGAGTACTATGCCGATGAGATCATAAAGGCTTTGAAAACCGTTCAACGGCCAGGACTTCATGCATCAGAAAGAGCTCCACCTCCAATGGATCCTGCTCAAGATAATCAGATTGCTCATGACTTCTTCGTCACCAACGATCTTGAGTATCTACTGAAGGGATCATCAAAGTATGCAACATCCCTGACTTTGCTGAAAGCTGCCAACTGGGGGACAATACCCTTCATCGAGGAAAAGGTAAATCGACTCTGGGTCCCAAAAATGAATCGTAATTATGATATGTATGCTGTCATAGGTGCATCTCATTGGGACGAACGAGTCCGAAGGGCGTACAGGTGTTGCTGCTTGGTCAATTCTGGAAGCAATGTTAGATCCGACATCCGCATCTCCAGCATCTTAGGAATGAAAACTGAAGCCAAGAACGGCTACTATCATGTGACGGAGATTCGCTTGAAAAGGGAGGATGACAGGGAATACAAAATCCAGCAAGGAGATTTTTCCATCATTCGCCTTGAGGATATCGAGGACATGCTGCTTCTGATGACCCGAGATCAACTTACTCACATTCCTCGTGAAGACCTGATTGCTTTGAATACAGCACTTCGTATGTTCACACGAAGCGTTGTCATCAAGTCACGAGTTGAGGATCTTCAGTTGGGAGTCGAAAGCTATCAGAGGAGGCTCAATTTAACTCGCCCTGTGAATCAAGTGCTACCTCAACATGTAGAAAGATGTCCATATACCGGAATTTCTGTCCCGAATTACGGCATTTTCTATTTGAACAGTCGAGGTTTGATGAAGTTTATGAGGGTGGGGGAGCTCCACAAGTATAGCGATGGCACTCTTATACAAGTCAGAGATAAGTTGGAGCATCTGAATTCGGGTGGGACTTTGCCAGAGATGACGGAGGATTGGCATCCGGGTTACCGGCAGATGGCAAAGTATGTGATCAAAAAGATCGATCAAAAGCTCCGGGAACGTAGATTGATGAGGAGCTTGGAAAGATTCGTGGGTGGAAGACCGTATTTAGTGCACCACAAGCTACTGCAACGATCCATATGATGGGTCGTACATCTCAGGTCACTTTATATTGGTTTTCAATTGTGAATATGTAAATTTGTGAATAATGTGCTTGCATGGCTTGGTGTAGTGTTAAGGTATGATAATTTTTCAAGAATTTCTCACGAGATTCTAAATCTTTCAAAATATGTCATACCAAAGCACTACAACTATCCCTTATTAACTTAAGGGGGAGCAATAACTTGTTCTATGGCCAAATATTGATTTCATTTTTACCCAAAGACCGGTTAATCCATTCAATATCCCAAATATTAATGGTTAACATTTTGGATAAGGGGAGAAAATGGGATTAAGGAGACGTAAGTGATACTTGGCTAAAAGATGAAAAAGACTTAATGATAATCCAACTTAATATGTGTTAAGCACGTGTTAAGGGGGAGCGTTTTTGATGTTCAAAACACCTAAGGTACAAAACTTTTGATTTCAATATCACAAGTACCTTAGGTGATTTTCAATGATGTTTTCATGGTGGCAATTCCTTCCCAAAACACGCTTAATTCACGACGGATGTGGTGACAAAAGGGTGGTAGGAATAGGTTAAGTCCAATGATTCATCAGAGCCGATGGAATCTTCCCAAGGACAATTCCCTAGTTAGAATTAGAAGTCCTAGGAAAGATGGAGAAAGAATGTGAACGTAGCTGAATGCCGACCAAGTACTTAAGCTAGCACTGGAACAATCACAACAAGGTGCTAGTGATGACGTATTGGTAAGCATTGAAGGGGTTGAAGAATGAAAAAGAAATGTAAAGATAAAGGGTGTAAAGAAAGAAGCCCTCCTTACAACTTTAGGCAGAAACCGGGTCAATACATATGCTATTGAGGTCATTTTTGTTAATGATTCTCGGTATTGAAGAAAGACATCATGGACCCAGTGATGCAATGCACAACCCTTCCCCAGCTAACTCAAATATCTCTCAAAAGGTATTTGTTTTAATCACACGGAGATCAACACGTTATCTATTGGTTTATTCACTCCGAATAAACTGGTATTGAAAAGGTGGCACTCCTCTCCAGCCATCGCTCACTAAATCAAAACGCACAATCGAGTCTAGAGCCAAGAGATCATCAAAAGTCTCATTAGGACACTTTCCATTTATTCCTTGCTTTCTCACACACTGTGAAAAGTAAGAGATTTTCATGAGTCCTACGCAATATTCCTGTAATATTGCCAGAACATCCGAGTAATACGTAAGTATTACAATGAAGATGGAAATCCTGCTTGAGCCAACATCAAACAAGCTCATGGTAGGTTACACGTGCGGTTCTTTTAGAACCAATCTTGTGAAAAACTGGAAGGTAACGGTGGTTTAATTCTTAATTGAACTTAAACTCGTTCCAGGCCTCTTCGCATTATCATATGATCTTGCCAGAACACTCAGAGTGACTCTTTATTGACCACAGTGACGAGTGGAAATCCTTCTAGTGTCAACATCAAACAGCACTTGGTAGGTAACGTGCAAGATTCTTTATGAATCGAGCTCGTGACAACTGGAAAGCAACGATGGTGAAAATCTTAATTGAAATTCACTTGTTCCAGGTTTCATGAATTGACGGCTTTTAATCACAAGGATAATTTATCCAAGTGATTCACTCTTTATGTTCGCAGTCAGCTTTGGACGGTCGAGTAAAGAGAACGGGTTTACCCGCGAAATCCTGTCAGGAAGTTACTTAATTGAAACTATCCGTCACGGGTACGATATCTAATATCGTCCAACGGTCTTCACCGACCGGAGGTAAAATGCTACCGAATTAGAATAAAATGTTCAAAGCCATTTTATTCGTGTCATTGCTGTGTACCTGCTAAAGACGGTGGCGTTGCTGTGTACCTGTTGAAGACGGTGGCGTTGCTGAGTACCAGTAAAGACGGTGGTGTTGCGGTGTACCTGAAAAAGTCGTTCCCACATGCTTATGTCTTTTGCAACAAAAATTCAAGAAAGTACAAGATGAAGTCTTCCGCTGTACCAAACTCTGAAGCTTTCGAGAATTCAACAAAAAGACATAAGTGTGTGGAACATGAAGTCACGAGGAGGCAAAGTTCACAAGAAAGGCAAAGATCGCACGTGAAAGGCCAAAGAACAATGCTCTCAAGTCAAAGCCAAAAAGATCAAATCAACATATTCACAACAAAAGAAAGAAAAGAAGAAAAGACTACGAGCTAAAGAACGAAGACTTAGTATAGTATGCTAGGTTTAGAACTTTGTAACGTGGAGTGACCTCCCTTAGGGGGAGATTGTTAGAAATACGTTTTAACGTATATTAGAAGTATCGGTCACTCCACAATATGATTTATGTTGTAATAGCTCGTAGTTAGTATTTAGTTATTATTTGCTTATTAACTTAAGTAAGAACCGGTCCATGGGCTTGTCATGGACCGGCCCAAGTCCACTTATGACTTGGAGTATAAATACCCCTTTCCACTAAGGAAAGGGGTTGGTTGTTATCATTTCGTAATTTCCACTTAATAAAATTCACATAGTTTCTCTCACTTTCTCTCTCTAACTTTCTCTCTCTAGAAGTTAACAAACCCCTTCATAGATTCATTGATTATCAATATTCTACATCCAAGATCCTTTTTAAAGCTCGGTTTGAAACCTCAACTTGCCCACTCGTTTGTGGGTGATAAGCCGCAGAAAGCCGATGTGTAACCCCATATTTCCTTAGAACCCTTTCAAATTGGTCATTACAAAAATGGGTTCCACGATCGCTTATGATAGCACGAGGGGTTCCAAACCGAGAGAACAATTGCTTCAAAAACTTGACTACCACACGAGCATCATTGGTGGGCAAGGCCTTTGCCTCCACCCACTTAGAAAGGTAGTCAACCGCAACGAGAATGTACTTATTACGACGAGATGATGGGAACGGCCCCATAAAGTCTATGCCCCAAACGTCAAAGGTCTCACATACTTGAATGATATTTTGTGGCATTTCGTGTTTTTGTGAGGCTTTTCCTTGTCGTTGGCATGCATCACACGACTTCACAAGATCTTGTGCATCTCGGTAAATAGTAGGCCAAAAGAAGCCGGCATCAAACACCTTTTTAGCCGTGAGATTAGCACCGTGGTGACCACCCGTGAGTCCCTCATGGCAAGCTCTAAGGATGTTAGAAGCTTCGGTGCCAAATACACAACGTCGGATGATTTGATCCGCACAAGTTCGAAACAAGTAAGGGTCGTTCCAAAAGTAGAACTTGACATCACGAAAGAATTTTCGTTTTTCTTGAGTCGTCATACCCTTAATGATGAAGTTGCCCGCATGGTAATTTGCAAAGTCCGCAAACCATGGGGTGGAAGAATCAAGCTTAGAATTCACTACACCAAGTGTCTCGAGCGGAAATGTTTCGTGATTTCCTTGGGCTCGTAAACACTTTGGTGAGGATCTTCCAAACGAGAGAGATGATCGGCCGCTAGATTCTCGGCTCCTTTTTTGTCAACGATTTTGTGATCAAATTCTTGAAGGAGGAGAATCCAACGAAGTAATCTAGGCTTAGCATCTTGCTTTGCCATGAGATACTTAATAGCCGAATGGTCCGTATACACTATGCATTTCGTCAAGACGAGATAAGGTCGGAATTTATCAAATGCATACACCACGGCAAGGAACTCCTTTTCCGTTGTAGTGTATTTAAGTTGAGCCTCGGTCATCGTCTTGCTAGCATAGTGAATAGGCAAGAAGTGCTTATCATGACGTTGCCCCAAAACGGCCCCAATGGCGTAATCACTAGCATCACACATTAGCTCAAAGGGGAGGTTCCAATTGGGCGCAACAAGAATGGGAGCTTCGGTAAGTTTCCTCTTAAGGATCTCAAAGGCTCGTACACAATCTTCGTCAAAGACAAAACGTGCCTCTTTTTCAAAAAGATGTGTAATGGGTCGAGAAATCTTCGAGAAATCCTTGATGAATCGACGATAAAAGCCCGCGTGGCCTAGGAAACTCCTAACTCCCTTGACGGTTTTGGGATGAGGTAATTTGGCGATGACGTCTACCTTAGCTTGATCTACCTCAATCCCCGCTTTCGAGACCTTGTGCCCTAAGACGATTCCACTCTTAACCATAAAATGACACTTTTCCCAATTGAGCACAAGGTTGGTTTCCTCACAACGTTTTAACATTCCCTCTAGGTTCGACAAACACGAAGTGAAAGAATCACCAAACACGGAAAAGTCATCCATGAAGACTTCCATCGTCTTCTCGATCATATCATGAAAAATAGCCATCATGCATCGTTGAAAAGTTCCCGGTGCATTACAAAGTCCGAATGGCATTCTACGATAGGCAAACGTTCCATATGGACACGTAAACGTAGTTTTTTCTTGATCACGAGGATCGATGGGAATTTGGAAGTAACCGGAAAAACCATCTAAAAAGCAATAGAAATCGTTTCCCGCAAGACGCTCCAACATTTGGTCCATGAAGGGCAAGGGAAAATGGTCTTTTCGAGTGGCTTCATTTAACTTTCGATAGTCAATGCACACTCTCCATCCGGTCATGAGTCTAGTGGGAATCAACTCGTTGGCATCGTTTGGCACAACGGTCATCCCTCCCTTTTTATGGACACAATGAATAGGACTCACCCAAGGGCTATCAGAAATAGGGTAAATCATTCCCGCGTCAAGGAGTTTAAGGACCTCCTTTTTGATGACGTCGTGAATTTTGGGGTTCACCCTCCTTTGACTTTGGATTGTTGGCTTGAAATCCTCCTCCATTAAGATTTTGTGTGTACAAAACTTGGGATCAATTCCCTTAATGTCGGATAACTACCACGCAATCGCCCCTTTGTGATCCTTTAGAACATCGATAAGTGCGGTTTTTTCATCATTCGAAAGATCCTTCGCAATAATAACCGGCAACTTGTCGTCCTCCTCCAAAAAGACATATTCGAGGTGAGGAGGTAAATCTTTCAATTCGAGGATAGGTGGTTCCTCAAGTAAAGATTTGGGCTCGATACTCATAACCTCCTCGGGTGAAGGAAATGGGAAATCGTTGAGAAAATCCTTAATAATCGAGAAGTCCTCATCGTTGTCGAGGTCTTCGTCACAAGTACGTGGAACATCGAATTCTTCCAACGTAAAACCACCTCTTTCAAATGGAGTGAAGGTTGGTGTCGAATTATCAAGAATTGGATCTAACATAGTGGGATTGCCACTAGTTTCTTCATCACCAAACCCTAAAACTTCTTGTGAAAATTCCTCGCAAACCACGTCGATCATGTCAACGAGGTTTATGGTAGCAACGGAATAAACATGAGAAAGTTGAGAATTTTGAGTTGCGTTTATAACAAGTTCCTCATCGTTGAAACGTAAGGGGATCTTTCTAGCATGCACATCAATTAAAGCCATAGACGTATCTAAAAACGAACGACCTAAAATAAGAGGAACTTGAGGATCCGTGGGGATATCAACAACGATAAAGTCTACGGGATAGTAGAACTTCCCCACTTTCACAAAAACGTCTTCCGCCAAACCACATGCAAGAATCGTGGAATGGTCGGCCAACTCAATAGACATTCGTGAAGGAGTAAGATTAGGAAGATTGAGCGACTTGAAGATTGCAAGTAGCATCAAGTTAATGCTAGCACCAAGATCGACCAAGGCATAGCATTCTTCCATATCTTGAATTGCACAAGGGATCAAAAATTTACCGAGATCACCGACTTTTTGAGGTATGCGATTAAGATACACCGACGAACAACTAGACATTTGGTGCAATTTCTTCTTGTTGTTCAACATACTCTTAAAGTTAGCGGCAAATCGAGGCATCATGACCAAGGCATCGGCGAAACTCACATTAAAGTGCAAATCACGAAACATTTTCATAAAAAGCTCAAATTGGTAGTTGTCGCGCTCTTGTCGTTTCTCCTTCCTAAGTCTCGATGGGTAAGGCAAGGGTGGTGTGGGTTGGGGCATAGGCATAGCCTTTGGAATCTCGGGTTCCAATATGGGTGATGGGTCGACCGTAGGTGTGGCATGAGCGGTACTTTGTGGTATTGAAATATGCTCCTTTTCGACCACCACCTCGGGTTCTTCCTCAATTTCCTCCACCGTTGGAGTAATTGGTTGAGGAGTCGGTTCCTTAAGTGCCTTACCACTACGTGTGGTAATCACTTTCATCTCTCCCTTCGGGTTTGAAATGGTGTTACTAGGCAAACTACTCGAAGTAGAGGCTTTGTTCCCCATGACGGCTTCTAAAATGGCATTAAGCTTAGCATCAAAACTATTAAACTTCAAATCTTGACTAGCGGCTTTTTGGTCAATTCTTTGTTCAAGCCTAGCATGACTTTGCTCTATCTTGTTGTTTTGACCTCGAATTTGGTTAGCAAAATCATTTTTTAATTCATTCCTCATGCTAAGATTTTCTTTAACAAAGTTAGCTAACTCCTTGGTGTTCTTAGCCGTGTCCCTAGCTTGATTAGCCAATTGCTCTTGAATGTTTTCCAAAATCTTATCATTTGTCGTGGCGTAATTCACAAAGTACATTGGAAGTTCTTTAGTGTCAACATTTTGAAGACCTTGACTCGTGTTTTGAAAATTACGGTTTTAGTTTTTGTTTTGCAGCTGGCTACTACTACTGCCTTGATTCCCATAGTTGTTATTACCCTTGTAATTGTTCTTTTGATTGCTTTGGTAACCAACTTGATTGTTTCGATAATTGTTAGCATTTTGATTTGGTGGAAAACCCGGTGGAGTCAATTGATTAGTGCGAGGAACTTGACCGTTTTGGTTATAAGTTCTCGCGGCCGCGAAGGCACTTGAAGTGTTATCACCGTTGGTAATGGACTCGGAATAATCGTGAGCTCCACCACAATACATACAAGAAACCTCAACCGCTTTAATCGTAGCGGGAGCGGGTTGTTCACCAACTTTAAACTCAATTAACAATCCTTTCAACTTATCAAAAATTTTGTTCTCCAAATTAGCCTCGATTTGACAAGCATCAACGGTGTGTGACAATGAAGGCGAAGACGAAGACGAAGTCTTACGAACACTTGACGTGCTACGAGGAATATACACCTTAGACCTATTCTCAATGATTAACAATGCTTCCTCGACCGTCTTACACAAGAAATTACCACCCGCGGCGGCATTAAGATAATCACGCTCATGATCGTTCAAGCCATTGTAAAACGTGTCAATTTGATGCAAGTCGGAAAAACCATGATGAGGACATTCGTGCAACATTTCCTTAAATCTATTCCAAGCCGTTGAAAAACTCTCATTATACTCTTGCGAAAACTTTGAAATCTCGTTTTTCAAGTGCGTAGTCTTAGAGGGCGGAAAAAATTGGTTCACGAATTTTGAAACGAGATCCTTCCACGTCAATATAGAATTAGGTGGCTCTTTCTCTAACCAAATTTTTGCGGGCCCCGCTAAGGAATACGGAAAAAGCATCATCTTAATCGAGTCGTTTGAGACGTCCTTAAACTTGCAAGTGGCGGTGAGACGATTAAATTGGCGAATGTGGTTATGAGGGTTGTCCTTTTTGTCACCTCGAAACTTGTTGTTTTGAATCATAGACAACAAACCCGTCTTAACCTCAAAATTCTCCACAAGGATAGCGGGAATCACAATCGCTTCTCCATAACCCTCGGTGGGTGCTTGAAGCAACTCCATCATAGTTCGATTAGCCATGGGTGCTTCTTTCACTACAATGGGTTCGTCAATAGGAGACTCCTCACTAGAAGGAGTGGTGGATTTGTTTCTTCGTTTACGAGCACGTCTTGCTTTAGAGCGAGTTTGCATAAACGTCACGTACAACGAGAAGGCGAGCAAAGAAGATTCCTTTTGGTGTTTTTACTTTTTCAATTTTTTGTGGTTTTTGATTGTTTTTACTTTTTTTGGATTTTTTGGAATGTATTAGTAGACACAAATCTACAAATCTCCTCCTTAATCAAATCTCTCGATTAAAGAAGCCTCAAGGAATGAAAACGATCACGTGAAGTGAACGCCTTCGATGACTTTAGAATGATGGTGGAACACCAAATCGTTCAAGAGGGTTTAATCAATAGAAACCAATAAAATATATATGATACTTAGTAATACTTTGGGCGGCAAAACCCTCGATTAGCTTTCAAAATCAAAATACGCACAAGCAAGCGGAGGAAACGAGGCGACGCGAAGCACTTAAGAGCCTTTTTCCTTTAGGTCGTGAAATACAACCGCCTTATACCCACCTTATAGTTTGTATTTCTCAAAATCGAGCTTCTCGAAAGTATTTATCTATTTTTGCCTTTTTCTTTGGTTTGAGATTTGATAGGTGTGAAAACACCCATCTTTTCTACCACTTAATTACATTAAAACGGGACCTAAACGTATATTTTATGTCGTAAATGGCGGAATTATGCGTGGTTTGTGTTTTTATTGTGTTTTAGGGTCGAGAAGGTGAAAAGTGGAGAAAACACGGCTTTCACGGGCTTTTATTGAAGAAAAAGACAAAAGACGAAGTTGAAAGATCAAGAGTGGAAATAACGGAAGTCCAAGACCAATTCTGAAGATTTATCGAAGAAAAAGTCAAAAGACGGAAGTTTACTAAAAAGCCGAAGAACTCAGGTTTAAATTATGAAGAAATTACAAGACGAGTTCAAAGAAATCCCGAGACGAAGTCTTAGAAGTCGAAGAATTTGAGAAGACTGAAAGACTGAAAGACTGAGGACCAAGATAGAAAGAAAGAGGAAGCCACCAACCACTCCCCTCTCCTATAAATACCACCCTCACAACATGTGAGAGGGGTGGTTAGTTTTAGGATTAGATTAGGAGTAGGTAGTTTCTCTCTCTAAACTTTTGCATTCTCTCTCTAGATTAATTTGTGTTTAAGCTTTTGTTATTGAATCCATGCTTTTTAATTAAGCTTTTAATTCACCATCTTCTTCCTTTCTAGTTCGATTTGTTCTTATTCATCATTGTTCATGTTCTTGAGTTTTTTATGATTTTGATCAAGTGGGTTTTGATTAATTTGGTTATGTTTGTTAGTTTTGATGATTTATTTTGATTGATTATTGTTAGTTGATGCTTATTGGTTGTTTCGTTTTAATATTTTGTTTGAATCTGATTAATTTGTGCGTTGGATCGTGTTACTGTACATCCCCTGTTCTTCAGTTTCATTGTTACTGTATCTTATCATTTCCCAGAAGTTTCGGATCAAGAATCTTTCATTCGGAAGTCTAAAGTTCCGGACCAAGTGCTTCATTCGGAAGTTAAAAGTTCCGAATGAAGGTAGCTTCATCCGGAAGTTTAAAGTTCTGAATGAAGGTAGCTTCATCCGGAAGTCGAAAGTTCCGAATGAAGGTAGCTTCATCCGGAAGTTCCAAAGTTCCGAATGAATGCTCCTTCATCCGGAAGTTCCAAAGTTCCGAATGAAGGATGTTTCATCCAGAAGTTTTAAAACTTACGAATGAAGGTTTCTGTCTAATTTTCTTTGTGATTTTTCTGTTTAAGTATTTTTGTCTTTTATATTCAAGCTTTATTTTTCCTGCTTTTCTTCTTTATTTGACTTTTTATTTTTGCTTTACTTTTAGTTTAAGTTTTAATTTGCATCATTTACTTTTTGTTAAGTTTTAATTTTACGTCCTTTCATTTCTCGTCATTTACTTTTAAAGTTTTAAATATCGCACCGTTTACATTTTAACTTGTTTTAATTTATCGTCATTTTTTATTAAGTCTTGCTCAATTATTCTCCAAAACCAAAAATATGTGTTTCACCAAGAACAACTAATCTCACACAATTAACCGGAGATCAATTCGAAGAGATACCGAGAAAACGAACTTTCAACTAGCAAAATCTCTATATTAAAATGGCGCCGCTGCCGGGGATACTTAACCATTGCAAAATCCCCTACACTTAACCATTGCAATGCCCTCATGCAATGCTTAGTGATAAAGCAAGGTTTACACTTTCCATCATAATCAACCTACCTTGGCCTTTATTAAACAACTAAGGAAAATAAAAAAGATAGAAAATAACAAGATGCAACAAGGAAGAAACATTTAAAGAAATCTAAGACTTACATTAGGGCTTGTGTGTCATGAATGTTTATCACCCTCAAGTTTCACGTTCCCCATGCCAAGCTTAAAAACAAGATCATTGTTAGTACAAGTTAGCATAACAAACATTTACTCATGCGGTTCAATTAATCACTTAAACTCCCTTATTCCTATGGGTATCTCTTATGTTTTATTGATGTCTTGAATGATCACGAGGATGCATTGTTGACTTATTTCGATAATTTATTTAAGCTGAAAGCAAAGTAGGACGATTTGATCAATAGTTAGCTAAAGGACAAAATCTCTTAAAACTGCTTCTCGGGATATCAAAAAGTTCATATCTTGGCATAACTCGGTTCACGATTTGAGACCTTTCTCGGGCCGATATTTGGCATGTACTTCATACTTCATATCTTGAGAGACGTGCTTGAGATAATGGTCTTCTCATCATTCATAGAGTTTCTTCACTTGGAGACTTTTGAGAGGTACTCCAACTTTGTTGACCACGACTTCATGATTATTTCTTCAATCTCTATTTGGGATTTTGAGATACAACGATCCGCCTCCTTTTCGGACTTGGATCTATTTATCTTCATACCTTGTCAGGGTCTTTTCGGATAGACTTCTCCATGATCTTTATGGGAATTGGTTGCTTTTCGTCGTGAGTCTTGATCCTTCATATTGATTTTGGGAATAATGCTTTTCACATCACCTTGGATCTTTAGCAATAAAATGGAATCCTCATGCCTTGTTAGGGCCTTTTCGGACTCGCCAATCTTCGCGCCCTGCTTCATAAGTTATGCCTTGGCTATGAACTCTTATCATTACCGAGCAACTTTTAAACGATCTTGGGCTAGAAGCTAAGTAACCTTTCAAATCGTACGACCTTACTTATTGCAGATAAATTATTAGAAAGTGATGGGAGAAAAAGGTCATAATTAACTCACATAAGTTAATGAGAGAATACCAAACATGTAACCAACTCTATCATTTCTCGTTCTCCACAATTTAAAATCTCAAGGAATAAGACTCGTGGATGCTTAGCCTAATAAACCAATTAAGGTCTACATGGTTAAGGATACTAGCTAGAGTGAACTTTGGATAAGTAAACTCGGGTTGAGTCAAAAAATTCACAACGGGCCTAATATATCTAAGATAACTAAACTTGTTAAAACCATTTTATTAAAGTAGCAAAAATAAAGGGAACTACAACTAGGCCAAAATAGATTAAAAATTTTGAAAAATGTCGAAAAATTGATTTTCCGGTTAAAATGAGGGCAAATACAAGGAAAAGGCCACTTAACTTCGATAGAAGTCCCCCCTACACTTAATATAAACATTGTCCTCAATGTTTAAGCATGTGGGCGTAAACTCCCCTACACTTAGGACATTGTGCACTTTGTTTAAATCTCGTTAAGGGAAAGACAACTAAAGAGATTCCTATTTTAATATTGAGAAATATAAAATAGTGAATCGAAAAGAGTTTAGGATAGAACCGGGAAGAAAGGAACACGGAATCACGGTTTGTCAAAAGTCATCAAGAGTGTGTCTTTGAAGCTCTAATCCCTGCACATGATAAGAAATAGAACAAGAAACACCAACGGGGCTCCCCCTACACTTATGGTGAAAATAGATAGATAATTGGGTTGCCTCCCAAAAAGCGCGTGTTTTTGTTGACCGAGTCACGAGCCTGACTCGTCCCCGAATTAAATGGTCCATGGGGAAGCCTCGCATGTGATACCGGGATCAAAGACCTTGTCCTCGTTCCCGGTTGACATCAACAAAGGAGAGGCGGAGGGATAAGTCTTGAAAGGGAGAAAGGTCCTTTCAACATACGTATAGTATGTGAATTCAAGATCCACGGGAGGTGGGTTGGGTATAGTAAGCACATTGTCATCCCCCAAAGACAATGGATGTTGAGCAAACGGCATAGCCGTATTGTTATCAATCATAACATAATCAATGTCACCTCCCGGATCAAAGCACTCATCCTCAGTGATAGTGGCTAAAAGGGAGGATGGAAGGTGCTCGGGAGGGGGACTTGGGTCAATACTTTCCTGCAGCAAATTATCAAAAATAATGTCCCCCTCCATGTCAGAGTCATCAATACCTGGAGGGATGGAGTGGATATCGATTTCGTCCAGCAATGGGTCATTATCTTCAACGGGAGGAATAGATGGAGGTAAAGACTTGGAAGGAGAAGTCAACGCTTCGATTTGAGCAATAAGAAGGTGCACTTTCCGTAATCCATCGCGAAGAAGCACGTCTTCCACCTTATCCACAAGATCATGTTCATCGGTGAACTGCTCGTAAACCGGAGAGAATAAATCGTCATTTTCTGCATCTCCCGGTGGAGATTGAGAAATTTCAAAAGTGAAATTCTCATAGTAGAGAGAAGAATCGTCATCACTAGGATCGACCTCTTCTGTAAGAGCAACGTCGTCCTCAGGCTCCATAGCAGGTAAGTCACAAACCTCATCATCCAATACTTTGTCGAGACCAACATCACTAAGCTCATTCAGCGAATCTAGATCCTTAGATGTAGAAGGAACATCGAGAGTAGGAGCAGTAACTTCAGAAGATGAGTTGAAAGTGCATACAGCATCATCGTCATCATCATCATAATAGTATTGACGCACAAGCGGAGGGGTATAATCACTAATATTAGATACTTGCTCTTGTTGCAGTCGTTTTTCCTCGTCCCTAAGTTCTTTAAGCAAAACAACGGCTTCTTGAAGTTGCAAAACAATGGTGTGTTTCTTCATTCAAGGTAGTGAGTTGTGGGTCAAGATGCATTTGCTGAGAGGGCTGATGATTGAGGGTGTGATGTGGGGGCTCAAAGTGTTGAAAACCTGAATTGTAGCAAGGTTGTGGCTCATAGTTGTTCATCGGTTGAGAATAATTAGAAACCGGGTTTGGTTCATAAAAATCCATAGGTGAAGAAAAATGAGGACACGTATTTGGCTCATAACAATTCATTGGTTGACAAGAATAGGTCTCGTGAGGACCCCCACAGTTGGTGCAAACCGGCAAAATCTCTATATTGTTTAAGAATAGGTCTCATAATAATTATGACCTTTTTCTCCCATCAAGATTCGAATACAATGATTGGGTAATGACCTCCCAAGTCAAGGTTGTGATTTCTCACGTATTTGGAGTACTTATAAATTTATTTTTCTACGTATACAATATATTAATAATATTCACAAAAAACGAAAAACCGATAATACGTATTAGTAGAGTGCTACTAATACAATTACTTTTATGGATATATATAAAAACAACAATGGTTCAACCAAAACACAACACGCCTCCCCGGCAGCGGCGCCAAAATGATGTTAGTGTTTTTGTATACCTTTAGGAAAAGGATGCACAAAGTAGGGCAAGTGAGCACGACGATTTAGGAAAACCGTGTGTGAATGACCCTAAGTGAGTTCGTTCTCGAGGAGGCAAGTGCGTTGTGTTAAGAGTTGATTAATGTTTGTGATTATATGATTGAGAAAGAAATGGGATTAAGAGAGAAAGACGGTTACGAAAACGAATTAAACTAAGACGAAAAAGGCGAAAACGTAAAACCGTAAATAGTGCCAAAATTAAAATTTTAACCTAAAAATTCCTAAAAATTACTAAAAATCCCCAATAATATTCTAAGAGTTTATAAAAAATCCAAACTTGCTAAAACCTTTTAATTAATTAGATAATGACTTTTTAATGCTAATTAAAGCCCTAAAATCACTTTTAATTATTAAAAAGCCTTAAACAAGATCTAATAGTTTTTAAACCTCAAAAATATCCTAATTAAGCTAAAAACTATTTTTAAAAATTTTAAATCCAAATTAAACTATTTTTTAACACTTAAAAACTATTAAAATCTATTAAATCTTAAATTAATTCTAGAAATTAATTGAAAAGTCTAAAAAATATTTGGAAAGTGACAAAACTCCTAATTAAGTGTCCTTAACCTAGGAAAAATGAAAAAACTAGAAAAAATCAACTTTCTATTTTTAGCAATAAAATAATATTAAAATATTCAAAAAAATAAAAAGTTTGTAAATAAATTCTAAAAAATTACCAAAAATCCTAAATAATTTAACTAAAACAAAAATGCAATCCAAATTTTCAGAAACCTATTTAATAATTTTATATTAAATTTTAAAGTTGCTTATAAACCCTAAAATCCTATAAAATAAAAAATAAGCTAAATTGAAAACCTAATAAGCCGTAAACCTCAAAAATACGATTAAAAACCTAAAAACTATTTTTTCAGATTTTTAAATTACTTTTTACTATTTTTTAGTGACTTTCTAAAAATTAAACTTAAAATAATCCTAATAAATTAATTAATAAAAGGAAAAATCTACTTTTTGCTCAGAAAAATCAATAACCCTAATACAAACCTAAGAAAATTGTTAAACAGGAAAAAGATTAAGGAAATAAGCTAGAAACAGCTTATTTAAAAGCTGCTGGCCAAATAAGTTATAAAACAAAACCTACTTAAATAAGTAATGGAATGAAAGGTAAACGTAAAAAGCCATCTAGATCACTGGTTAACACGCTAGCCCTTGGAAAGCAAGGTCGCGTGTTCGAGTCCAGGCAGGGTGAGCTTTTTGCAATTTTTTATTTTTTTTTACTTTTAAAACACAAACCAGTGACCTAATAACTCACAAAAACTCAATCACAATCCAATTTAAACAAGAATCAAACACTACAAATCCAAAAACGTGCCCAGGTTTGCACAACTTTCTGATGAACACACAAGTGTTTATTCACTTGTGCAGTTATGATCAAGAGGGCTTGATCTTTGATTTTTGTGGATGTTTGTGGTGGACAAAGGCACCCTTATACTCTTTGGAGTATAAGGAGTCAAAACAAATACAAAAACAGGTAAGGAGCACACAAATCAAGCACAAAAATAGCAAATGAAAGTTGCTGATATGGCTTATATGTTTCTGATTAGTTCTTGCTGATATACAATGCACACAAATGAAATTTAAGCCTTCATAACTTGCATACAAATCAACCAAGAGACAAGTAAGTTATAACACACCCTTAATCAATCTATAATCTAGCAAACATAACAAATTGATGGATCAAATTCACTCAAAAATCAGTCAAAATAGGCAGATTCAGATTATAGGCTATGTGTTCAATATTTAACATGCAAACTTGCTTAACAAACTTCCCAAACTGAAAATAAAACCAACTTATAACCTAATGACAAACAATTGAGTGATTATAACAGGATTTTACACACAAATTTCCAAAGAAACTCAGATAAATATACAAATCCAAACACCCCTTAAAAATTTCTGAAAACAAATTTTCAAAGCAAATCTCTTAAAAACTTATCCAAACTAGATCAAACCTAATCTAGCATGCATATATCAACAAGAAAACTCAATAACAAGGACAATAACAATCACTTAACAACTTTCATGCAATAATCACTTAAACACATAATTTTCAGAAAAATGAAGATGAAAAAGGGAAACAATGAGCTACCTTAAGGGTCCTACATCCAGGACCCTTAGTGGTTGAAAAACCACCTCCAAACAAGCCCGGGCTTGTGCTGAACTTTGTTGAGATTTTGATGAAATTTTGCTTAACAAAAATGAGTAAGGTTGGTTCCTTTTTGATTCTGCTAAGAGAAAAGGGAACAAAGCTTGTGTAAAAGCTTAATAGCTTGCCCCTAGCTTATAGATTAAGCTAGAAGGAAACCTTAGCTTATAGGTCAGATTATGAAAAACTTAAAAAAGAAAGAAAATGACCAAACCAATGGCTATTTAAACTTGGGTACCCACTACACCAGAACAAGCCATGGTGTTATGGACATACACAAGCTCAAATACCATCATACCAACACAATTAATCACCATTTTAACAGGTTTTGATTGAAATTTAAGATTTGAGAAAAGACTGAAAAACAAACAGAAACTTTGAAACTTAAAAACTTTTGCTGAAAATTAAACCAAACTTCAAACAATTAACTTAAATCAACTGAAATGTAAAGGGAACTCAATATTTCTCATCAACAACACTTAAACGATTTATATTCCTCAATAAACTGGATTTACAAAGCTTGTGAAAAAGGAGAAAAATCAAGAACAGAAACTATGCTAAGTCCTATCATGCCTTTATATAGAGGCTACAATGTGATTCTAGAAGTGAATAGAAGCTAAAAACCCTAACACTTGAACTTCCAATCTTGCCCTTGGACGATTTTGAATTTTCAGTCAAAAATAAGCCATGTGAAGATCTTTGGCTTGTAGCTAAGATGCCAGTGATGAAAAAGAAATCTTGGACGTCCATTTAGCCTTTGAGGACATGAAATTGTTGTGGGATGTTGATTTGCTGCCAAGTTTTTGTTTGAGAGTGAATAGTGGGGCAGGGGAGGGTTGGAGAGACATGTGAGGTGATGGTGATGGGAGTTTAAGGGTGGTTTTGGGTTTAAATGGTGTTTAATCAATGATCTGGAAATAATCACCCAAAAACCCTTTGATTTAATTGATGTTCTTCCTGGGAAAAACTAGGGTTTAAGGGTGGATTAGGGACGGGTTTAATCCAGTTTGGGGGTTTAATTATTTAAATTTTGTGTTTGGAGGGAAGGGTTTAACTGAATAATTAAATCAGTTTAGGTGAGTGGAGATGTGACGTGGTGAAGGGGTGGTTTGTGATTGGTTGATGGGTGTGAGTGGGTGAGGTGTCAACTTGTGAGTGGAGGGAATAGCTTAGGTTGTCTGGCAGGTTTGCCCCCTTATCTTTTCAACTTTGTTCAAGTTGTATAAAATGGCTATCAACGCCCAATATACACATGACAACTTTGGACAGCTTGTCATTTTTGGCACAAATACTTCCAAAGTTGAATCAAGGACTTAAAATGCAATTTCTTCATATCTCAAGGGCTGTTCTTGTCATGTCTTCATACTTCAAGGACTTTGACTTGTTTGTTGACTTCTTGAAGGACCATTATTGACAATTTAGATTCGTTGAGGGACTAAATTTGCCAATTCTTCAAAGTTAAGGGTCCTTTTTGTAATTTTGACAAACTTTAGGGACCAAACTTGTAATTATGAAGATACAAGGGTATAAAGTATCAATTCTAAAAACTTGGAGAACCAATCTTCAATATTCTTCAAATCTTTAAGGGTTTTCTTTGGAAAATTCTTCGTTAGGGCTTGGTTCATCGTGCGGCTTCGTTTCCCGTGTTCGTTTTTGCTTGATTCTTGTGATCTTTTGTCATTTTCTCAATATCTGTACCTAAAATACACAAGCAACAAACATAAGCATATATTTGGGTATTTTGATGATATTTAATGCATTTTAAGCCCAATTTGGACGATGAGACTATGTATAAAAGCAGTCTCATCACTAGGCCTTGGACTTCTTTTCTTTTTACACTCTTCATCTTTTGACTTCGTCTTTTCTCGTTTTCTTCGATAAAAGCCCGTGATAGCCCGTGTTTTCTTCCTTTTTCATATTTTTATCCTGAAACACAATAAAAACACAAACCACGCACAATTCCGACTTTTACGACATAAAATACACGTTTTGGTCTTTTTATTATTGGAAATAAGTGGTAAAAGGATAAGTGTTTTCACACTTATTAAATCCCCTACACTTGACCATTGCAATACCCTCATGGAATGCATTAATTTCAAAGTACATTTTACATTCCTCATCATAAATAACCCACCTTGGCCTTTATTAAATACTAATCTTTAAGGAAACTAAAAAGATAGCAGTATGTACAAAACAAGTAAAGCAATCAAAGACTTACATTGGGGTTTTGGCCGTCATGAATGTTTATCATCCTCAAGTTTTACGTTCCTCATACCAAGCTTAAAAACGTGATCATTTTTATTATAAGTTAGCAAACTAACACGAACTCATGTGGCCCAATTATTTACTTAGACTCCCTTATTCCTAGGTGTATCTCTTATATTTTAATTTTGTCTTGAATGATCACGAGGATGCATTGTTTGACTTATTTTGATAGTTATTTAGGCTAAAAATAAAGTGGGACGATTTAATGAATAGTTAGATAAAGGACAAAATCTTTTAAAACTGCTTCTCGTGACCTCTTAAAGTTCATATCTTGGCATAACTCTCTTCACGATTTGAGACCTTTCTCGGACCGATATTTGGCAGCGACTTCATACTTCAAATCTTGAGAGACGTTCTTGAAATTATGGTCTTCTCTTATAATAGGAATTTCTTCACTTGAAGTTTTTGAGAGATTCTTCTTACTTGGACCACGACTTCTTCATTTTTTTCCAATCTTTATTTGGACTTTGATATACAACGATCCGCCTCCTTTTAGGACTTGGAACTATTTATCCTCATACCTTGCTAGGGCCTTTTCCGATAGACTTCTACATGATCTTTAGGGGAGTATTTGCTTTTCGTCGTGTGTCTTGATCCTTCATATTGATTTTTGATAAATGATTCTTCACATCACTTGGGATCTTTAGCAACAAAATGTAGCCCTCATGCCTTGTTAGGGCCTTTTCGGACTCTCCAATCTTTGCATCCCGCTTCAATAAGTTATGCCTTGGCTATGAACTCTAATTAATACCGAGAAACTTTTAAACGATCTTGTGCTAGAAGCTAAGTAACTTTTCAAATCGTACAACCTTATTTATTGCAAATATATTTATTAACACGCGATGGGAGAAAAAGCTTATAATCAACTCACATAAATTCATGAAAGAATACCAAACTTATAATTGACTCTATCATCTCTCGTTCTCCACAATTTAAAATTTCAAGGAATGAGACTCGTGGATGCTTAGCCAATTAAATCAAAGTTTTGGGTTTTCAAGTCATCTATAGGAACTTGCGTTTTAAAGTTCCCTTGATAAACGACTTTCTAGGATCAATTATAGGAACTTGCGAAAAGTTCTTGTTCTTAACCCGTGCTAGTTAAGACTTTCGCGTTTTAAAGTTCCCGATATAAAAGCCTAGCAAAACTTGACTTAAACACGTTAAGGATACTAGCTAGAGTAAACTTGGATAAGTAAACTCAGGTTGAGTCAAAAGATTCACAACGTTTGAAAATAAAACCACTTTATTAAAAAATTTATTTTAGCAAGTAAAGTAAATAACGATAACAAAGGAAGATACTACTATACTACTAGGCCAAAATAGATTAGAAAGTTTGAAAAATGTCGAAAAATCGAATTATCCGGTTAAAAGGAGGACAAATTCATGGAAAAGACCACTTACTTCGATAGAAGTCCCCCTACACTTGATATAAACATTTTCCTCAATGTTTAAGAATGTGGGAGTAAACTCCCCTACACTTAGGACATTTTGCACTTTGTTTAAATCTTGCTAAGGGAAGGAAAACTATAGTGATTTCAATGTGAACATATAAGATATGAAATATTGAATCACGATAGTTTAGGATAGAACCAGGAAAACGGGTACACGGGATCACGGTCGGCAAATGTCAGCAAAAGTGCTCTCTAAAGCTTAAATCCCTGCACATCATAAGAAACAAGACAACAAACACATACGGGGCTCCCCCTACACTTATTATGAAAACGGTAAAGGATAGATCAACGGGTTGCCTCCCGAGAAGCGCTTGTTTTCGTTAACCGAGTCACGAGCCTGACTCGACCCAAAACTAATTCAAGGGAAACGTGGTGAGGGATGGAATCATCTCATCAGAGATATCCTTAACAAAGTACAGCTTCACACGCTGGCCATTCACTTTAAAATTAGGCCCATTTGGTTGAGAAAGCTGAATGGTGCCATAAGGGAAGACTTTGGCGACGGTGAATGGACCAGACCAACGGCTCTTCAGCTTGCCCGAGAAAATCTTCAACCGAGAGTTAAAAAGTAAGACTTGATCACCGATGTGGAACTCTCGGTTCTTAATCCTTGCATCATGGATGATCTTGGTCTTGTCCTTGTAGATTAATGAATTCTCATAAGCTTCATTCCTTAGTTCATTTAGCTCGTTGAGTTGAATCTTCCGAAGATCACCGGCTTTGTTGATGTCAAAATTGGCCAACTTCAAGGCCCAATACGACTTATGCTCTAATTCAATAGGGAGGTGGCATGCCTTCCCGTACATAATACGATATGGAGTGCAACAAATAGGTTTCTTATATGCGGTACGGAAAGCCCACAAAACATCATCTAACTTATCGTCCCACGAGGCACGATGCTCTCCCACAGTTCGCTCTAATATTCTCTTCAATCCACGGTTAGAAATCTCGGCTTGATCAATTGTTTGGGGATGATAAGCGGTGGAACGACAGTGATTGACATCCTACTTAGCCATGACTCGAGAAAATTGATCATTGCAAAAATGAGTACCGCGGTTACTGATGATAACACGAGGAACACCGAATCGAGCAAAAATTTGCTTCAGAAAGTTCACAACCACTCTCGCATTGTTCCTAGGTAGAGCCTTAGCTTCAACCCATTTGGATACGTAGTCAATGGCTACGAGGATGTACTTGTTCCCTTTAGATGATGGAAATGGCCCCATAAAGTCGATACCTCATACATCAAAAATCTCACATTCTTGTATGAAATTTTGAGGCATCTCATCTTTATGTGTGATCTTTCCTTGGTGTTGGCAAGCATCACAATGTTTAACCATTTCATGAGCATCATGATAAATGGAGGGCCAATAGAATCCAGAGTCGAACACTTTCTTCGCGGTGTAATTAGGACCAAAGTGACCATCGGTGGGTCCTTTGTGGCAAGCTTCGAGAATGTCTAAAGCTGCGGGTCCATCAACACACCGACGAATAATCAGATCAACACATTGTTTGAAGAGATAAGGGTCATCCCAAAAGTAAGTCTTAACATCTTTAAAGAACTTCTTCTTTTGTTGGGATGTTAACCCTTCGATGAGATACCACCCGCTAAGTAGTTTGTAATTTCCGCAAACCACGGGGTGTCATCAAGATTGGAATTCATAGACATTAAGGCCTCAAGGGGAAAAGAGTCATTGATCTCTTGATTCGGATGATCCCCTTGGTAAGGATCCTCAAGTCTACTTAGATGATCCGCAGCTATGTTTTCGGCTCCCTTCTTGTCACGAATTTCAATTTTAAATTCTTGAAGGAGAAAAACCCAACGAAGAAGTCTTGGCTTGGAATCTTGTTTAGTTAACAAGTACTTCAACGCGGAATGGTCGGTATAGACAATGGTGGTGGAAAGAACAAGATAGGGGCGAAACTTCTCAAAAGCATACACTACAGCTAAAAGCTCTTTTTCGGTAGTGGTATAATGCAATTGAGCCCCCGTCATTGTCTTGCTAGCATAATGGATTGGTTGGAAGTGTTTGTTCACTCTTTGGCCCAAAACCGCTCCAATGGCAAAGTCGCTCGCATCGCACATCAATTCAAAAGGTAGCTCCCAATTAGGGGTAACCAAAACCGGTTCCTTAGTTAGCTTGTCCTTAAGAAGATTAAAGGATTCAAGACACTCTTTAGAGAAGATAAAGGGAGTATCTTTTTCCAAGAGGTGGGTCATCGGGCGAGAAATTTTAGAAAAATCTTGAATGAATCGACGATAGAAGCCCGCATGATCAAGGAAACTTCTCACACCCTTCACGGTTGAAGGTGGAGGTAATTTAGCAATAACATCGACTTTAGCACGGTCCACTTCAAGACCGGCTTTGGAGATTTTATGTCCAAGAACAATGCCTTCTTGTACCATGAAATGACATTTTTCCAAATTAAGAACGAGACGAGTGTCTTCACACCGCTTAAGCATGCGTTCCAAATTGGCAAGGCAAGAAGAAACGGAGTCACCATAGACCGAGAAATCATCCATGAAGACTTCCATAGTTTCTTCAACCATGTCATGGAAGATAGCCATCATACACCTTTGGAAAGTCCCACGAGCATTGCATAAGCCGAAAGGCATTCGTTTGTAAGAAAATGTTCCGTAAGGACAAGTGAATGTGATTTTCTCTTGGTCTTTGGGATCGATGGGAATTTGAAAATACCTGGAGAAACCGTCTAAGAAGCAATAATAGTCATTACCCGCTAGACGTTCGAGTATTTGGTCCATAAAAGGAAGGGGAAAATGATCCTTTCTCGTAGCATCATTGAGTTTACGATAGTCTATACAACTCTCCACCCTGTAACGAGACGAGTAGGAATCAACTCGTTGTTTTCATTGGGCACAACGGTGATTCCGCCTTTCTTAGGCACATAATGGACCGGACTAACCCATGGTGAATCCGAGATAGGGTAGATCATTCCCGCATCAAGAAGTTTGATAACCTCTTTTTTGATAACGTCATGGATCTTGGGATTCACCCTTCTTTGGTTTTGAATAGTGGGGTTTAAAGTCGTCCTCCATGAGAATTTTATGTGTGCAAAAGTGAGGATCAATTCCACGAATATCGGAGATTTTCCAAGCAATCGCTTTCTTATGATTCTTAAGCACGTAGATAAGTCGATATTTTTCTTCTTATTTCAAGTCATTAGCGATGATGACGGGTAACTTCTTATTGTCTCCAAGGAAAACGTATTCGAGATGAGACGGCAGATCCTTAAGCTCTAAATCTGGAGGATTTCGATGGACGGCGTAGTCAAAGTCGGATCAACGATAGAGATTTCCTTAGGAGATGATGGATAAATATGGTCCTCATTGAGAAGTTTCTCAATGGTACGAATTTCTTCATCCCAATTGGAGGGAGAATCGTCATATTGTAAGTCCACATCCCCTAAAGTTGCTTCAAATTCTTTCAAAAGGAAATCACTTTCTCCAAATGGAGTTAGTGAAGGAGCAATAGAGGCAACGCTCTCAACATTGGGTAGAGAAGAAGAACCACTTTTACAAGCGTCTTTGAAATTCTCTTCACAAGCCTCATCAAGAACGTCAATGAAATTAACGCTCTCGTTTTCATAAGGTTGCTTAGAAAGTTTACCCATGTTGAAGACGATTTTATCGTCACCAACTCTCATGATTAATTCGCCCGCGGCTACATAAATAAGAGTGCGACCGGTCCTCAAGAATGGACGTCTAACGATTAATGTAACACGGGGGTCCATCTCGTAGTCAACGACAACAAAATCCGTCGGAAAGGTGAATTTGTCGACACAGACGAAGACATCTTCGTCTATCCCCACTGGATAAGCAACCGTACGGTTAGCTAATTCCAATGTCATCCGTGTGGGGACTATCTCGGGTAGATATAATTGTTTCCAAACAATTAATGGCATTAAGTTTATACTAGCACCTAGATCGGCTAGGGCCATGCAATTCTCTACCCCGGGGAAGTTGCAAGGAATGAGAAAACGACCCGGATCACCAAGTTTGGTGGGTAATTTCCTTAAGAGCACTGCGGAGCAATTCTCATTAAGTTGGGTCTGAGAGATATCAAGAAGCTTTTCTTTTTCACTGCGGATATCTTTAAACATTTTAGCATATTTCGGCATGTGAGCGAGAGCCTCGGCAAACAAGATGTTGAAATTCAGTTGTTTAAACATTTTAAGAAAGTTAGAAACCTGAATATCATCCTTGTTCTTCAACTTCTCTTTCCTCAACCTTGAGGGATAAGGTATATTGGTTTGAGATGAAGGCTTTGGAATAGAATTCTCACTCACATCCTTAGGTGGTGGAGGGGTGGAAGTAGAAGGTGGAGGAATTGGTGGAATAGAAGGTGGAGGAATTGGATAAGGAGACTCGTTTTCCTTTGTCACAATCACCGGGTTCCTTTAAACCTTTTCCACTTCGAGTGGTGATTGCTTTCATCTCCCCTCTTGGATTAGCAACGGTGTTACTCGAAAGAGAACCCAAACCAGAGGCTTGATTACTTTGGAAAAAACTAGCCATCATATCCCTTAAGTCATTTGTTTGACTGGTCAAAGAGTTTCGCATATCGGCTCAAAGATCATTCCCTTGTTTCGCCAATCTCCTTTCAATTTGATGATTTGCCGCTGAAGATTCTGCACTATCGCATCATTAGTCCTCATGTAAGTGTCAACCTCTTGATTAAATGCGGTGGGTTGGGTGGGAGGAAGAGCATGGTCGGCAGGTGGTTGATAAGCGGGTTGTTGGTGAACTTGATTGTTTCCTTGAGGTGGATATGAGTTTCTTTGGGTTTGATATTGATTTGGAGCTCGAGGTTGGTTTTGATTGTTGCGATTGAGGTTGTTTTGGTTTTGAGGGGGGAAACCGGGTGGTGAAAGGAAATTTTTTGAACGATAACTGAGAAAATTGCGGTCACCTTGAGGACGTGCTTGATAGCCTCCCGTAGAAATGTTACCGTTGGCAGCATACACATTTTCCGGATAGTCATGAGTCGAAGGACAATCGGTGTATGAATGAGATCCCCCACATATTTCACATGACTGACTCATAGCATTAACTTGCGCATTGATGCTTTTGGTATTGTTAGCGGTTTGTAGAGCAAGTGTTTCAATAATCTAAGTAAGCTTATCAATTATCTTGTCGGCGTCACTAGTACTAGCACTAGCCACATTAGTCCGAACACTCTTAGTTTGCACTCTAGACTTATTCTCAATAATATCCCATGCGGCATTAGAAGACTTAAGCAATATATTACCCCCGAGGCACTATTTAGTGAATCATGGTCATTCATGCTTAAACCATTGTAAAAAGTATTAATTTGATGTACTTTTGTAAAACCATGTTGTGGACACTTTCTTAAAAGTTCCTTAAAACGGTCCCAAGATTCACTAAATGTCTCGCCTTACTTTTGTTCAAAGTTAATGATTTCATTCCGCAAAGCGGTAGTACGTGAGGGTAGGAAAAAGTAGTTGATGAATTTGTTCTCTAAATCCGACCACGTAAGAATACTTTGTGATGGTTCCTTATCAAGCCAATGGCGGGCTTGTCCCTCTAAGAAGAAAAGAAAAAGTTGCAAGTGAATCACCTCTTGTGAAACCCCATTATACTTAACCGTATTAGTGAGTTGAAGAAACCTTTTTATATGGTCATGAGGATAATCAAGTGTATGCCCCAAGAATGGTTGAGCAGAGACCATTTGAATGAAGCCGGATTTGAGCTCAAAGTTGTCGGCTCCAATCTCGGGTATGACAATAGCATGGTGTTGCCCTCCACTTGCGATTGCAAAAGCTCGATCATTGGTCGATTGCCCATGGTGACAATAGGTGGAGTTTCGACTTCGGCTTGAATTGCTTTCTTCTTACGAGCACGGGTACGCATACACACCTACAAAATAAAAGAAATATAGACAAGAAAAATTTTTGGTTTTTTATGTTTTTCTTTTTTTTTTTTGAATTTTTGAATTTTTATGGATTTTTGAAAATTTAAGCAAGAAAAATAACGTTCAAAAGTGAACGGATCCCAAAATCCAACGCGTCTCTCACTAAAAACCGTTAATCTTAACGAAAAGAGCCGACAGCGGCGCCATTTAATACAAGGTATTACCTCGTATGAAAGTTCGTTATTCCAGTCTTTTCGAATTGATTACTAGTTAAGAGTGCGACTTAGTCGTTCTTGGTGGAAAATAAAATGGTTCGATTATCTATTTTAAACTAAAAACAAATATGAAAATGTCATTGAGTAAAAATAAAAGTTTTAAACACTAAACTGAAAATTACGAGTTAAAAATAATTGATTTAAAACTTAAAACTTAAAACTTTGTAAACATAAAAACTTAGTAAAAGAATGCTGGAAAAGTTAAATTGGAAATTAAAATAAAAGAAAGTAAATAGAAAATAAAACTTAATCCGTCGGAATACCCCATCGGAATATGGTCGGAATGAAAGCATCGGAATAATAACCATGAAAAACTATCGGAATAATTCATCGGAATATGTAAAAGAAATCCTATCAGAATGTTGAAAATCGAAAGCTATCGGAATGATACTTTGTCGGAAAACAAACTATCGGAATACACCAAAAAAAAGAAAACAATCGGAATGTCAAATAGCCCTACCGTCGAAATACTAGTCGGAATATCAATCGGAATCACAAACCCTTTTCCGATAAAAAGTATCGGAATAAAAATGAAGCTGTCGGGGATATTGGTCGGAAAAGGAAACCCTTTTCCGATGGAATGAAATTCGCAATTAGCCAAGTTAATAAGCTGCTTTTTAATAAGCTTAAACTAAGACTTAACCAAATTAATAATGAAAAGATCTCAATAAGAACGAATAAGAACCTTTCAAAACTCTAAATAAGCAAAACTTTTAAATCAAACTTTAATAAAACGAGACTTTTTAAGAAAAGTAAAAAGTAAATAAGCTAAATACAAAATAAGCCAATAAGCATGATAAGCTCAAAGTTTAATCCGTATAAAACTTAGATATAAACCAAAAGATAAACTTTTTTATCTCATAAACATCAAGATTAAGCAAGATGTATACTTAATCCGAATCAAAATCAAAATCAAAAACAAGAAAGGTAGAATAAGATTAAAGATAAAAGCTTAACTTGAACTTGTAGATTAATGATTCTAAAATACAAGATTGAATTAAAGCTTAAACATGAAAGAAATAAAAGATGAAGATTTAGTGAGAGAAAGTTAAAAAGTTTCTCTCTAAAGATAAAAACTAGAAACATGAAAAGTGAATAAAAAATGACTAACTAACACCCTCCTAATGACACATTAGGAGGGTATATATAGGAGGTGGGGAGTGCATGTGTTGCTTCCTTCTTTCTTTCTTCTCGTCTCGATTTAAATTCTTTGTCTTTCTCGACGTCGTCTCGGGATTTGTCGATATAAATTGAACTTGTCTTATAATTTTCTTCTTCTATTAGACTTGAGTTCTTCGACTTTATTAAACTTCCGTCTTTAGACTTTTTCTTTGATAAATCTTCAGAATAGGCCTTGGACTTCCGTTCTTTTTACACTCTTGATCTTTTGACTTCGTCTTTTCTCGTGTTCTTCGATAAAAGCCCGTGATAGCCCGTGTTTTCTTCCTTTTTCATATTTTTATCCTGAAACACAATAAAAACACAAACCACACACAATTCCGACTTATACGACATAAAATACACGTTTTGGTCTTGTTATTATTGGAAATAAGTGGTAAAAGGATAAGTGTTTTCACACTTATTACTCCTCAACAAGGATATTTTCTAATTGAAGCACAACCAGCACAAGCCTTCTACTCCAATGAACTTCCACCAATCCAAGCACCGGTCTTCACTCCAAATGATACGGCAGCTGATGTTCTAAACCATCTCACTGCCTACTTGTCAAAACTTGTTGCAACCAGAGGATTTCCACCAACAAACAATCAACTCCGCACCTCTTCAAATCCTCGACAACAATCCACTGTTCAAGATGGTCAAGTGACGGTGCAACCTATTCAGGGAAGGAAAACTTCATATGGACCTCCTACAAGGACTGTGAATGCTCAAGTTGTGAATTCTCAAGCTAATGGAAATGGAAGCCCTATTGGTCCTCAACAGGTTGTGACTTGCTACAATTGCCGAGGACAAGGTCATATGGCTAGGGAATGCACTCAGCCAAAAAGGAGAAGGGATGCAACGTGGTTTCGTGAGAAGATGTATTTGGTCGATGCTCAGTCTAAGGGAAAGATTTTGGATTCAGAAAAGTTAGCATTTCTTGCAAACCCAGGGGCAGCAGATAATGAAGGCATTGTAGTCGTTTCCACTTCTAATGCAACTTATCAAGCAGATGATCTTGACGCATATGATTTGGATTGTGATGACATTAACTCTGCCCAAGCTGCTCTCGTTGCTAATCTCTCTCACTACGGTTCTGATGTTGTCAGTGAGGTACCAACCACATCTAATAATAATGATGATAACCAACATCAAGTTGGGCATGAAAATGACAACCTCGAACAGCATTCGGGAACTAGTAACTCAAATGATGTGGTACCTAATCCTACACATTTGAGTGAACCTCAACCAAATGCTACGACGGGTATGGAATCTTATGCCAAACATGATTTGGTCATGGTGCCTAAACATATTATTGATCAAATGCATATGGCTCTCAGACAATCCGTAGATACGAATTCCACCCTAACAGCTGAGCTTGCGTTGCATAAAGAAAAGGTTAAATCTTTTGAAATGGTCCATCACGCTGAAAAAATAACTTATTCTGTATTTGACCAATTTCTTTTTGAAAAGATTGAACACTTGAAAGAAATAGAATCATTAAAAGCTAATCTTTCCAATGAATTAAAAGCAAAAGAATCGGTTGTCAATGATTTTCAGAAACTTAAAATAGATTTCAAAACTCTCGAGTCTATAAAGTTTGGATCAGAAATTAATGCTACCAAACTTCTTAAATTCAAAGAACAACAGCTTTTAAAACAATACGCTTCCACATAAAAGGTTCATCTTTTAACTAAATCATTTAAAGAACTCGAACTTAAGCGTCTTCAAGATTTACCACCTAATCCTGGTTTTGCAAAACAAGCTCAGGAATATATTCCTTGTCTTTATGATGTGACCCTTATTGGTAATCGAAGGAAGCACCTTATGTTCTAGTACTGAGGAGACACAGTCACTTACGGAAGAAACTCATTCTAAAATGCTTTCAAAATTCCATAAGATTGATTATGATCAGTATAACAAAGATCATTTGTCTAAAAAGACCCGTATTCGTTTACAAAAGGAATTAGCTCAATTAACAGTCTTTGTGTCTCAAAGTTTGTCAACGGAAAACCCTCCTAGTACGTCTCCTACACTTGTCAAAAAGGATTTAACTAAGTTAATTCCACCGATAAGTAAGGCTTCCGTTAGCTTAAATGCGGTACACCAGCACTTAGCCGATTTTGACAAGGTCATTTTGGAACGTACGCCGGCTTCGGCCATAACGGAAGGTGAATGGAATTTTGAGCACACAAGAGCTGCATTTCGAGACGAAATTGTTCCATTTGTAAACAATGTTAAAGCTTGCCTTAGTACTATTGATCAAGATTTGCTTTTGGAAATAGAAGAAGTTAGACGTGTTTTCAATGAAATGGATGATGCTTATGAAAACAGTTTACTTGAAATAGAACGGGTTTCACGCCAAAATGATCAGCTTCTGAAGCAAGTGATGTCTCATGATATAGTTTCCGTCTGTGTGAATAAAAGTGTTGATAATGATTCTATTGTGCATAATGTTGAATCTGTGGATAATGTGGTAGATAATACTTGTCACAAATCTGACGCTTAATTTTTAAAGCTTCACGATTCTTATACTTTGCTTTCAAAAAGTTTTGATGAGATTCAAACACATTGTATTTCGCTTGAATGCAAGAAACAATTTATTCAAGAAATCTTTGAAACATCATTTGAAGGTATTAATATCGATGATGCAAACTTTCAAAAGAATTTTCGATTGAATTTACAACCAAGACAGCGTCAGTCGAGTGACAAGGTTGCTAAATCATTGCCGATAGACATAGAGAAATCTAAGGAGCTTAATTGTTTGAACGTACTTGAGGCCGCTAAGAATTTCAAACTTGATCTAGATAATCGAGTTTCCAAGATTTTGTCCAAAGTTGATAACTTAAAACAGAAAAATACACAACTCTTCGATTCAATAAAGCCCGCATGTGCTAACACCACTGCACAGAATCAATCATTGATTGAACAATTGAATCAAAAGTCGGTGGAAATATCTGATTTGAGGGAACAAATTTGTGATAAAAATCTGGCTTTGACTGAGTTAAAGGAAACACTTCGTACCCTAAAAGGTAAGAATGTTGTGGATAACGCAGCCACTGTCTTAGCACCGTCCTCTAGTGCAATCAAAAGGAACCTCATTGCCGTCACACCACTTAACAAGGGCCCTAGGACTAAACCATCTCAAACTTTGGTCACTAAAGATAAGGCGGAATCAAAACCAGCTTCTAATATTCCCGTGTTGCCTTCTACAAGAGTAAGCACCACTACTAAGGCTCAAAGATCTAAGCTTAAAAGAAACAAGAAGAATGATAGGATCTTGCCCCCATCTAGTAGTCAAGTGAAGAAGAAAGTATAAGACCATCCTGGGAATGTTATTTCTATTTTGAATAAAAATAATCATGTAGCTAAACCTAAAGGCTTTGCGGTTGTTCAGTGTTCTAAGCCTACTGTGAATTCTAATTTGAAATGTTGGAATTGCAATGAATGTATGTTTTCTAGTCGTCATGAATCTTGCCTTATTGACCATGTGAATGAGATGAATGCCCAGAAAAAATGGATTAGAATGGAAACCGACTGGGAAAGTGTTAACCCAAGTTGGTTGGATGTGGCGCCCCACTGGTAGAACTTTCACTATAATAGGAAATGCGTGCCCTTTGACTAGGATCACTCCCATTACAGCGAAGAAAGCGTGCCCTTTGACTAGGAGTACCAAGGCTACCAAAACACAAGTGTGTACTTTAACTAGGAACACCAACACTACTTTAGGAAACAAGTGCCCTTTAAATAGGTCTACTCCCACTGTAGTGCCTGCTAATAATCCAAAACCTAAGAAAGTTGGTACAGTAAAACCTGTAAGTGCTAAAACTCACAATAGAAAACGCATGAAATCTAAGGGTAACACAAATGTTAGCAATTATGATAATATTATATCTGTATCTTCTAACACTCCGGAAGCAATAGTTTCCAATGCATTGTCTACTGTTGTTGTTGAAAACAGGTGGTCCAAATTGTTCTCTGGTATTTGGACTCTGGTTGCTCTAAACATTTGACCAGAGATCGCTCTCAGCTCAGAGATTTCGTCAGCAATTTTCTTGGTACGGATCGATTTGGAAATGATCATATTGCAAAGATAATGGGTTACGGTGAATATCATATTGGTAATGTTATAATTTCAAGAGTGTATTACGTGGAAGGTCTCGGTCACAACTTATTTTCTGTGGGATAATTTTGTGAAGCAAACCTAGAAGTTGCTTTTCGAGAGCATACCTGCTTCATACGTAATTTGGAAGGGGTTGATTTATTGAAAGGTACTCGAGGGAATAATTTGTATACTTTGTCTTTACAAGACATGATGGCCGCTTCTCCAGTATGTCTTCTCTCCAAAGCGTCGAAGACTAAGTCATGGTTATGGCATCGACGGTTATCTCATCTTAACTTTGACGCTATTAATCATTTGGCGAAAAACGAACTTGTTCGTGGTCTTCCTAAACTTTCATTTCACAAGGGCCATTTGTGTTCCTCATGTACAATGGGGAAAAGCACTAAGAAATCATACAAACCCAAGACTGAAGACACCAACCAAGAGAAACTTTATTTGTTGCATATGGATCTTTGTGGGCCAATGCGTGTTGAAAGTCTTAGTGGTAAAAGCTACATCCTCGTCATTGTCGATGATTACTCTCGGTTTACATGGGTGAAATTTCTTACAACAAAAAATGAGGCACCTAAATTCATCATCGGATTTCTCAAGATGATTCAAGTGCGTCTCAACACTACTGTCCGACGCATTCGTACAGATAATGGAACCGAATTTGTGAATCAAATTTTGCGTGATTATTATGAAGAAGTTGGCATTTCTCATGAAACATATGTTGCTCGCACTCCACAACAAAACGGTGTCGTTGAAAGGCGAAATCGCACACTTATGGAAGCTGCTCGAACGATGTTAATTTACGCAAAGGCTCCATTGTTTTTATGGGCAGAAGCAATATCTACAGCAGTGTACACCCAAAACTGGTCACTAATTCGTAGACACCATGGTAAAACACCTTATGAGCTTCTCCATGGAAAAGTACCAGATTTATCATATTTTCATGTATTTGGTTCTCTTTGCTATCCAAATAATGACAGTGACAATTTGGGAAAACTTCAACCAAAGGCTGATATTGGTATTTTCATTGGTTATGCACCGCAAAGAAAGCATACCGAATCTACAACCGTAACTCTTTAAGATCCTAGAAACTATGAATGTTGATTTTGATGAGCTGACAGCAATGGCTTCTGAGCAAAGCAGCTCTGAACCCGCACTTCATGAAATGGGACCCAGTAACATTAGTTCTGGTCTTGTCCCAAATAACCCTACTTCATCATCATTTACACCACCTACTAGGACTGAATGGGATACGTTGTTTCAACTATTCTTTGATGAATGCTTTACTCCTCCAAGTATTGTTGCTCCAGAATCTGAGGTAATAGCTCCGGTAACCGAAGTTGTCGCTCCAGCAACCGTTGCACAGTCAGATACATCTGCACCTACAATTGGTCGAGATATACCTTCAACGAGTAATTCTCAACCAACTAACAAATCAACTACTCATGTCATGCCTATTGATGATGAAGAGGATGATGATGATCACGATTTGGAATTCGCTCAAAGGCGTGAACTTCCATTCTTTGGTGTACATATTCCCGACCCTAATCAAGTTGGGTCGTCCACCTCAGAGGAAGCTCCTACCACGGTTTACTCCAATCCACAGATTCGTGAACATGACAGTAAGTGGACAAAGAATCATCCTATAGATTCTATTATTGGTGACCCTAATCGTCCGTTATCCACACGAAGTCAGCTAAAATAAAATTTAATGTTTTGTCATTTTGATGCTTTTCTCACTGAAGTTGAACCTAAGACATGGCAAGAAGCTTTTACTCAATCCTCTTGGATAGAAGCTATGCAAGAAGAACTTAATGAATTTATACGTCTTGAAGTATGGGGACTTGTCCTATGCCCGGATCAAGTGCAGTTACTCACTTTGAAATGGGTTTACAAGGTGAAACTCGATGAGTTAGGTGGAATATTGAAGAACAAAGCTCGATTAGTAGCTCGTGGATAAAAGCAATTATTAGGCATTGACTTTATAGAATCCTTTGCACCTGTTGCATGTTTAGAAGCTATTAGACTATTCCTTGCTTATGCATCCCACATGAATATGATCGTCTATCAGATGGATGTGAAGACGGCATTTCTCAATGGAGAAATTAAGGAAGAGGTCTATGTTGAACAGCCAGATGGTTTTTTGAATCCTAAATATCCTAATCATGTGTACAAGCTTAAGAATGCTCTCTATGGGTTGAAGCAAGCTCCACACGCATGGTATGATCTATTGTCACAATTCCTCATTACGCAAGGCTTCACTAAAGGCAAGGTGGATCCCACGCTGTTCATTCAAAAACGAGGTAAAGATATGATTATGTTACAAATATATTTTGATGATATTACATTTGCAGCCTCGACCCAAACCTTATCCGACGAGTTTGGGAAACTCATGTCTTCCAAGTTTAAGATGTCAATGATGGGCAAGGTATCATTCTTCTTAGGACTTCAGATATCTTAGAGTCCCAGAGGCATCTTTATCAATCAATCCAAGTATGCCCTTGAATCGCTAAAAAATTATAAGATGGAATCTTGCGACCCCGTGGATACTCCAATGGTGGAACGAACTAAACTTGATGCAGATCCACATAGAGTTGCCGTTGATCTGACACTTTATCGTGGAATGATCGGTACCCTTCTGTATATCACAGCCAGTCGACCTGATCTTCAGTTTGCTATATGCATGTGTGCTCGGTATCAAACTAGGCCTACTGAGTTACACTTAGCTACTGTTAAACGGATCTTTCGGTATCTTAAAGGAACCATTAATCGGGGACTATGGTATTCGAAGGTCTCTTCGATTGCACTTATAGCATATGCAGACGCGGATCACGCGGGTTGTCAAGACACAAGGCGTAACACAAGTGGAACTTTGCAACTACCAGGAGATCGACTAATCAGTTGGGCATCAAAAAGGCAGAAAAGCGCTGTAATTTCAAGTACGAAAGCAGAATACATAGCTATGTCCGGTTGCTGTGCTCAAATTCTTTGGATGAGATCGCAATTAACCGACTATGGTCTAGGGTTCAACAAAATTCCGATGTACTACGACAACAAGAGTGCAATTGCCTTATGCTGCAACAATGTTCAATTCCCCTGGTCGAAGCATATCGACATTCGCTACCACTTTATCAAGGAGCAAGTGGAAAATGGAGTGATCGAGCTTTACTTTGTCCGATCTGAGTATCAACTGGCGGATATTTTCACAAAGGCTTTAGATCACGCTCGAATGGAATTTTTGGCCGACAAGCTAGGAATGAGAACCTTCTCACCTGAGACTCTAAAGGAATTGGCAGATGAAGCGAAAGAATAGTGGTAGTAAACTATTCTCCGTATTCTTGATGATCATCTGTATATATTATTTATATTTTTATCCACAAAAGCAAAATACAAAAATATAAAACCATATAAAAACCATAAAAATTGAAAAATTCAGAAAAATCCAAAAATATTATTACTTTATTTTTCAAAGGCATGTCTTTTGGTACGATAATATTTACGGCCTTAGAAATGTCGATTAATATTGACACAGCGCCATAAATAGAGTTCGTACAAAAGTTGTAAATATTTCATAAAACATGCCCTAATGGCTTGTAGTTATTTCTGACTGCAACCTGGTTTTCACATTAAAGTCAAGTATTTCTTATGAAAGCTTTGACTCACAACGGGAATTTATTTTTTCGGGCAAGGTTTACTTTAAAACCTTGTAAGGGATCAAGTTTACTTTATAACTTGGTCTAACACAAATTAATGTACGCTTCAGTGCATTTATTTGTTAAAACAAGAGAAGTCTTGTTTTTATGAAGCTATCATATGTACAACCATAGCTATCCACAATTGGTATCTACATACTCAAAGATGCGACTACTAAAATGGCGACTACAACTCTTTCAATAGAACACTGGTCAACAATTGGGGGGAGCAATTGTCAAGCATTCAGAATCTTCGATGTCGAACGTGCCAAGTTCACAAGTTGGTGTCAAGACAACAATACCAATCGTACATGTGGTTTCAAGAGATGACTTCAGACGTGACGAGGTGAACAACATATGCTGACAAGAACCATGTGATCTTATCATATGATGTTCTCATCAATCAGGTCCAACCTTGTCAATTTTTTCTAATATGGTGAATATGTGATCATGTTACAAATCGGTATCATATCTCATACATTTGGTATCATGAAGATAAAACGGACTTGCATTTTTCTTCCCAAAACCTTTGTTAATACTTCATTAAATAAATTGATATTAAAAACATCGATTGGGTTAATATTTTTAATATGGGGAAGAAAAGGTGATTTAATATGGGAAATTATCACAAATGGTTTGACTTAATGTGTTGGCTCATCCCGACATATACGAAATGTTTTCGAATATCGTGGCATATGTTAAGGGGGAGCAAAACGGATTTGCATATCAAAATGGATTTTCATGGTGACATATACTTACCCAAAATCCATTTATTTCACGACGATGAAGATTATGGTGACATAAGGATGGTAGGATAGGTTAAGTCCAATGAATCTTCTTAAACCGGAGGAATATTCCCAAGGACATTCCATAGCTAGAAATAGTAGTCCTTAGGAAAGATTGAGAAAGATTGTGAACGTAGCTGAATGCCGACCAAGTACTTAAGCTAGCACTGGAACAATCACAACAAGGTGCTAGTTATGATGTATTGGTAAGCATTGAAGGGGTTGAAGAATGAAAAATAATTGTAAAGATAAAGGGTCTAAAGAATGAAGCCCTCCTTACAACCTTAGGCAGAAACCAGGTCAACACATATGCTATTGAGATCATTTTAATGATGCTCGATATTAAAAGATATTTGTTTTAATCACACGGAGACAACACATTATCTATTGATTTATTCACTCTGAATAAATTGGTATTGAAATGGTGGCATTCCTCTCTAGCCTCCGATCACTAAAATCCAAAATGCACGATCGAGTCTAGAGCCATTTGAGATAATCAAATATCTCATTAGGACACATTTCCATATTTCCTTGCTTCTTCACACACTGTGAAAAGTAAGAAAGATTTTAAGAGTCCTACGCAAAATCTTCAGGATCTTGCCTGAACATCCGAGTAATACGAAAGTATTTACAATGAAGATGGAAATCCTTCTTGAGCGAACATTTAAAAGTTCATGGTAGGTGACTTGTGCGATTCAATATGAATCAAGCTCGTGACAACTGGAAAGCAACGATTGTGCGATTCTTTAATGAATCAAACTTGTTCCAGGAATCAGAATTGACGGCTTCAATCATGCGGATAATTTTATCCAAATGATTCACTCTTTACGTTCGAAGTCAGCTTTGGCCGGTCGAGTAAAGAGAACGGGTTTACCCGCGAAATCTTGTCAAGGAGATTTTTAAATAAATCTACCTACCACAAGTACAATATTTTTTATCGTCCAACGGTCTTCACCGACAGGAGGTAAAATGCTACCAAATTAGAATGAAATGTTCAAAGCCATTTCGTTCGTCTAATTATGTTGCGGCATTTGAAGACGGTGGCGTTGCGGAATCCGAGAAGAAGTCGTCCCCGCATGCTTATACTTTATGCACTTAATACCTCATCTAATTCAAGAAAGCCTAAAACTTAAGTCTTCCGTTGTATCGAACTCTGAAGCTTTCAAGAATTATAAAGGTATAAGTATGTGGGAGATGAAGTCACGGAGAGGTAAAGATCACAAGTGATGGATGCACAAGATCAAGGCAAGAGATTAATGCTCAAGATTGATATCAAAGATCACATCAGCATGTTCACCAGAAAAGAAAAAGAAAAGAAAGACGAAGACTACGAGGTCAAGACAAGCATAGTATGCTAGGTTTATTTTATTATTGTAACTTGGTTAACGCCCTTGTTTGGATTGACCTCCCTTAGGGGAGATTGTTGGAAATACTTTTTTACGTATTTAGGAAGATTCGGTCACTCCGAAAATATATCAAGTTGTAGCTCGTAGCCTAGATATCTTTTTACTAATTAACAAGGAAAGGCCTAGTCCATGTTATGTATGGACGGCCCAATTGTAAGCCCAAGCCCATCTTATGGGCTTGGTATATAAACCCTCTCCTTAGATGGAAAGGGTGGTGGTTTTAATTTTCAATATACATAGTAAAGTGTGTTTTCTTATTTTTCTCTCTAAAGTGTGTGTGAAATAATCTATCTTTCTATCTCTTTCCCTCTCTAAAACATAAGCAAGATTTACATATCCTACACACCTAAACAAGAAAGACATAAAAGAAATTCCTAACACTCCCGTGGCAGCTCTGACAAGGATAGGGTGAGAGGTCAACACTGCTTGATCGGAAGAATAACACTACATCGGCTCTTCCATTTTAGGATTCAATCCTGCCGATCTGGGACAACCCGAAACTCAAAAAACAACAAAATACGCTACTCACAATTGCTTAAGTGACCAACTTTAAATGACCGCATCTGTGAGGGCTCATGGAAGGGTGCTAATTGAAAGTGCAAAGAGAAGAAAGTTTGGATGTGCCAGGCTCAGGTTTTAGTATGTGCCCATATTAAAACATAAACATTAAGACAAGGACATTAATACTGTCAGACTAAGCACCTTTCTTGAGTCCTCCTTGATCTTTAGTGCATGTATTCATCACGAGTTGGAATCGAACCAACACCATAATTGATTTTTTTTAGAGTTGTTACCTAGATATGCTTGAGCTGATGGTAATACTTATGAGCTTTAGTGCGTCAGATGAGGCGACAAAATCCCATATACATGTACATATAAGTGAACAAGACATATGACATTGCACGCTCCTCTACTAAGGCTTAGCTACTCATTTGTATAATAAAAACTTTGTTCAGAATTTTCTGAAGAGAAACTTTGATGACTTGTGATTATTTGTTCATCTTTAGTGTATCAAATAAGACAACAAAACATCATGTACACAATCACATATTGTGAGATAGGCAAATGACATTGCACAATTCTTTACTCAGACACTGATACTTAGCATTAATCAAAATAATTAGGAAATGCTGAACCTTTAAGCTTCTTCCATGAATGTTGAAGGTTCAGGTTTTGTATCATCAATGTTCAGCATAGCAAGCTCCATTATCAATCTTTTGAAAGTTGGTTCATCCAGTGGTTTGGTGAAGATATCAGCCAATTGGTATTGGGTGGGGATGAAATGTAATTTGATGTCCCCTTTCACAATGTGATCGCTGATAAAGTGATATCTGATATCAATGTGTTTTGTTCTTGAGTGAAGGACTGATTATTTGATATTTCAATAGCACTAGTGTTATCACAAAAGATTGGTACCTTTTCATATTTTATGTCATAATTAGACAGTTGACTTTTCATCAATAAAACATTGGCACAACATCCAGCAGCAGCCACATATTCAGCTTCTACTAAAGACATGGCAACTGATTGTTGCTTTTTAGCACTCCAACATACAAGTTTGCCACTTGATAGGTGTGAAAACACCCATCCTTTTACCACTTAATTATAATAATAACCAAGCCAAAACGTGTATTTTATGTCGTAAATGTCGGAATTATGTGTGGTTTGTGTTTTTATTGTGTTTTAGGAACAAAAGATGAAAAAGGAAGAAAACACGGGCTTTCACGGGCTTTTATCGAAGAAAACGAGAAAAGAAAAAATCAAAAGATCAAGAGGGCAAAAAGAACGGAAGTCCAAGGCCTATTCTGAAGATTTATCGAAGAAAAAGTCTAAAGACGGAAGTTTAATGAAGTCGAAGAACCAAGTCTAATTAAAGAAGAAAATTATAAGACGAGTTCAAATTATATCGACAAATCCCGAGACGACGTCGAGAAAGACAAAGAATTTAATTCGAATCGAGACAAGAAGAAAGAAGGAAGAAAGCACCAACATTTTACTCCTCCTATAAATACCCTCCTAATGTGTCATTAGGAGGGGGTTAGTTAGTTTAGATTAGGAGTAGTGTAGATTTACTTTCTCTATCTAGTTTTCATTTTCTCTCTCTAGCTTTTATTTCATGTTTTAATCTTTTTTATTAATCTTGTATTAGATCTTAATCTTAATCTTAATCAAGCTTTTTTTCAATTAATCATTCTCATTCTTCCTTTCTTTATGATTAATCTTGTGTTGATTTAGATGATTATGTAGCTGCCTAATCTTGATGTTTATTGATTTATTGATGCGTTTGGTTGATTATGTTTATGGGTTTTTATGTGTTTGATTTTTATAGCTGATAGTGTTTTAGTACTTATTGTGTTAATTTTCTTATTTTTAATTAAGTGCTTATTAGTTAATTTTTATAAAAAGTTGTTTTTAAATATTTTTATTATTTAGTGTTTTTAAAAGTTTTTAAATTTTGGCTTATTAGCTTTTTCTAAAAATCAATTTGGTTAAGTTTCTAGATAAGTGCTTATTAGTTTATTTTATAAAAAGTTGATTTTTAATATTTAGATTAATTAGTGTTTTAAAAGTTTTAGATTTGTGGTTAAATTAGTTTTTCTTAAAAGTGTTTTAGATTAAGTTTTGGTTAATTGCTTATTTGATTTGTGCTTATTTTTAGCTTATTTCGTGAATTTTTAATGTTACAGTAACTTGTTATTCCGTCTTTCATGTTTCTTCGTAAAAGGGTTTAGGAATTCCGAAGATTTTCTCATATTCCGAAGATTTATTTTATCTGAAATTTTCCCTTTCTCTGAATTTCTTAATTTTTCCGAAATTATTCATTTTTTCTGAATTTAGTCATTATTCCGAAAAAACAATTATTCCGAAAAAGTCATTTTTCCGAAGAAAGATCTGAAAATTTTTATTCTGAAGAAAAAGTTTTTTTCCGAAAAATCAGTTATTCCGAAAAAGTAGAAATTCCGAAGTTTTCTATAGCTTTTTTTGGAAATATCAATTATTGCAAAAAAGATGAATGTTCTGAAATGTACTGTACATATTCCGAAAATTCACTTATTGCGAAGAATATTGCGAAGAAGCTATTTTTGCGAAATAATGATATGCCAGCTTGCTTGTGTGCTTGGAGGTTTTTGACGCCAATTGAGGTGCTAGCCTGGCAGCTTCCTGCTGCTTGCCTGCTAGCTTGTTTATTTATTAGTATTGTTCTGTAATTGTTTAGTTTTATCTGAAAGTTGTTCCGGTTTTATTTTTGAAAGTTACGTGTTTTTAGTTGAATTTTTCTTCAATCTTTAGTATTAATATTTTTTCCAAAAGTTTAAGTTTTATCTTTTATTTAGTACCCGCTTTAGGTTTTTCCTCGTTTAGCTTCAGAGTACCATCTTAGTTTTGTTCTCTCCTTTTACATTAAGTAAACTTTATTTTCGAGTCGATAGTTAATTTCCTCTTTAAGTTTTATTTTTATTAATTGTTTCGTTTTAAATTCACGTTTTATTATTTATATTGTTTCGTTATTTTAGTAAATTGTTTTTAGCTTATTTTTATTACTATTCGCATTTAACTTTTACTTAGAAATAGATAACCATATTTTCTTTTTGTTAACCAAAAAAACGACTGAGTCGCACTTTCAACCTGAAATCAATTCGAATTGAATCGAGACGAACAAATTTTTATACTTGGCAAAACACATGTATTAAATGGCGCCGCTGCCGGCTCTTTTCGTGAAGATTAACGGTTTTTTTTGTGAGAGACGCGTTGGATTTTGGGATCCGTTCACTTTTGAACGTTATTTTTCTTGCCAAAAAATATTTTTTTACAAAAATCGTAAAAAATAAAAAAATTTCAAAAATCCCAAAACATTTGAAAAATCATAAAAAGCATTTCTTTTTCGAAAGTTTTGCACCAAAAATATTCTTCTTGCTTATCTATTGTTCTTAATGAATTCGTATGTTGCTTGTGCTGCAGGGTGTGGAAGACCATTGTATGGCTTTCAAACATGCCAATGGTGTACATGTGAGCGGTGTGGGAATAATATCGACAATACACAATTTGGATTTTGTCCCTCATGCAATTCGATTAACTCATCCTTTGCTTCTAATGCACTTACTCCACCCTATTGCATATATTATGGAAGCGATTCTCATTGGCATGTTTCGTGTCCAATTCGATACCCGCCTCATGGCGAGCAAGAACTGGGTTACAATTATGAAAATGGTAATAGCTATCTACAAGAAGCACCGGGTGTTCCTCAATACCCGTATTGCAACAATTGTGGGGGCCCTCACGATACTTCTTATTGTCAGCCAATGAATTATTATGAGTCAAATCCGTGTCCTCATTTTTCTTCACCGATGGATTATTATGAACCAAATCCGTGTTGTAATTCTTCTCGACCGATGAATTACTATGAGCCACATCCGTGCTATAATTCCGGTTTTCAAAATTTTGAGCCCCCACAATACACCCTCGATCATCAACCTTCTGTTGGAATGTGTGAAGAAGAACGAGCTAATTTTTTGAATACACTTCAATACGTTCAACAAGAATTAGCTAGCATACGCAAAGCAAGGGAGGAGGAAAAGCGACAGCAACAAGAACAAGTATCTAATCTTAGTGATTATACTCCTCCTCTTGTGCGTCCGTACTACTATTATGATGATGACGAGGATGATATCTATGATCTAAACCCATCTTCTGAGATTACTACTCTTACTCTTGATATCCCGAATGCATCTAAGGATAGTGATACATCGAGTGAGATTAGTGATTTTGGTCTTGATAAATTCTTTGATGAGGTTTGTGATGCACCGAATTTTGTGGAGCCTACGGACGAGGTCGCTCTTAATGATGATGATTTTTCTCCATGCTATGAGAATTTCACTTTTGAAATTTCTCCTTCTCCTCCGGGCGATGAAGGCGATGTTGATTTATTCTCTCCGACATACGAGAAGTTCACCACTGAACTTGGTCTTGTAGATGAGGTGGAAGACGTTATTCTTCGCGACAAATTACTAAAAGTTCATCTTCTTATTGCTAAGATTGAAACGCTGAATTCTGCTCCTATTTCCGAGTCTTTACCTCCGTCTATTACTTTAGTTGAGAATAATGATACAGCTATGGAGGAAATCGACATTCTCTCGATACCTCCGGGTATTGATGATGATGACACGGAGGGGGATATTATTTTTGATAATTTGCTGCATGAAGGTATTGTCCCAAGTCCCCCTCCCGAGCACCTTTCATCCACTCCTTTAGACACCATTACGGAGGTGACATTACCATTCCATGATTGACACCTTTACGGCTTTGCCGCTCATTAATCATCCATTTTCTTTGGGGGATGACAATGTGCTTCCTTTACCCACCCCACCTCCCGTGGATCATGATTTCACATACTTTTTGTATGTTGAAAGGACTTTTCTACCCTTCAAGACTTATCCTCCGGCCTCTCCTTCATTGATGTCCTCCGGGAACGAGGATAAGGTCTTTGATCTCGGTATTACATTTGAGGCTTCCCCATGGACCATTTAATTCGGGGACGAGTCAGGCTCGTGAATCGGTTAACAAAAACAAGCGCTTCTCGGGAGGCAACCGGATTATCTGTCTATCTTTATCTATTTTTTATAATAAGTGTAGGGGGAGACCCTTGTATGTGATTGTTTTCTTTCTTATCACGTGCAGGGATTCGAGCTTTCAAAGATACATTCTTGATGACTTTTGACGACCCGTGATCCTGTGTTCCCGGCCTCCCGGTTATATCCTAAACTCTTTTGATTCTATATTTTATATTCTTCAATATTAAAATAGGAATCACTTTAGTTGTCCTTTCCTTAGCAAGATTTAAACAACGTGCACAATGTCCTAAGTGTAGGGGAGTTTACTTCCACATGCTTAAACATTGAGGACAATGTTTATATTAAGTGTAGGGTGACTTCTATCGAAGTTAAGTGTGATTTTCCTTGTATTTGTCCTCATTTTAACCGAAAGATTGATTTTCCGGCATTTTTCAAAAATTTTAATCTATTTTGGCCTAGTAGTATAGTAGTATTTTCCTTTGCTATCGTAATTTACTTTCTTTGCTTGTATAAATTTTCAATAAAGTGGTTTTAAATTTTCAAAGTCGTGAATATTTTGACTCAACCCGAGTTTACTTATCTAAGTTTACTCTAGCTAGTATCCTTAACGTGTTTAAGTCAAGTTATGCTAGGCTTTTATATAGGGAACTTTAAAATGCGAAAGTCTTAACTCTTACGGTTTAAGAACAAGAATTTTTTGCAAGTTCCTATAATTGATCCTAGAAAGTCGTTTATCAAGGGAACTTTAAAATGCAAATTCTAAACTTGAAAAATTCTAAGAAGATGCAAGATCCTATAGATGACTTGAAAACCCAAAACTTTGATTTAATTGGCTAAGCATCCACGAGTCTCATTCCTTGAGATTTTAAATTGTGGAGAACAAGAGATGATAGAGTCAATTATAAGTTTGGTATTCTTTCATGAATTTATGTAAGTTGGTTATAAGCTTTTTCTCCCATCGCTTGTTAATAAATATATTTGCAATAAATAAGGTTGTACGATTTGAAAAATTACTTATCTTCTAGCCCAAGATTGTTTAAAAGTTGCTCGGTATTAATTAGAGTTCTTAGCGAAGGCATAACTTATTGAAGCGGGATGAGAAGATTGGCGAGTCCGAAAAGGTCCTAACAAGACATGAGGGCTACATTTTGTTGCTAAAGATCCGAAGTGATGTGAAGGATCATTTATCAATAATCAATATGAAGGATCGAGACACATGACGAAAATCAAATACTCCCAAAAGATCATGGAGAAGTCTATCCAAAAAATCCCTAACAAGGTATGAGGATAAATAGATCCAAGTCCTAAAACGAGGCGGATCGTTGTATATCAAAGTCCAAAATAAAGATTGGAGAAAAATGAAGAAGTTGTGGTCCAAATATGAAGAATCTCTCAAAAACTTCAAGTGAAGAAATTCCTATTATGAAGAGAAGACCATAATTTCAAGAACGTCTCTCAAGATTTGAAGTATGAAGTCGCTGCCAAATATCGGTCCGAGAAAGGTCTCAAATCGTGAAGCAAGTTATGCCAAGATATGAACTATATGAGGTTCCTAGAAGCGGTTTTAAAAGATTTTGTCCTTTAGCTAACTATTGATTAAATCATCCTACTTTATTTTCAGCATAATAACTATCGTAATAAGTCCACAATGCATCCCCGTATCATTTAAGACAACAATAAAATATAAGAGATACACCTAGGAATAAGGGAGTCTAAGTGAATAATTGGGCCACATGAGTTTGTGTTAGTTTGCTAACTTATAATAACGATGATCTCGTTTTTAAGCTTGGTTTGGGGAAGGCGAAACTTGAGGGTGATAATCATTCATGACATTCCAAAACCCTAAGGTAAGTTTTGGATCTTTTTACTTGTTTTCTTCCTTTAAATTTTCTATCTCTTTAATAAAGGCCAAGGTGGATTGATTATGATGGAAAATGTAAATCTTGCTTTGTAACTAATACATTGCATGAGGTTATTGCAATGGTCAAGTGTAGAGGATTTGATAGGTGTGAAAACACCCATCCTTTTACCACTTAATTATAATAATAACCAAGCCAAAACGTGTATTTTATGTCGTAAATGTCGGAATTATGTGTGGTTTGTGTTTTTATTGTGTTTTAGGACCAAAAGATGAAAATGGAAGAAAACACGGGCTTTCACGGGCTTTTATCGAAGAAAACGAGAAAAGACGAAGTCAAAAGATCAAGAGTGCAAAAAGAACGGAAATCCAAGGCCTATTTTGAAGATTTATAGAAGAAAAAGTCTAAAGACGGAAGTTTAATGAAGTCGAAGAACCAAGTCTAATTAAAGAAGAAAATTATAAGACGAGTTCAAATTATATCGACAAACCCCGAGACGACGTTGAGAAAGACAAAAAATTTAAATCGAGTCGAGACATGAATAAAGAAGGAAGAAAGCACCAACATTTTACTCCTCCTATAATGTAACACCCCATTTTGGAAATGGAAATATCATAGAAATTATGCCGTGTCATCAAAGCATACAAGGAAAAATGTCTAAACATTACTTGACCATAAAAGGAAAATACCGGAATCAAACATCGGTAGTCCAAAAGTAAAGCTCATCACACACATAGTATAATAAAGGAAAGGACTAAACAATGTCCAAAGCATAAGTATCATAAGAAAGGAAATGCATAATGTAAAGAAGGCTATACAGCTTCCAGTCCATATGCACGTACTCTTAGTGTCTACGAGCGTCCCTGAGTACCTGCCGTTTTGGGAACATAGAAAAGGAAAACGGCTGAGCAAATACGCTCAGTGCACGGATGTACAATAAAGCATGAATAGGATAATCATATAACATATAACAGCGGAAGAAAACTAAGTCCCGAGTAACCTAGTTAAGTCTTGATAAAACTGGTTTAATAGTTTGAAAGTCTTATGTGTATCTTATAAAAGTTGTTTGTCATATTTTACCATTTAGCCAAATAGGTCATGAAAATCCACCATGCATGAATACTTGGAGGGGTGACATCATCATGCAAATTAGAGGGGCTGCCTCTAATTTAATATACTGGTTTTGGGTAGGAGGGATCAGCTCCTTGTGAAGGATGCAAGGCACACACCACATTCACCATGAAATCCTGAATAAAAACATGTAACTAGGATGCACCCATACGCCACAGATGATAAATATAAATAAATGGCCAAAAGCTTAAGGGACGCCACGAGCAATCACTCCGCCATGGTGAAGTCATAACATCAGTGCCTCTAATGTTATGGTTATGGTACCTCCATAACTAGGTGAAACTGGTCATGCATGTATATGGCTATAGGTAATCTTAATTTAAACATAAGCAATCAAACACGTAACTTATACTACGGGAAAACAGTTGGCTGCATACGGGGAATCCTAATAAGGAAAGAATGTCCATACTGAAAGGACGGGAATCCGTACCTTATGTCCAGTGAACGAAGAAGATGAACTGAGAGGAATCCTACTTCCGAATCACTAGTGCTACATAAATACATACATGAATAAGTATCTGCTTACTAAATACGTAGCTGGTTTTATGTCATGTCTTAGCTTATTTTATGTGTTCTTACCATGTTTTACTGTTTTAAAGCCTTAAACTGTGTTTTATCTTATGTTCTGTTTAATCTGATTAAGTATTTCTAGTATTTCATGTGTTATTATACTTACTGTGTAATAATAAGTAACTTTCCAAAAATAGCAGGTTTCCTAAAATAGAATGTTTCCAAAAATAGAAAGTTTCAATAAATAGAAAGTTTCCAAAAATAGAAAGTTACCAAAAATAGAAAGTTACCAAAAACAGAAAGTTTCCAAAAATAGAATGTTTCCAAAAATAGAAAGTTTCCAAAAATAGAAAGTTTCCAAAAATAGAATTACTGCTTAAAATAGATAAGTTTCTAAAAATAGAAAGTTTCCATAAGTAGATTAGCTGCCTTAATTAATTAAGTTTCCATTAATAGATTAGCTGCCTGAAATAAATAAGTTTCTAAAAAAAGAAGGTTTCCATAAATAGATTAGCTGCCTTATTTAATTAAGTTTCTAAAAATAGAAAGTTTCCATAATTAGAAATAAGCTGGTTAAATAAGCTAAGTATATAAGCCTAAGTGTTTTATGATTATTTTCTAAGTCATATGAAATAATGTATAGTTTAATAATTATTTCATGTAATTTAATTAAACTATAGGTTAAAATATTTAATTAAAGTATAACATGTTTTTAATTAAATAAGTTAAATACTTAGGTTTAAATATGTATTATTATATATTGATAATATAACCTAAGTCATGTTAATTAATTAATTATATCCATGGTTTTAAAATAATTAATTAATTATAAGTCTTAAATATACAAATACTTAGGTTAATTAATTTCATGATTATTAAATAATTAAATAACCTAAGTCATGTTATTAAATTAATCATATCATTTTATTAATTTAATTTTTAACCTAAGATCATAAACATAAAAAAAACTAAACATACACCATGAACCGAATCTAAGCTAAAAACAAGGAACCGGACATGAAATCGACACCGTACCCCGAACCAACTCGGGGTACCCCGTGTTTTACTGCTGCCGTGGGACCCAGACGCACCAACCAAGACCGTATGGTCTTTGTGGTGGTCGGCTTGGCCAAACCGAGACCCCTTCGGGTTCGGTGCAGCCTGCGGCCAAAAACAAACACCCCTTAAAACACCCTTTTGATTTTATTTAACACCAAATCATGTTAGATCCATGTTTAATTATTAGGTTTTTATATAAACATCACATGTTATTGATTTATAAAAATATTAAATCAAAAAGAAAAGGTTTAAAAAGGATTTACCGAATTCGTGGATCAAAAGGACGAAGAACCAACACGATCAATCACTAAAACTTCAAGATCCAAGATCACAAACCACCTCTTATGGTGGTTGTAGGGTGGCGGCACAAAAGAGACAAGGGAAAGGAGGTTTTTAGGTGTTCTTAAAAATCTTCTGTAAAGATTAAAATGAGTAGTGAAAAGATATTAACCCCCCTTTAGTAAATTTGACAAATGGGCTTGGCCCATTTGCCCTTGTTGCCGCGGGTAGGGACCCTACTTGGGGTACCCGTACCTTTTTCCGTGTCTCGTTGTTAAGTTAAACGTTTGTGATTATTTGTGTTCGTGTTTTAAATGTTCTCGTTACGTAAATACCGTGATCTAATATATTTAATTACGCTCGTAATAAATATATATACGTAATTAATAATAGTTCGTGTTTTAATTACGTTCATGATTTCATGATCGCATGTCCGTGATTAATTATCGTCAAATAATTATTACATGATCGTGCGTAGTAAATACTTATCGTGTTCTAACACGTACGTAATAAGTAAACTCCTAACACGTAATCGTAATCATGCTGTATTAGGAAAGTTTTAATCTAGTACGTACGATCCTAAGGGTACTATTCATGGTAAAAGCATGCGGGTTTTACAACTCTTCCCCCCTAAAAAGAATAATTCGTCCCCGAATTATAGATAAAGTAAACTGGAAAAGAAGAACATACCCGAATTCAAAATATGAAATGAGGGTAAGAAGCCCGGATAGACTCCTCCGTTTCCCAAGTGGCTTCCCGCTCGGTATGATCCCTCCATAGAATTTTGACGAATGGAATCGTCTTCTTTCTCATGACTCGTTCTTGTCTGTCAAGAACTCGTTCGGGTTTTTCTATAAAAGTGAGATCTTCACGTATCTGTTCCAGTGGATACTGAACCATGTGAAGGGGATGATACTGGTACCCTCTGACTAAGGACACATGAAACACATTGTGCACATGCGAAAGCTGCGGAGGTAACGCCAATCGGTAAGATACTTCATAAACTCGTTCAATGATATCAAACGGTCCGATGAAACGAGGACTGAGCTTCCCTTTAATCCTGAAGCGTCTAACACCACGTGCCGGTGAAACCTTAAGGAAGACGTGATCTCCTACATTAAAGTGTATATCCCTACGATGCTTATCGGCGTAACTCTTCTGACGTGACCGTGCCTCAAGTATTTTCTGCTTAGCTACTGCGATCTTCTCATTGGTCATCTCTATGATTTCCGGTCCTTCAAGTGTTCGCTCGCCAACCTAATCCCAGCAGATTGGGGCGCGACACTTTCTGCCATACAACATCTCAAATGGAGCACACTTGATGCTTGCGTGCCAACTGTTGTTGTATGCAAACTCCACCAAACAGATGTATTCGTCCCAATCACCCGTCAATTCCAACGCACATGACCTCAACATATCTTCCAATGTCTGAATGGTCCGCTCCGACTGTCCGTCCGTTTGAGGATGAAAAGTCGTGCTAAGCTTAAGTTGTGTACCCCAAGCTTTCCAAAAGCGCGAAGTGAATCGAGGATCTCTGTCTGAGACAATGCTGGATGGTGCACCGTGGAGTCTCATGATCTCTCGTCTGTACGTATCTTCGAGTTTACTTACCGAATCTTCCTTGCGGATCGGTAAGAAATGAGCTGATTTGGTAAGTCGATCAACGATAACCCAAATTGCATCGTGCTTCCTCTTGGTAGGCGGAAGACCGGTAACAAAATCCATGGTGATTTTGTCCCACTTCCACTCTGGAATATCTAACGGTAGAAGGAGACCGCCAGATCGCTAATGCTCGATCTTAACCTGCTTGCAGGTAAGACATTTGGAGACGTAAGTGGCCACATCCTGTTTCATACCACTCCACCAAAAGTACTGCTTGATGTCATGGTACATCTTAGTCGAACCAGGATGTATAGAGAATGGGGAGCTATGAGCTTCAGCTAACAAAGCTTCCCGGAGTTCTTGGTCATCAGGAACACAAAGTCTAGTGCCCTGCCATACGATACCATCTGCATCTACTCTGAATTCTGTCTGCTTCTCCAAATTCTGTACTATCGCCCAGATTTCTCCGTCATCCTTCTGAGCTTCCTTGATCTTAGATAGTAACTCGGGTTCTACTCTAAGATTAGCCCAGTAACCATGCTGTCCACGTACCATGATCTCGATGTCTAGTCGCTCCAAGTCTCTGATGATTTCCTCTTCAATTTTAATGTCGTTGATCATTCCCGACTTCCTTCTAAGAGCATCTGCTACTACATTTGCCTTTCCGGGATGATACTGTAGATTAATGTCATAATCCTTCAACAGCTCTAACCATCTCCTCTGCCTCATGTTCAATTCATGTTGAGTGAAGATATACTTCAAACTCTTGTGGTCTGTGAAAATGTCACATGATTCTCCATATAAGTAGTGCCTCCATATCTTCAATGCAAACACGACTGCAGCAAGTTCCAGGTCATGCGTGGGGTAATTTTCTTCATAAGGCTTAAGCTGTCGTGAAGTGTACGCGATCACTTTCCCATGTTGCATGAGAACACAACCAAGTCCCTTCCCCGATGCATCGCTGTAGATTTGAAATCCACCTGTACCAGATGGTAGAGTAAGAATAGGTGCAGATACTAGCTTCTGCTTCAGGTCTTCAAAGCTTATCTCTCGATCTTCAGTCCAGACGAATTTCTCCCCTTTCCGCATCAGTTTGGTCAATGGTAGTGCTAGGCGGGAAAAGTTCTCCACGAACCTACGGTAATAGCCAGCTAAGCCTAAGAAACTGCGGACTTCCGTCGCTGATGTCGGCCTTGGCCACTTAGTAATGGCCTCAACCTTCGCTGGATCCATAGTGATTCCTTCTGCTGATACAATGTGACCTAAGAATGCCACCTTGTCTAACCAGAACTCACACTTGGAGAATTTAGCATACAACTGCTTTTGGCGAAGAATCTGTAGCACTGTACGAAGATGGTCTTCATGTTCCTGTTTGGACTTTGTGAAAATCAGGATGTCATCGATGAATACAATGACGAACTTGTCCAGAAATTCATGGAAGATTCTGTTCATCAAATCCATGAACACTGCTGGAGCATTTGTCAAGCCAAATGGCATAACTACAAACTCGTAGTGGCCATAACGGGTACGAAAAGCAGTCTTAGCGATGTCCTGCTCCTTGACCCGTAGCTGATGGTAGCCTGACCTAAGATCGATCTTGGAGAAGTGTTTGGCCCCTTGGAGTTGGTCAAATAGATCGTCAATGCGTGGCAGTGGATACCTATTCCTAATGGTAATCTTGTTGAGCTCGCGATAGTCTATACAAAGACGCATACTGCCGTCCTTCTTCTTAACAAACAAGACCGGTGCGCCCCATGGAGATGCGCTCGGTCGAATGAAACCTCGTTCAAGAAGTTCTTGTAGTTGATCCTTCAGCTCCTTCAGCTCTATGGGAGCCATGCGATAAGGAGCCTTGGAGATTGGTTCAGCTCCTGGAACCAGCTCGATACTGAATTCCACTTCTCGTACAGGTGGTATGCCCAGAAGTTCTGCTGGAAACACATCTTGGAATTCCGACACTATAGGTTGATCCTGAATCGATGGAGATTCAGCATCCATGTCGTGAACCGTAGCTAGATAACCCTCGCAGCTATGTGACAGTAGTGCACGCGCTTGCAGGGTGGATATGACTTGTACAGACCATCCGAGTATGAACCCATTATGAATGTACTCTGGTGCATTAACATCACCGAAGATAACTCGATATGAATGGCAGTCTATGGTAGCATGATACTTGGATAGCCAATCCATGCCCAAAATCATGTCGAAGTCATTTATGTCTAGGGGAAGTGCGTCGACAGGTCAAACCTTATCATCAAATTCTAGGGGAAGACTCTTGTATACATGGGTGATTAATACAGAGTCCCTCAAAGGCGTGGAAATAGTAAGCCTATTTTCTAGTGGCAAGGGAGGCATCCTAATGTTCTTAGCATAAGCAGTAGAAATAACCGAGTGAGTAGCACCCGTATCGAAAAGAACACATGCAACTTGACCATACATATACAAGATTCCAGTGATGGTACCTGTAGACTTGTTGGCCTGGTCTCGAGATGTCGTGTAGATACGCCCGGCAGTAGGAGGCGGCTTGGTATCAGCATGTCCCGATGTACCCTCCATATCACCCTTACGTCAATCCTTCATAATATGGTCAGGAAGACCACACTTGAAGCACGCATCAGTATTACGGCGACATGGTCCTGGGTGCCTACGGTGGTAAGTAGAGCAAAGAGGATGAGTGTATCCTCCAGCAGGTGCTCTGGCTGGCTGAGAACCTGATAAAACATTTTACATAAGACATGATAGTTGGGTACAAAGGACAAAGCGGATAATCGTAAGATTGAATACCAGTGATAGCTGGACGGCTAGGCTGTGAATCTCTCTGGTTCTGGTCCCTACCGTTTCCATGGTTCCTGGTAGAAGTTTGCTATAGTGTCAGAATATGAGTTATAACATAAAACATAAGGATCTGCGTAAGTATTAGGACCTGCTGCTGTTGGAGTGCCCAGCGTTGTTACAGTAATTGTCATTACCGCCACGCCTATCCGTAGCAGAACGGTCGTTAGTCTGACCGTTTCCCTTGGGCTGATGAGGCTGCTGCTGAGTAGCCGGCTGAGACCGGTCCCCAGTTTTCTGCCTGGAAGATACATTTAAGAGATGAATAATTGACATATGGAAAATATACGGATTGGTCACCGCTTGAATACGAATGTTTACCTCTTGTCGGGTCTTTCAGCTTCTCCGAACTCATCTCTCTCCTATAGCATCTCCAGCTTTCGTGCTGCATCGGCCACTTGTGCTACAGTGTTGAACGTAGCACACACCAGATTGTTTGCGACCGATGTGCGAAGAGCCCATCTAAAGTGATGTGCCTGCTCTTCAGGAGTACCTGCTGCCGCACCAAGGAAACCAGCCAAGCGAAGAAAGCGTTGCATAAACTCGTTGCTATTCTCCCCAGCTCTCTGTCGGATCCCATGGTACTCTCTCTTGAGCTTGTCCTGCTCAGCATTGGGAAAGAACTGCTCCATCACCCTGTCCTTAAACTGAGCACAGGTCAAACCAGCAACCCACTCATCACCACCTTCAGATTGCATCAATGCTAACCACCAGTTGAGTACATCGCCTTCGAACCGATTGCATGTCAACCTCGCCTTATATGCGGGGTCATAACCCATAGCGTTGAAAATGTTCTCGATGTAAGCCAGCCAGCTCTCAACATCGCTGGGGCTATCTGTCTTCTCAAAAGCTCGAGGGCGGAGCTTGTTGAATCTCTCCAGCCATACTGCTAATGTCACTGGAGGAGGAGGAGGAGGTGGGTGATTATGCTGCTGATTGTTGGCAGCTTGAACTTCAGCCCAGATGTCATTCCTCAGTTGAGGAAGCAAGGCTTGCATGGCAGCCTGAATTGCAGCATTGAGCTGCTCCTGTTCGCGTGTGAGAACCATCTGTCAGTATAACATAAAACATATGATTAAACAGATCAAAACATAAAATCTATATATACATGAAAAAAATTTATACTAAAATTTCACGAGAAAATTTTTATGCAAGAAAATTTTATGTATGAATGCATGATGTAGTTTTATGAAAACTTTTGCATGCTCGAGAGTGAACGCCTCTAGTCAGTTCACCCAAAAAAAAATACATAGCGAGGGGACGCCTATGGGTCGGTCCCAAATCTAAATTTTTTGATAAAACACATGCGACTCAATAGGGCCAGTCCTGTACCAACCATTACTTAGTCAAAAACCCTGCAACAATGACATGTATATGTATGCTTAAAAATGATGAATGCATGAAAACAACTGTCAGTTCTAGGAAGACCGTAGTGACTACCCACTAATCACAGGTCATATTTGAGAGCCTACAGGTAGAAGCCTTGGCTCTGATACCATAATTGTAACACCCCATTTTGGAAATGGAAATATCATAGAAATTATGGCGTGTCATCAAAGCATACAAGGAAAAATATCTAAACATTACTTGACCATAAAAGGAAAATAACGGAATCAAACATCGGTAGTCCAAAAGTAAAGCTCATCACACACAAACATAGTATAATAAAGGAAAGGACTAAACAATGTCCAAAGCATAAGTATCATAAGAAAGGAAATGCATAATGTAAAGAAGGCTAGACAGCTTCCAGTCCATATGCGCGTACTCTTAGTGTCTACGAGCGTCCCTGAGTACCTGCCGTTTTGGGAACATATAAAAGGAAAACGGCTGAGCAAATACGCTCAGTGCACGGATGTACAATAAAGCATGAATAGGATAAGCATATAACATATAACAGCGGAAGAAAACTAAGTCCCGAGTAACTTGGTTAAGTCTTGATAAAACTGGTTTAATGGTTTGAAAGTCTTATGTTTATCTTATAAAAACTGTTCGTCATATTTTACCATTTAGCCAAATAGGTCATGAAAATCCACCATGCATGAATACTTGGAGGGGTGACCTCATCATGCAAATTAGAGGGGTTGCCTCTAATTTAATATACTGGTTTTGGGTAGGAGGGATCAGCTCCTTGTGAAGGATGCAAGGCACACACCACATTCACCATGAAATCCTGAATAAAAACATGTAACTAGGATGCACTATTACTCCCCACATGATAAATATAAATAAATGACCAAAAGCTGAAGGGACGCCACGAGCAATCACTCCGCCGTGGTGAAGTCATAACATCAGTGCCTCTAATGTTATGGTTATGGTACCTCCATAACTAGGTGAAACTGGTCATGCATGTATATGACTATAGGTAATCTTAATTTAAACATAAGCAATCAAACACGTAACTTATACTACGGGAAAACAGTTGGCTGCATACGGGGAATCCTAATAAGGAAAGAATGTCCATACTGAAAGGACGGGAATCCGTACCTTATGTCTAGTGAACGAAGAAGATGAACTGAGAGGAATCCTACTTCCGAATCACTAGTGCTACATAAATACATACATGAATAAGTATCTGCTTACTAAATACGTAGTTGGTTTTATGTCATGTCTTAGCTTATTTTATGTGTTCTTACCATGTTTTACTGTTTTAAAGCTTTAAACTGTGTTTTATCTTATATTCTATTTAATCTGACTAAGTATTTCTGGTATTTCATGTGTTATTATACTTACTGTGTAATAATAAGTAACTTTTAAAAAATAATCGGTTTCCTAAAATAGAAAGTTTCCAAAAATAGAAAGTTTCCAAAAATAGAAAGTTTCCAAAAATAGAAAGTTACCAAAAATAGAAAGTTACCAAAAATAGAAAGTTTCCAAAAATAGAAAGTTTCCAAAAATAGAAAGTTTCCAAAAATAGAAAGTTTCCAAAAATAGAATTACTGCTTAAAATAGATAAGTTTCTAAAAATAGAAAGTTTCCATAAATAGATTAGCTGCCTTAAATAAATAAGTTTCCATAAATAGATTAGCTGCCTGAAATAAATAAATTTCTAAAAATAGAAGGTTTCCATAAATAGATTAGCTGCCTTATTTAATTAAGTTTCTAAAAATAGAAAGTTTCCATAATTAGAAATAAGCTGGTTAAATAAGCTAAGTATATAAGCCTAAGTGTTTTCATGATTATTTTCTAAGTCATATGATATAATGTATAGTTTAATAATTATTTCATGTAATTTAATTAAACTATAGGTTAAAATATTTAATTAAGGTATAACATGTTTTTAATTAAATAAGTTAAATACTTAGGTATAAATATGTATTATTATATATTAATAATATAACCTAAGTCATGTTAATTAATTAATTATATCCATGGTTTTAAAATAATTAATTAATTATAAGTCTTAAATATACAAATACTTAGGTTAATTAATTTCATGATTATTAAATAATTAAATAACCTCAGTCATGTTATTAAATTAATCATATCATTTTATTAATTTAATTTTTAACCTAAGATCATAAATGTGACAACTGTGGTTTTGGGTTTGTCACTTGGTCTTACTTTTAGGTTATTTTATGTGTGCTTACTTGAATTTTGTGTTTACGTGTTTATTTTGTGTGAACGAGGTTGGTGTGGTTATCGTTTATGAGTACAGAGTATTCAAAAGTAAATCGAGGAACGGTTATTTCATGTTCATGAGCTCACAAGTGGTGATTATGAAATGAAAATGGTGATATTGTGGTGTTTACGTATACGTATAAGTATTATAGTAGTAGTATTTTTTTAGGATTTACGGTTTAGCATTAAAGGTCTCGGGTGAGGTAATTATCCATATGAATATTTTTCAGGATGGTTTTAAGTCATTTAGGACTTAATTATAAAGTTTATTTCAAAATTTGAGATTTTTTTAAAAGTGTATATTTTACGACTTTTACGGTAAAACGCGTAAATTTGACTAGTTTTACGGTTTTGAGGTTCTGGGAGTTTTAGGAGCTGAAATAAATTAAGGTAAATTAAGGTAATATTAATAAGATATTAATTAACAATAAAAAGAAAAAAAATAAAGATGCGATCCAAGTATCCCTGAAAAGGTAATTGAAGTTGCTTTCTAATGCAAGAAACTAGAACTAAATTGGAGGTCCGAAGTGGGTCAAAAACAGGTTACAACAGTCATAGGTCAAAACAGTTTTGAATTCAGCCTGTTTTCTTTTTAAGTTTTGGGTTGTTTGGGGTACTTAGGGTTGCATTGGGATCTTCTCACGTACATGAGAGATGGTTTATATATTGTAGCAAGTATCTGCACTTGGGATAAGGTTGTGGTTTAGGGTAAGACCCTCTAATGGTAATGAACTTTTCATACGTTTAAAATCAGTGAATTCTGGATAGGTAGCAATATATATACATATATCTGGGCCTTAACAGTAGCTATAAGGTTAGGGCAGGTGGGAGGTTTTAGCTAACATATATAAAAGTGTGAATATTCCTTTTATAGAAACCATGGGTATGTTTAAGTGGACGTTTTACTTAAAGTTTTGAGACCTAAAACTGGGACAGTTTTGTGTAAAATTATGAACGGGATAGCTATTAAACTTAACCAAGTTAGGGACTTGTTAAGGAAGGGTAATGGGGTGATTAGAGCTTAACAATGAGGTAATTATACGGGAATAGACTAGATGTCCATCATAGGTTGATGAGCCATCTTAGTGATTGGTTCGTGTATTGATTTCGTGTTTTTGGTTTGTTAGCTTGTTGCTAGTGTGAGGACTTGTGAAGAAGCTTTCGGTGAGTTTCATAGTCCCATGTTTACTATTGATTTTGACTTCCAGATGGGATGGAAGAGACACTGTGTTGATTTATTTTCTAAATTGATGCTGTGAATGTGTTTGTGATTTGAGATGGACTTGTGTGTACATTATGTGATTAACTGCTATGTGATTTTTGATTGTGTATGATTTGGATCGGGGGACACGTGCCGTCTCAGTTATTGTGGTTTGACAAGGTAGGGGCGTTGTGGTTTGACAAGGTAGTGGCCTTGGGATAGGTACATAGTGTGATCATCTATGGTACCATGTTGTTTGGCAAGGTAGGAGCCTTGGATTTTGGTTTGGAATGATTGATCTTGAATGCTAGTTGTTAATACATAATTGTAGCACATTGTCCATATGTTATTGTGTTGATGGTTGTTATTCACAGCTTGTAATTGATTTAGCGTTGGAGTCTAAACCTATGACTCTCACCAACTTTATGTTGACGTGTTTTAGTGTCTCTTTCAGGTGATACTATGGTTAAGCATGAGAACATAAGTGGCTAGGATTGGAGAAGCTTAGGAATGCGTATAGAAGGAGAATCCCCATTTCCTTCTTAGTTTTTATTTGTTCTTTTAATAAGTGATACTGTGGCACACATATATTTGTTTGTTTATGTTATTTGTTTTTCTTGGGTAAGCGGTAGGACTGTTACCTACTTACCTAGACTCCTGAGTCTGATGAGATATTGTCATGACTTTGTGTCTCCATTTTATGACATTTCTTATTTCATATAGTTATCTCTATAGACACGCCATGTTGTGATGATATCCATACGTCGCGCCCCATATTCCGCCATGGTGGGGTGTGACAATAAACATAAAAAAAACTAAACATACACCATGAACCGGATCTAAGCTAAAAACAATGAACCAGACATGAAATCGACACCGTACCCCGAACCAACTCGGGGTACCCCGTGTTTTACTGCTGTCGTGGGACCCACACGCACCAACCAAGACCGTATGGTCTTGGTGGTGGTCGGCTTGGCCAAACCAAGACCCCTTCGGGTTCGGTGCAGCCTGCGGCCAAAAACAAACACCCCTTAAAACACCCTTTTGATTTTATTTAACACCAAATCATGTTAGATCCATGTTTAATTATTAAGTTTTTATAAAAACATCACATGTTCTTGATTTATAAAAAGATTAAATCAAAAAGAAAAGGTTTAAAAAGGATTTACCAAATTCGTGGATCAAAAGGACGAAGAACCAACACGATCAATCACTAAAACTTCAAGATCCAAGATCACAAAACACCTCTTATGGTGGTTGTAGGGTGGCGGCACAAAAGAGACAAGGGAAAGGAGGTTTTTAGGTTTTCTTAAAAATCTTCTGTAAAGATTAAAATGTGTAGTGAAAATATATTAACCCCCCTTTAGTAAATTTGACAAATGGGCTTGGCCCATTTGCCCTTGTTGCCGCGGGTAGGGACCCCACTTGGGGTACCCGTACCTTTTTCCGTGTCTCGTTGTTAAGTTAAACGTTTGTGATTATTTGTGTTCGTGTTTTAAATGTTCTCGTTACGTAAATATCGTGATCTAATATATTTAATTACGCTCGTAATAAATATATATACGTAATTAATAATAGTTCGTGTTTTAATTACGTTCATGATTTCATGATCGCATGTTCGTGATTAATTATCGTCAAATAATTATTACATGATCGTGCGTTGTATATACTTATCGTGTTCTAACACGTACGTAATACGTAAACTCCTAATACGTAATCGTAACCATGCTATATTAGGAAAGTTTTAATCTAGTACGTACGATCCTAAGGGTACTATTCATGGTAAAAGCATGCGGGTTTTACATATAAATACCCTCCTAATGTGTCATTAGGAGGGGGTTAGTTAGTTTAGATTAGGAGTAGTGTAGATTTACTTTCTCTCTCTAGTTTTCATTTTCTCTCTCTAGTTTTTATTTCATGTTTTAATCTTTTTTATTAATCTTGTATTAGATCATAATCTTAATTTTAGTCGAGTTTTTTTTCAATTAATCATTCTCATTCTTCCTTTCTTTATGATATATCTTGTGTTGATTTAGATGATTGTGTAGTTGCCTAATCTTGATGTTTATTAATTTATTGATGCGTTTGGTTGATTATGTTTATGGGTTTTTATGTGTTTGATTTTTATAGCTTATAGTGTTTTAGTGCTTATTCTGTTAATTTTCTTATTTTTAATTAAGTGCTTATTAGTTATATTTTATAAAAAGTTTTTTTTAAATATTTTTATTATTTAGTGTTTTTAAAAGTTTTTAAATTTTGGCTTATTAGCTTTTTCTAAAAATCAATTTGGTTAAGTTTTTAGATAAGTGCTTATTAGTTTATTTTATAAAAAGTTGAATTTTATTATTTAGATTAATTAGTGTTTTTAAAGTTTTTGATTTGTGGTTAAATTAGTTTTTCTTAAAAGTGTTTTAGATTAAGTTTTGGTTAATTGCTTATTTGATTTGTGCTTATTTTTAGCTTATTTCGTGAATTTTTAATGTTACAGTAACTTGTTATTCCGTCTTTCATGTTTCTTCGCAAAAGGGTTTAGGAATTCCGAAGATTTTCCCATATTCCGAAGATTTATTTTATTTGGAATTTTCCCTTTCTCTGAATTTCTTAATTTTTCCGAAATTATTCATTTTTTCTGAATTTAATCATTATTCCGAAAAAACAATTATTCCGAAAAAGTCATTTTTCCGAAGAAAGATCTGAAAAATTTTATTCCGAAGAAAAAGTTTTTTTCCGAAAAATCAGTTATTCCGAAAAAGTAGAAATTCCAAAATTTTCTATAGCTTTTTTTGGAAATATCAATTATTGCGAAAAAGATGAAAGTTCTGAAATGTACTGTACGTATTCCGAAAATTCACTTATTGCGAAGAATATTGCGAAGAAGCTATTTTGAGAAATAATGACATGCCAGCTTGCTTGTGTGCTTGGAGGTTTTTGGCGCCAATTGAGGTGCTAGCCTAGCAGCTTCCAGCTGCTTGCCTGCTAGCTTTTTTATTTATTAGTATTGTTCCGTAATTGTTTAGTTTTATCTGAAAGTTGTGCCGATTTTATTTTGGAAAGTTACGTATTTTTAGTTGAATTTTTTGTCAATTTTTAGTATTAATATTTTGTCCAAAAGTTTAAGTTTTATCTTTTATTTAGTACCCGCTTTAGGTTTTGCCTCATTTAGCTTTAAATTACCATCTTAGTTTTAATGTCTCCTTTTTCATTAATTAAACTTTATTTTCGAGTCGATAGTTAATATAGGGAATTTTGTGCAAATTCTTTTAATGCAATTAATGTCCGTTTTCCTCGACTCGACTCGAATTGATATCGGACTAAACGTAAGATTCATTTGTTCTTGGTGAAACGTATTTTTTTGGTATTTTTTAAGAACTAAAAACTATTTAATTAAAAACTATTTAAAAAAACTAATTTAAAGAAATTTTAAAATTTTAAAATAAAACTTAAACCTAAATTTAAATCTAATTAATTTTAAACTAAAAAAATTTAAATGAAATCTATTTTTAAATAAAACTAAATTGAAAACTAATTTAAAATTATAATAGTAATTAAATAAAATATATTTTTATCTTTTTGTGTTTTTTTAAAACTTTATAAAAGAAATCTTAAATAAAAACTTTTTAATTAAAATTAATAACACTAAAAACTTGTAATAAAACTAATTTAAAATCTGACAGCTAATATTCATCTATATTAATTAAATGTTAAGTAAATAAACACAATAGAAGGACTAGAACAACTGGTTATGGCGTTGGTCTGCTAAGCGAGAGGTCCGGGGTTCGAAACCCTGAACAGACAAAATTTTGCTATTTATTTATTAATTTTTTTTATATATTTTTGGAAATGAGAAACAAACAGATCAATGGGATCTGTTTGCTAAAGCAGTAATAAGACAAATAAGCTATAAGCGAAAATCAAATAGAACTAAAGAAGCAAAACTTGCAATAAGCTATTGAAACTAAACTAAGCAAATCTAAAAGTAAAGCTAAATCAAATAAGCAGATAACATCCAATAAGCTAAAAGACCTATTAAACAAATCCAACCTAGCTCAGTTAAGCTGAATCAAATACGCCAAAGTCAGCTACCAAAAAATTCACTACTATGAAAATAAACTCACACAAATCTAAATAAATCCAATAGGCAGAAAATTAGTAAGCAGATTCAAACATAACAGGAAATAAGCAGATCCAACAAAACTATCAAATAAATTCTACTAAATAAAATAAAGCAGATCCCAACCTACTGAAACTTAAACAGTTACTGCTCAAAAATAAGACAAACGAATCATAAACAAACAGATTAATATTAAACTAAAAATTAACAAGAAAATAAAAAAAAGAAGAAAAATCTGGTGATGATTTCCTTTGAGAAGTAGAGGTGCGCTGAGCACTCTATGGACCGAATACGAACTTCCTTTACCCAAATATCATCATCATCATCATCTCGAACAATAACCAACTCTCGAAAAGTTTTTTAAAATCTTCCCAATGGGGAAAATTATTAACCAATATTTATTTTCAATAATATTAATATAAAACAGATTAAAGATTGAAGTGCAATGAATTAAAATAATTAAAGAGACAAAATTAAAGCCGAAAATAAATTTTATTAAAACTGAAATTGGATTACAATACTTTAAAAAAAGAAAAATTACAAGTAACCTAAATCTATTATTGCAGAAATAAAATTGAAAATAAAATAAGGCACACCAAAAATTACACAAATGAGGGGTTTTTATAGGAAAACCCTAGAAAACTATTGATGAAGCTTCTTCATTAAGATATCAAATCTTGGCCACTTAAATCTTCACTCTCTTCTCTTTCTTCAATCCACGGTGGAAAACACACCTTGTATCACACGGATTGCCCTCGTGGCGTGATTTGTGTTACTTGTGTTAGTTTGCTGCATATGTGGCAATAGGTGATTGGATAGAGGGGTTGTGGTTGTGTTTCACCCAATCAGATGAAAGGGATTTTCCACATAGGATGAGGACGAACTTATGTTCTTCTCCGATTAAGATGGGGATTTAATTCCCCATCGTGTGAATTACACGAGTGAATTAAAACCCCCAAAAATCCTTGATGAATTTACTGATGAGGTTTTTGTACAGTAAAAAATGGAGGTTGTGTTTTTATGGGAGAGATAAGGGAAGGTGGGGGTGAAAGGTTTCTAGTTATTATCGAATGAATAATGTGAGGTGGTGGGTGGGTAAATCAAGATATTAAACGTGTGAGTTGTGTGAGGGTGAGTTTGACCAGATTGCAATAAGTGAAAAATATTCACTTAAAAAAAATTAACCGTCCCATTTGTTTGTGTAATAGGCTTTGGGCTTTTCATCGGTTTCTATTGAATTGGGCTATGGATCCAAAAAGGTATTCATCCGTCCTTTAATGCTTATTTTGGGCCATGTTTTGGGCTCTTTTACCCAAAAGTAGATACTTAAAATCCATTGATGGGCTTTTGGGCACAATAGTCCAATGTGGGGCCCACAAGCCCATTTATCTTCATAAAAAGTTAAATCCACTAAAATCGAGCTTGAAATTGGCATTCTCGATCTTTCTTTTAGACCCGTGTCGATTTTGCCGGTTTTCGTGATCTTTGGCACACTTTTGGTCTTTTGACTTTCTCTTCATCTCTTTCTTGGACTTTTCTTCAACATTTGACCGTGAAATCCCGTGTTTTCTTTCCTTTTGTTATTTTGTACCTATTTTACACAAAAACACAAAACCAAGCGTAATTCCGACTTTTACGATATTAAACACATGATTAGGTCTTGTTTTTCCTTGATTTTAGTGGCAAAAAGATAAGTGTTTACACACTTATTAAATCCCCTACACTTGACCATTGCAATGACCCCATGCAATGCATAGTTTTAAAGCATAAAGATACATTATTCTCATAATTAATCCATCTCGGCCTTTATTAAGATATGCTATTATTACTACGATGAAAAGATAAAAACTTTAAAGGAAACAAAAGTTATAACAATTTATTAACTTGGAAATTATTTTATGGAAGAAACTCGTAAAGAAATCTAAGACTTGAATTAGGGCTTTGGTGTCATGAATATTAATCACCCTCAAGTTTCACGTTCCCCATACCAAGCTTAAAAACAAGATCATTGTTTACCATAAGTCCTTAGGTTAGAACCACTTATATAAGACAATTGTGTAATACTCTTTCTCCAATTCCTACGTTGTATCTCTAGATTTTATTGATTGTCATTCACCTGTAGGCTCATTTGACTTATTTGATAACTATTAGTCCAAAAATGAAGGCCAAACGGTGCAAACCCGACACTCAAAACATAACCTCGTCCTCAAAAACGTTGTTACCAAAGTAAGCCCACATCAAGGATGATTTAACACGATTTGGGGAATTTATTCCCGGACCCAAAATTTGGCCAATAGTTCTACTTTATTAATTATTTCTCCAAAGTCATGTTGGCTTTATGTGGAGTTTAGCAAGTTCACATCATATACCCTTAGGCTCTTTAAGATGTGAAAATGCTCCTCATCTATTGTCCACACCCTAAGGCTCCTTGAACGGTAAACAAGGGAATTGATTTTTTGATCAATTTTTATTCAACACTTACCATGCCATACACCCTAAGGCTCTAATGACAAGGTTCGTGCTACATGCTCACACCCTAAGGCTCCTTGAGGTCATGTTTTAATCTTATTCTTTCTTTATTTATGATATATATAGTAGGCCAAATTCCGCGGTCCCATGGTCTGAATACCTCCTACTTAGTGGTTATGAGCCACCTTAGTCGGAAGTCCACAACGCTGGCACCCTCAATGTATTTATGCTTTAATTACAAGGAGAATAAATATTTGGCTAAGAGTTAAGATATCGAATCTACACCGCAAAAAATCCTCATTTATTAAGCAATTAAATATACAAGCGGTAAGAAAGAGCCACAAAAGCTCATATAAATAAGAATTAACCCTTAAACTTATTATCAACTCTATCATCTCTCGTTCTCCACAATTAAAATCTCAAAGAATGAGACTCGTGGATGCTTAGCCTAATAAACCAATTAAGGTCCATATGGTTAAGGATACTAGCTAGAGTAAACTTGGATAAGTAAACTCGAGTTGAGTCAAAATATTCACGACGGGCCTAATATATCAAAGATATCTAAACTTGTTAAAACCATTTTATTCATTTATTTATTTTTGACTTTATTCTTGAAATGGAAAATATAAATAAGATGCGATGATAAAAGGAAAGAAAATAAAAGAAAATACTACTAGGCCAAAATAGATCAAAAATTTGAAAAACGTTGAATTTTTTTTTAATTTTTTCGGTTAAATGAGGTCAAATTCATGGAAAAGCCCACTAAATTTTCGATAGAAATCCCCCTACACTTAATATAAACATTGTCCTCAATGTTTAAGCATGTGGGAGAATAAACTCCCCTACACTTAGGAAATTGAGTACGTTGTTTAAAATCGAGCTAAAGAAGGGACAACTAAAGTGATTACATTTATTTGTTTTATTTATATACATGATTGAATCACAATAGCAAAAACTTATCGAAGGAACCGGGTACACGGGATCACGGGTCGCGTCAAAAACACCTAAAGTGGATTATTAAAGCACATGTCCCTGCACAATCACAACACACATAAAAACAACCTACTTGGCTCCCCCTACACTTATTGGTGGAAATGGGTGAAGGTGAAAAAGGGTGAGAAGGTAAAAATCTAACCTAGTTAAATGATGCTTGATTTATTTATCACTAGTCTCTAGCTCGACTCGAGTTCCCGAATGTCATCATTCAAGTGGGAAAATCATGGGAAAACCAAGATTTCCAAGGGAGGAAAATCTCTGCATGATAAAAGGGCTGAAACAAAGTCATATAAGGAATACCCCATATTAAATCCACCTGGGTCAAACACATAATTTCCATCACAAAAGGAAATAAACCCCGAGGTGGTAAAATCACGCAAGTCAAAGAAGAGTTGGGTATCCTTAGGCAAAAATTTCATACGAAAAAAGGTGTTATGGTGATATGGCAATGATAGCATGAAAGTCTTTATTCCGGGATCAAACACCGGTTCCTTAACGGGAAAATAGCAAGAGGTGTTGTCATTTAAGCTCAAAATGTCATTTTGATCCAAAGTGGGGAAGTCGTCCTCTTCCAAACTTGATGTGAGAACATAAGTATCATCGGAGTCATAGGAAAACTCATCCTCGTGAGGAAAATAGGAGTTTAGAAAGTTATCTAAATCCTCCTCAAATGGAATATCCTCTATAATAGGGGCAACCTCTAAAGGTGGAGGATCCTTTCCAAAAGTCGTAACCTCCAATATTGGAATATAAGAGTCAAAGGGAGACTCAAGAATGGGAGGATTACTTATAGAGATAATAGGATCATTAGGCTCACTAGATGTCTCGTCAAAACCCAAAGAAAGGAGATCACTTAAAGAAGTGTCGTCACTAAAATTAGCATCTTCATTTTCTTAAAAAAAGTGGATTATCATTTGAAATTTCAAAAAGTGGGTTTGAATGAACCACAAAATCATTAAGGTTAAACTTTTTAGTTTCAAAAGGATTGGTAAAACATTCTTCATTATCAAAATTAAGCACATCAATCATATTGACCGATTCTTTTCCGTTTGATTTATTTACCATTTTCCCCATTTTAAAAACTTGTTGATCATTTTCAACCCTAAGAATTAATTCCCCTTCGGCTACATCAACTAAAGCTTTTCCGGTTCTTAAGAACGGTCTACCAAGTATTAACGGAATACGAGGATCCATCTCATAGTCGACTACAACAAAGTCCACGGGAAAAGTGAATGTACCAACTCGAACAAAAACGTCTTCGGCAATACCAACGGGGTATGCGAGAGTTCTATTAGCTAACTCGAGAGTCATGCGAGTCGGTACAAGGTCGGGTAATGATAATCGTTTCCATACCGAGAGTGGCATAAGATTGATGCTAGCGCCGAGATTCGCTAAAGCCATATAATAATCAATTTGGGGAAACGAGCAAGGTAACACGAATCGTACGGGATCTCCTAGCTTTTCGGGAAGCTCTTTGAGAAGAATCGCGGAACAATTCTCATTTAAACGAGTGTTCACGAGCTCAACCATTTTTTTTTTCTTATTAAGCAAATCTTTGAACATTTTCACAAATTTTGGCATTTGAGCAAGTGCTTCAATAAGGCTTATGTTAACATTGACGTTGGAAATCATTTTCAAAAAGTTGGAAACATGAACGTCATCTTTGGTGAGCACGTTAGCCTTGTTTAACCTAGAGGGATAAGGGATATTGGGTTTAGATGGTGAAGGTTGAGAAGGAGAAGGACTCACTTCTTGAACAACCTTTGGGTTGGGCTCTTTGGGCAATGGAGAACTAGTACTAGGAGTGGTAGTGGGAGGAATCACCGAAGGGGGAGCAGGATTACTCATTATGACCTCCGGGCCTTGTCTCTCCTTTATGGGCGAAGAGTTGGAAGGTCCCACTAAATTGGCTCCACTTCGAGTAATGATAGCACTCACATTAGCACGAGGGTTAATCTCGGTATTAGAAGGTAAGGCTCCTTGGGGTCTAAGGGCTTGAATCATTGTCAAAAATTTCTTATTGGTCGATTCTTGCATCTCTCTCATAATTCGCTCATGGTCGGTCAATTTTTGTAGAACCAAGTCCATTTGAGGATTATGCATGTTCATTTGATTAAACCCGTGATTAGGAAAACCTTGATTAGGAAAATCTTGGTTTTGATATTGAGGTTGAAAACCGTTGTTATTATGAAAACCTTGGTTATTATTTTGAAACCCTTGATTTTGACCATTAAAATTCCCTTGATTTGTATTCCCTTGAAAATTACCCATTTGAGGACCTTGGTTCCTATTTTTGTTTTGGGTATTTTGGGCGGGTGGAGGTGGTCTTTGTGGAGCTACAAAACCCCGCGACACTATTAAGTGAGTCTTGGTCATTTAGAGTTAAACCATTGTAAAACGTATTAATTTTATGCACTTTAGTGAAACCGTGTTGTGGACATTTTCTTAAAAGCTCTTTAAATTGATCCCAAGACTCACTAAAAGTTTCCCCATATTTTTGTTCAAAGGTAATGATGTCATTCCTTAAAGAGGTGGTCCGTGATGGTGGAAAAAAGTAGTTAATGAACTTGGTCTCTAAATCAATCCATGTTGTAATACTTTGGGGTGGTTCTTTATCAAGCCAAATCTGGGCTTGTCCCTCGAGGGAAAAAGGAAAGAGTTGTAAACGAATGGCCTCTTGTGGTACCCCATTGTATTTCACCGTATTAGTCAAATGGATAAATCTCTTGATATGATCATGGGGTTCATCTGGGGAACGACCTAAAAATGGTGTAGCGGAAACCATTTGAATAAAACCCGTTTTGATTTCAAAATTATTTTCTCTAATTGCGGGAAGAACGATAGCGTCATCGTTTCCCTCAACATGAGATTGTAGAATCTCAATCATAGATCGGTTATCCGTTGCCATCGTATTGTCGAAAGCACGATTCTCGGGATCGGCTTGAATGACGGTCTTTTTGTTTTTCTTCTTCTTCTTCTTTTTGGAAGAATTGGAAGAATTTGGTACACCAATCAGTATGTATGTACGCGCGCGAGTGCGCATACAATTAAAACTTTGGAATGAGGTAGGAAATCTCGGTCGACTTTGAGAGGAAAGGGATTATCCCTCTCGAGGTGCAATATGAAAAAGCTACAAAAATATATACTTAATACTAATTGAGTTGACAAACCAATAATCGGTCGTCCCTTTCAATATACGCACAAGCAAGCGGGGAAACGAGGTGGCACAAAGCACATAAAAACCTTTTTCCTTAGACGGCCTTTTATAGCGCGTCGCCTTATACCCACCTTATAGTTTGTATATATCGAGTTCAAACGTCTTACTAGTATTTATCTATTTTGCCTTTTTATTTCGTTTAGGATTCGAATACAATAGTTAGGTGATGAAATCCCAACTAAGGCCTTATTTGAAAAGTAGGTAAATTAATGTTCTACGTAATATAATATAGTACAAGAAAAATCTTTTTGTATTTTTTTAAGAAAAATATATATTCACAATAAAAATCGAAAGAAATCGAACTAAGAAAAATAACACTAATACGTAATATTTTTGGTGTAATACTTTTAGGAAAAAGTATTACTTTTTGGTTTTTTAATTTTTTTATGTTGCAAATCTTAGGAAAGAATTTGCTTTTGTGATTTTTTAATTTTTTGTATTTTTAAGTTTTTGATTTTTTTGGTATTTTTGATTTTTTTTGCAAGAAAAGTAACGTTCAAAATGAACGGATCCAAAAATCCAAACGTCTCACGAAATCGTCAATCGTAACGAGCGAAGCGGCAGCGGCGCCAATTTAATATAGGGAATTTTGTGCAAATTCTTTTAATGCAATTAATGTTCGTTTTCCTCGACTCGACTCGAATTGATATCGTACTAAACGTAAGATTTATTTGTTCTTGGTGAAACGTATTTTTTTGGTATTTTTTAAGAACTAAAAACTATTTAATTAAAAACTATTTAAAAAAAACTAATTTAAAGAAATTTTAAAATTTTAAAATAAAACTTAAACCTAAATTTAAATCTAATTAGTTTTAAACTAAAAAACTTTAGATGAAATCTATTTTTAAATAAAACTAAATTTAAAACTAATTTAAAATTATGATAGTAATTAAATAAAATATATTTTTATCTTTTTGTGTTTTTTTAAAACTTTATAAAAGAAATCTTAAATAAAAACTTTTTAGTTAAAATTAATAACACTAAAAACTTGTAATAAAACTAATTTAAAATCTGACAGCTAATATTAATCTATATTAATTAAATGTTAAGTAAATAAACACAAAAGAAGGACTAGAACAACTGGTTATGGCGTTGGTCTGCTAAGCGAGAGGTCCAGGGTTCGAAACCCTTAACAGATAAAATTTTGCTATTTATTTATTATTTTTTTTTTATATTTTTGGAAATGAGAAACAAACAGATCAATGGGATCTATTTGCTAAAGCAGTAATAAGACAAATAAGCTATAAGCGAAAATCAAATAGAACTAAAGAAGCAAAACTTGCAATAAGCTATTGAAACTAAACTAAGCAAATCTAAAAGTAAAGCTAAATCAAATAAGCAGATAACATCAAATAAGCTAAAAGACCTATTAAACAAATCCAACCTAGCCCAGTTAAGCTGAATCAAATACGCCAAAGTCAGCTACAAAAAATTCACTACTATCAAAATAAACTCAGACAAATCTAAACAAATCCAATAAGCAGAAAATTAATAAGCAGATTCAAACATAACAGGAAATAAGCAGATCCAACAAAACTATCAAATAAATTCTACTAAATAAAATAAAGCAGATCCCAACCTACTGAAACTTAAACAGTTACTGTGATACAAGGCTTTTAGCCAGGTAAAAAGATTCGTTGATGTGTGTCTCTTCGAATTGAAAAATGGATTAACTATGCGACTCAGTCGTTCTTTGGTGAAACAAATAGTTGTGTCGTTGTAGTAATTAAAATGTGCAAGACTTAAATGTAAATCACGTTGAAGTAAATCTAAGTCTAATTTAAAATAAATGACAAGTATTTAAAAGCGTGACGAAAATAAAAAGGCACTAAAAGTAAATAACGCAAACTTAAATCTATCTAAGGCAAACTTAAAACGCAACTAAAACTAAAACTTAAACTAAGGCAAGGCTAAAATAAATCTAAGGCGAGTAATCTTAAAGTGCAACTAGGGAAAAAGGCGGGAAAAGTAAAGCTTGAAAATTAAAAATTAAAAACAGAAACTAAAATAACCTGAACACAGCTTATCCGGAATAATCATTCGTTCGGAATAATCACTCATCCGGAATGTCACCTTCGTTCGGAATGATTCTTCTTTACTCGGAATATTCACCAAACCCCTTGATCCGGAATAAATCCTTTATCCGGAATTTGTCACTTATCCGGAATAAAGTCTTGATTCGGAATACTGGTCCTTGATCCGGAATGTTGTGCTTAATCCGGAATGTTTGGTTGATCCGGAATATCTTCCTTGATCCGGAATGTGAAATATTCCGGATGAAGACCTTGATCCGGAATAATTTATTATTCCGAATAAAACTCCTTGATCCGGAATATTTGGTATTCCGAATGAAAGGTTTTGATCCGGAATGTTAAATTATTCCGAATAAACAAGACTGATCCGGAATGTCTCCTTGATCCGGAATGTTGGATATTCCGGATGAACACTTTGGCTAAACCTTTGATTCGGAGTATTTGTTTGATTCGGAATGAGAGGTTGATCCGGAATATGTTACTTATTCCGGATGAACGACCTTGATCCGGAACTTTTTCAACAAACACCTTCACTCAGAATAACTGGGCTTGATCCGGAATGATCCTGGGAAACAGAAAGCAGCGAAGAACACGCAAGAAAGGAAAAAGCACGAATCTAAACAAAAACTAATCAAATCAACCACAAGATTAAATCAAACTAACCAAATAACATCTACTAATGATAATCAAACAATCCGAATCAATCAAACTAACAAAACTAACCAAAATAATCAAAACCCACTTTAATCAATTTAATAAAAACACAAAAACATAAACATGAACATAAAGCATAAAGATAAAAGATCAAACAAGAAAGGTAGATAGGAGATTAACAAGAAAAAGTAAAGATTGACAAGAATTAAATGGAAACTTACTTGAAATTAAAGGTATTTAAGGTGCAAGACAATGTATTTAAATTTGACAAGAAAAGTAAATGACAAGGTAATTAAAATTGGAAGAACTAATTGTCACTATTAGCCAACAAAATGAAAATGAATACACTAATGACTATTTATAGGAGAGATTAGGGAGGTGCTTAGGAAGCTTCCTCCCCTCTTTCTTCTTTTCCTTAATTACAAGCTTAAGTCCTTAATCTTCTTAATCTTCTTAAATCTTGGACTTTAATGACTTTTGTCTCGGGATTTCTTTGAACTCGTTTTGTAATTCTTCAATAAATTAGACTTGAGTTCTTCGGCTTTTAGTAAACTTCCGTCTTTTGACTTTTTCTTCGATAAATCTTCAGAATTGGTCTTAGACTTCCGTTCTTTTTGCACTCTTGACTTCGTCTTTCGTCTTTTTCTTCGATAAAAGCCCGTGAATGCCCGTGTTTTCTCCACTTTTCACATTTTCGTCCTAAATCACAACAAAAACACAAACCACGCATAATTCTGACATTTATGAAATAAAATACACGTTTTGGATCGGTTATTATTGTAATTAACTGGTAAAAAGGATGGGTCTTTACACACAAATCAAATCCCCTACACTTGACCATTGCAATGTCCTCATGCAATGCATTAGTTACAAAGCACGTTTACATTTTTCATCATAATCAAACCACGTTGGCCTTATTAAAGAAATAGAAAATGAAAAGCATTCAAAGTAAAGAAATAAAAAACATACCTTAGGGTTCTGGAAATGTCATGAATAATCATCATCCTCAAGTTTTCACTTTCTCCAAACCAAGCTTAAAAACGAGATCATTGTTATTATAAGTTAGCAAACTAACACGAACTCATGTAGGCCAATTATTCACTTAGACTCCCTTATTCCTAGGTGTATCTCTTATATTTTATTATTGTCTTGAATGATCGCGAGGATGCATTGTTGATAGGTGTGTAAACACCCATCTTTTCTACCACTTAATTACAATAATAACCGGACCAAAACGTGTATTTTATGTCTTTTATGTCGGAATTATGCGTGGTTTGTGTTTTTGTTGTGATTTAGGACGAAAAGGTGAAAAGTGGAGAAAACATGGGAATTCACGGGCATTTACGGACTTTTATTGAAGAAAAAGATGAAAGATGGAGTCAAGAAGTCAAGAGTGCAAAAAGAACGGAAGTCCAAGACCAATTCTGAAGATTTATCGAAGAAAAAGTCAAAAGACGGAAGTTTATCAAAAGCCGAAGAATTCAAGTCTATTTTATTGAAGAATTTAAAGACGAGTTCAAAAGAAATCCCGAAGCCAAAAGTCCTTAAAGTTCAAGTTTAAAGAAGATTAGAAGAAAAGGACTAAGCATGCAATTAATGAAGATTATATGCTTAAGGGCTTAATGATGCAATTATGAAGAAATGAAGGAGGGGAGGAAGCTTCCTAATCCTCCCCTATATATAGATTAGGATGATTTATATTTCATTCTTGTTGGCTAAGTGTGACAATTAGCTCTTCCACCATTTACTTACCTTGTCATTTAATTTCTTGTCAAATTTAAATACCTTGTCTTGCACCTTAAATTCATTTAATTTCAAGTAAGTTTTCATTTAATTATTGTCAATCTTTACTTTATCTTGTCAATCTCTTATCTACCTTTCTTAATCTTTGATTTATGTGTTTATGTTTATGTTCATGTTCATGCTTTTATTTTGATCCAAGTGGTTTTTGATTATTGTAGTTAAAGTTGTTTGTTTTATTGATTTTAGTTGTTTGTTTATATTTACTGTTGATTCGTTGATAGTTTTATTAAATCGTTTGTGTTTATTTTGGTTGAATTTGTGTTAGATCGTGTTTATTTTTGATCCCCTGTTCTTCGGAAGGTTTGTTTCTGTTGCTTTGTTTCCAGGAAAAGTTCCGAGCCAAGGCAAGGAGAGGAGTGTTCATTCGGAAGTCCAAAGTTCCGAGCCAAGGGGTTTCATCCGGAACTTCAAAGTTCCGGATCAAGAGTGTTCATTCGGAACTCCAAAAGTTCCGAATCAAATACTTCCGAACGAAAGTCCGACTCAAGCATTAGTTCATTCGGAACTTGAAAGTTCCGGATCAATTTACTTCATTCGGAACTCAAAAAGTTCCGGATCAAGGAGATTCATTCGGAACTCAAAAGTTCCGAATCAAGGGGCTTCATTCGGAACTTCTTAGAAGTTCCGAACCAACTTCCGGATCAAGGGCAAGTTCCGAATCAGAAGGCTTCATTCGGAAGTCTGAAACTTCCGAATCAAGGAGGCTTCATTCGGAATCTTCCGAATCAAGGGTTAATCAAAAGTTCTGAATCAAGGCAAATTTTAGAAGTTCCGAATCAGTAAAGTTCCGAACGAAGGATTGTTTTGGATAAGTGACATATTCAGATCAATTTGTTCCGGATCAAGGATTTTGGTAATATTCCGAGCGAAGAAGAATCATTCCAACCGAAGGTGACATTCCGGACGAGTGATTGTTCCAAACGAAGGATAATTCCGAATGAGCTGTATTCAGGTTCTTATTAGCTTTTGTTTTTTATTTTTATTTTCAAGCTTTATTTTTCCTGCCCTTTTATTTAATTACACTTTAAAGTTATTTGCCTTAGTTTTATTTTAGACTTGCCTTAGTTTAAGTTTTAGTTGCGCTTTAAGTTTGCCTTAGATAGATTTAAGTTTACGTCATTTACTTTAGTGCCCTTTAATTTCAGTCACGTTTTTTAATTCTTGCACCTTTATTTTAATTAGACTTAGATTTACTTTAAGAACACTTTTACTTTAAAGTTCTGCACCCTTTATTTTAAACACTACAACGACACATCTTTGTTTCCACCATAATCAATAGAGTCACACATAGAACCTAGATCAATTCGTTAAGATACCGAGAACACGAACTTGAACTTTAATTTTTATACGGGCAAAAGCTAGTTATCAAATGGCGCCGCTGCCGGCTCTTTTCGTAAAGATTAACGGTTTTCTGTGAGAAACACGTTGCTTTTTAGGATCCGTTCACTTGTGAGCGTTATTTTTCTTGTCTAAAAAATTCAAAAAATCATAAAAATTAAAAATTAATAAAAAACCATAAAAATTAAAAATTTCAAAAATCCAAAAAGATTTTATCTTTATTGTGTATATATATTGTCTTTTTGTTTGGTTTTGTTTTCTTTTGCATTTTCAGGTGTATGTGTACTAGATCTTCTAATTATCAAGAGCCCGAGCCTCAAGAAGATTTAGATATGTCAGGTGTCAACAACAACATTCCACCGCACCTCAATAATAATAATAATAACAACAATGTTCTTCCACAGCCCGATCTTCGGACCATGGAGGAACTTTGTCAACCAACCATGTTTGGACGAGGAGGACCGATTGCGCCGATGCAAATCAACGCTCCTGAGTTTTCGTTGAAGCACCACATGATTCAGCAAGTACAAACAAACCCATTTAGAGGATTGCCTGATGATGATGCCAACAAACACCTCGACAAGTTCATTACAATCAACCAAAACATGAAGTTGCCTGGGGCCACAATGGATGTTCTTCGCCTACAACTCTTTCCACATACTTTATCGCATCATGCCGAGAAATGGTTTGATCGTCTCCCGAAGAATTCTATTCACACTTGGGATGATATGACTCAACGCTTTTTGTCGCGCTACTTTCCACCATCCATGGTCACAAGCCTTCGCAATCAAATCAGCGGTTTCATGCAAGACCCTGACGAATCTCTTTTTGATGCTTGGGAGAGATATAATGTCTTGATCGATCGATGTCCAAACCACAACATGCTCCCTGTGACCTTAATAGATACTTTCTACAACGGATTGACTTTTCGAGATCGTGATACGATCAAGGCAGCCGCCGGTTCCACATTTATGAAAAGGAGACCCGAGGAGTGTAGAGAGTTAATTGAGAACATGACTACTCACCACAAAAACTGGGATTCCTCTGCTTCTTCAAGGAACAACCCGAGAGTCAATGTTTCCTCTACCTCAGCAAACCCTGAATTGACCGAACTCACCCGCATGATGGCCGAAATGAGCAAAAGTATTACGCTTCTAGCTTCAAACCAACAACAACAACAAGTTAAAGCAGTTGCTAATCCTTGTGAAACATGTGGCGGTCCTCACTCATACACCGATTGTCCTTCGACTCAAGGAAATCCAGAAAATGTGTATGCAGCTTATGGTAATTATTCACCGGAAAATTACCAAGCTAGACAACAAAGGGATAGAAATCTGTTGAGTTACCGATCCAACAACTACCTTTCACCCGGTTTTTCTCCTCAAAACCAAAACCCACCATCAACTACAATAGAAGCAACCAAATCCCACCAAGAGCTTCTAACCCTTATCAACCACCCACCCAACAACACCCACCCATTAATCCCGATGTTGACGCCATCATGAGAACTCAAGGTGAGCAAATCAAGAATCTACAGAGCCAAATAATCAATTTGAAAGGAGATATCTTGAAGCAAGGAAATGACATTAGAACCGAGGTTCGTGATAATATTCAATCCTCCTTCAGCACTCAAACGACTGAATTAAAGAATCTTTTGGCTAGTTTCTTGCCCGAAGCTCAACCTTCTTCTTCGAGTTCTCTACCTTCAAACACCGTCCCTAATCCGCGTGCCAATGTGAGTGCTATTACTACTCGTAGTGGAGTCACCATCGTAGGACTACTAATCCCACCCCCATCATCTACACCTCCTCCACCACCATGTGTCCCTACTCCTCCTACACCTAGTATTAGTACACCATTACCGTCTCCGCCTCGTCATGACGATGTATCTCGGAAGGACCCTTCAACATCTCAACCTTCACCACCTACACCTTCACCGTCTCCCTATCAACCCAGAATCCCATACCCTTCTCGCATAGGCAAGACCAACGAGCTAACCAAGAATGACTGTCAAGTATCAAAATATGTGAATATGCTATCTCAAATGACCATCAACATTAGCCTTGTTGAAGCACTTTGCCACAAGCCGAAATTTGTCAAAGCATTCAAGGAATTGCTTAGCAAGAAGGAGAAGCTGATTGAACAAGCCAACACACGCTTAAATGAAAACTGCTCTGCAGTTATTCTTAAAGAACTTCCGGAAAAGCTTGGAGATCCCGGTCGTTTTGTGTTGCCTTGCGTGTTCAACAAAACTGAAGAATTTACTGCCCTTGCTGATCTCGGGGCTAGTATTAATCTTATGCCACTCAGTGTTTGGAAAACACTATCATTGCCCGACCTCATTCCAACAAAGATGACTCTCGAACTTGCAAATCGCACTCTCGCTTACCCCGTTGGTATAGCCGAAGACGTGTTTATCAAAGTTGGCACATTTACTTTCCCGTTCGATTTTGTCGTAGTTGATTATGAAATGGACCCTCGTATTCCTTTAATACTTGGTCGGCCATTCATGAGAACCGGACGAGCTTTAGTAGATGTGGCCGAAGGTGAGTTAATCTGTGACACCCCAGGCAAATCCCACATCGGCTGTGGCCAGGAGAGATCCATGGTTCATAAGATAACAATCGCCTTCTCATGACACAACGCGTTTTGTGGTCTACTGCAAGTGGGGTTCTTAGGAACTGGCAGTTAAGCGTGCTCATGGAAGAGTAGTACTGGCTTGGGTGACCTGCCGGGATGTCTTCACAAGAGGGCCACAAAGCAAAGCCGTGAGCCTGCGGGCAAAGCGGACAATATTGTGGTCTGAGTAGGTGGGATGTTACAAGTGGTATCAGAGACACTCCTGAGCCGTTCGGGATGGTGGGGCAAACCTCATCGAGGACGATGAGTCCCGAAGGGGGGGTGATTGTGACACCCCAGGCAAATCCCACATCGGCTGTGGCCAGGAGAGATCCATGGTTCATAAGATAACAATCGCCTTCTCATGACACAACGCGTTTTGTGGTCTACTGCAAGTGGGGTTCTTAGGAACTGGCAGTTAAGCGTGCTCATGGAAGAGTAGTACTGGCTTGGGTGACCTGCCGGGATGTCTTCACAAGAGGGCCACAAAGCAAAGCCGTGAGCCTGCGGGCAAAGCGGACAATATTGTGGTCTGAGTAGGTGGGATGTTACATAATCTTACGAGTCGGGGATGATTCAAAAGTTTTTAAAATGGGGAAGCTTACAGGCAAATCTTTTAGACGAGAATCAATGAATATGATAAATGTGCTCGATGACTTTGTCGTCTACGACAATCCTCTATTTGACTCTTGTATTGATAATCCACTCTTTGACGATGATGTGGATGATTATCGCTCCACTTTGGACGCTTCTCCCATTTATGATTCTCCACCGGTCTTTGATGCTTATGATGATGATGATTCTAGCTCAGATTCGGATGATTTTGATTGTACTTCTGAGTATCCCGAGCTGCCCACTTTCGATGATTTTGATGAGGCTGATACTCTTTCGAGCGATTCTTCACATGATGAAGATCCTCCGCCATCACTCGATCCTACTTTGGACGATTATTCATTTGAGGAAGATTTCTCTGAATTTCTCAACACTTACTTCCCTCATGAGAGTGATGCTCCTCCTTATGACTTTGAAGATTATCGTCTTGATCCTACTTTGGATTTGAAGAGCATTCTGTCAAAGGAGAAGAAACCGGTTGACACCAATATCCGCAGCACATATGATTTAACACCTCTTTGTCCCACTTCTGAGGACGAGGTTGTGCTTCTTCGCGGATCTTATTCCCATTCTGCTGAGCCTGAGTGCTATTTTCCCCTAAAGGAAAAGGTGTTCGACCCTGGTATTGCAATCTTTAAGCCATCTCAGTATCCACTGATGAAATAAAAGGAAAAATCTTTGGAATTAATGGAAATCTTGTGCCACTTCACAGAGCTCCATCGCTGCTTAAGGGAACCCTGCCACTTCTTCTTTGGCTTGCCTTGTTCGCCTTAAGCTTGTGCTTATTGATGGATGAAAACTATGTCTTTGATCCTGGTGGATATGCTTCATGCTTCTTCCGTTTATGATCAAGGTCGAGTCAGGCTCACAACTCGGTAAACAAAAACCAAGCGCTTCTTGGGAGGCAACCCATGCATCTATCTTTTCGCTTTCTTTATCATAAGTGTAGGGGGAACCCTTTGGTTTGCTTTCCTCTCCTCACTTCTTAATCAGGGATTCGAGCTTCAATGATCCACTCTTGATGATTCTTGACGACCCGTGATTCCGTGTTCTATTTCTTCCCGGTTCTATCCTAAACTCTTTTCGATTCACTATTTTATATTTTCTCAATATTAAAATAGGAATCTCTTTAGTTGTCTTTTCCTTAGCGAGATTCAAAAAACGTGCACAATGTCCTAAGTGTGGGAGTTTACTCCCACATGCTTAAACATTGAGGACAATGTTTATCTTAAGTGTAGGGGGGACTTCTATCGAAGTTAAGTGGTCTTTTCCTTGTATTTGTCCTCATTTTAACCGAAAAATCAATTTTTCGACATTTTTCAAAATGTTTGATCTATTTTGGCCTACTAGTTTTTCTTTTGTATAGTTTATTTTCTTTCCTTATTAGAATAAATAAGTGGTTTTATTTTTCAAACGTTGTGAATCTTTTGACTCAACCCGAGTTTACTTATCTAAGTTACTCTAGCTAGTATCCTTAACGTGTTTAAGTCAAGTTTTGCTAGGCTTTTATATAGGGAGCTATAAAACGCGAAAGTCTTAACTCTCACGGGTTAAGAACAAGAACTTTTCGCAAGTTCCTATAATTGATCCTAGAGATTCGTTTATCACGGGAACTTTAAAATGCGATTTCTAAACTTGAAAGAGTCTAAGAATTTGCAAGATCCTATAGGCGACTCGAAAACCCAAAACTTTGATTTAATAGGCTATGTATCCACGAGTCTCATTCCTTGAGATTTTAAACTGTGGAGAACGAGAGATGATAGAGCCAATTATAAGTTCGGTATTCTTTCGTGGATTTATGTGAGTTAATTATAAGCCTATTCTCCCATCGCTTGCTAATAAATTTATCTGCTAATAAATAAGGTTGTACGATTTGAAAAGTTACTTAGCTTCTAGCCCAAGATCGTTTAAAAGTTGCTCGGTATGGATTAGAGTTCATAGCCAAGGCATAACTTATTGAAGCGAGGTGCGAATATTGGCAAGTCCGAAAAGGCCCTAACAAGGCATGAGGGCTATATTTTGTTGCTAAACATCCAAAGTGAATTAATAGATAATCAAAGCGGAATTAGAACAACAACCATTAACAAGGTGTTTAGGCACAAATAACATGAATTAAAACAAATGGATTGCTCATTATATTAATAACGAACAACCACTAGGTGTGTTTACATTGAATCCCACACCTAGTCGACACACACTTTAGGTTTACATTGTATATGAATTGATTGAATAAAAACCTAAGACTCTTGTTCCTTTTATAGTGGAAGGAACAGAATCTACAAGAGATAATATCAAATAAACATCTAAATATTCTATTTCTATAGATATATACTGAATATATTATTTAGAATATATCCAATATATTTTGTAAATAGAATTCTCCATCAAATCTTCAACATCCATCAGCGTTTGACTTTGTTGACTGCGTTTGACTTCTGTCAACGCTTAAGTTACTCTTGTCAACGTCTGATTTACTCTTGACAACGCTTGAGTAAATGTCCTTCGATTTTGAGTTTCTGCCACATCAACTTTTTGAACCAACAATCTTCCCCTAGTTGATGTCGGCAAAACTCTATGTGTATCTCTTGTAAGTTGTACATGATCTTCAGATTGCTTCCCCTCAAGTGTATCATGTATTTCTTCCCCTTTTTATCACATCAACAAGGAAGTAAACAATGTATGCAATCTTTGAAGATTCTCCAAATGTAGCTCTATGTAATGATCTTGAAGAACAATTAATATAATATTTTTGATGTAGAAGTAGAATAACCCAAACCTATGTTCCATGTCTTGTACTATCCATGTGATGAAAAACTTATACCAATGATTAAATATAAGTAGACCTCGATCCCTTGTCAATATTCTCATCCTTTGTGAGACACTGAGCACGATAATGTAACTCCTTCAAGTGTTATGACAAGCCTTCATCACCAACCATGTAAAGCACGAACAAGTTACCTTTAAAGTCAATGTATGGCACCCACGACTTTAAGATATGATAGAACACAAACTCGCGAAAATCTTCTTCAATCATCAATCTTACCATAAGAATTCTTCCCCTTAAGCTAACACCTCTTCATAATGACTTTCATTACATCATAAATTGTGCTAACTCGCTTTAAGATCATTAATTCCTTTTAAAAAGATCCGAGCCATAAATATCAACTTGATATTATAAATTAAAACGGAGATTCCATGTACCTTCGTGTGTATTTTCCTCCTTTTTGTGTGCTTAAAACGTATAATTTTCTCAAACAGCAGCAAACCTTGTGTTGTCCAATATCTTTGGCAGATGTATTGTCCAATATCGGACAATACCTATCAGCGTTGAAGTTCATATATTGGACGACACTGTCAACTCTATCAGCGTTGACTTATTCTGTCAGCGTCAAATTTCTTCCTGTCAGCGTCTAACCATGCCTTGTCAGCGCTTCTTTCTGCTGATGTCATCTGCATCCCAACTTAACCATATTCATGCTCAATAAATAACATGGCTATATCTGTTCACACTTTTAAACATATCACGTCCAATAGAATCAAATATAATCAATGATTCTTCGTGTGAACACAACTTAAACAACAAAATAACGTCCAAACGTGTGATCTCTTGACCGTGTGAACACACAAAATCTGCACCAATGAGAAACATTGCATCGTGTGAACACTAACTTGAATAGCCAATCAAAAGCATCCTTGGAGCCATACGTGATGTCCTTTTCTTTTCAAACGTCTTTGAATAATTTTCTGACTTGATTAAATAAACATAGGATCCTAAAAATCAGGAAAGAATAATTCCTATAATTTTGTATCCCAAGTCTGACTATTCTTCTGATATGTCAGGATCAATTTCATTTGTGACTCCATCTGGACATGAATACACAAAACGTATACCAACATACGTCTCTATCTTGACAGCAAATCACATCCTTTTCTTTTCTTCCTTATGCAGATAATAACATTATACAGACAACAACGTTACTGTTTCCCTCCTTGGATAATGGATGCATAATTCTAGGGTTTCAAATCCTAAATCCAAATCATGATCTAAGACATCACAGCATCGATCAATCTAGGGTTTTGTAGAATAAGCATCGAAACCCTAATTTTCAGCACATCTTCAACCTTTGCTGCAAACATGTTGCTAGGGTTCATCAACAGTCCATGAAGAAATGATTCCTCAAAGCTAACAACATGTCTTCTTTTCTGTATAGAACCGATCTATGGTTTGTAGAAACCCTAAATCATGATTTCATGCAAATCTGAAAATCTGAAAATTACTCATCAGCCAACTTTGACGCCTAATAACTTTTGCCTGGGGATAAAACTCGACAATCCCTCCGGTGGATGTTTAGATCTATGTATGTAGAACACACATATAAAATTTCGTGACGATCCAACGGTGCAATCAAAAGTTATGACCTTCTGAATACTGCTGCGCACACAAAAACGTCCAGAAAAACCCTAGACGGATTTTTCTTTTCTTCTCGAAACACGAACACCTTGTTGGTCCTAGCATCACGAGCCACGAGGCTCTGATACCAATTGTGGAAACCTTGGTTTCCGGATCTTTGAAGCTACTAGGAATGATCATTGTTCATATGATTAGATAATCAAAGCGGAATTAGAACAACAACCATTAACAAGGTGTTTAGGCACAAATAACATGAATTAAAACAAATGGATTGCTCATTATATTAATAACGAACAACCACTAGGTGTGTGTACATTGAATCCCACACCTAGTCGACACACACTTTAGGTTTACATTGTATATGAATTGATTGAATAAAAACCTAAGACTCTTGTTCCTTTTATAGTGGAAGGAACAGAATCTACAAGAGATAATATCAAATAAACATCTAAATATTCTATTTCTATAGATATATACTGAATATATTATTTAGAATATATCCAATATATTTTGTAAATAGAATTCTCCATCAAATCTTCAACATCCATCAGCGTTTGACTTTGTTGACTGCGTTTGACTTCTGTCAACGCTTAAGTTACTCTTGTCAACGTCTGATATACTCTTGACAACGCTTGAGTAAATGTCCTTCGATTTTGAGTTTCTGCCACATCAACTTTTTGACCCAACAAGTCTAAGTGAGTAATTGGCCCACATGAGTTCGTGATAGTTTACTAACTTGTAATAACAATGATCTCGTTTTTAAGCTTGGTTTGGAGAAAGTGAAAACTTGAGGATGATGATTATTCATGACATTTCCAAAACCCAAGGTATGCTTTTGATTTCTTTATTTTGTATGTTTTTAATTTTATATCCCTTTAATAAAGGCTAACGTGGATTGATTATGATGAAAAGTGTAATCTTGCTTTGTAACTAACATTGCATGAGGACATTACAATGGTCAAGTGTAGGGGATTTGATAGGTGTGTAAACACCCATCTTTTCTACCACTTAATTACAATAATAACCGGACCAAAACGTGTATTTTATGTCTTTTATGTCGGAATTATGCGTGGTTTGTGTTTTTGTTGTGATTTAGGACGAAAAGGTGAAAAGTGGAGAAAACATGGGAATTCACGGGCATTTACGGACTTTTATTGAAGAAAAAGATGAAAGACGGAGTCAAGAAGTCAAGAGTGCAAAAAGAACGGAAGTCCAAGACCAATTCTGAAGATTTATCGAAGAAAAAGTCAAAAGACGGAAGTTTATCAAAAGCCGAAGAATTCAAGTCTATTTTATTGAAGAATTTAAAGACGAGTTCAAAAGAAATCCCGAAGCCAAAAGTCCTTGAAGTTCAAGTTTAAAGAAGATTAGAAGAAAAGGACTAAGCATGCAATTAATTAAGATTATATGCTTAAGGGCTTAATGATGCAATTATGAAGAAATGAAGGAGGGGAGGAAGCTTCCTAATCCTCCCCTATATATAGATTAGGATGATTTACATTTCATTCTTGTTGGCTAAGTGTGACAATTAGCTCTTCCACCATTTACTTACCTTGTCATTTAATTTCTTGTCAAATTTAAATACCTTGTCTTGCACCTTAAATTCATTTAATTTCAAGTAAGTTTTCATTTAATTATTGTCAATCTTTACTTTATCTTGTCAATCTCTTATCTACCTTTCTTAATCTTTGATTTATGTGTTTATGTTTATGTTCATGTTCATGCTTTTATTTTGATCCAAGTGGTTTTTAATTATTGTAGTTAAAGTTGTTTGTTTTATTGATTTTAGTTGTTTGTTTATTTTTACTGTTGATTCGTTGATAGTTTTATTAAATCGTTTGTGTTTATTTTGGTTGAATTTGTGTTAGATCGTGTTTATTTTTGATCCCCTGTTCTTCGGAAGGTTTGTTTCTGTTGCTTTGTTTCCAGGAAAAGTTCCGAGCCAAGGCAAGGAGAGGAGTGTTCATTCGGAAGTCCAAAGTTCCGAGCCAAGGGGTTTCATCCGGAACTTCAAAGTTCCGGATCAAGAGTGTTCATTCGGAACTCCAAAAGTTCCGAATCAAATACTTCCGAACGAAAGTCCGACTCAAGCATTAGTTCATTCGGAACTTGAAAGTTCCGGATCAATTTATTTCATTCGGAACTCAAAAAGTTCCGGATCAAGGAGATTCATTCGGAACTCAAGAGTTCCGAATCAAGGGGCTTCATTCGGAACTTCTTAGAAGTTCCGAACCAACTTCCGGATCAAGGGCAAGTTCCGAATCAGAAGGCTTCATTCGGAAGTCTGAAACTTCCGAATCAAGGAGGCTTCATTCGGAATCTTCTGAATCAAGGGTTAATCAAAAGTTCTGAATCAAGGCAAATTTTAGAAGTTCCGAATCAGTAAAGTTCCGAACGAAGGATTGTTTTGGATAAGTGACATATTTAGATCAATTTGTTCCGGATCAAGGATTTTGGTAATATTCCGAGCGAAGAAGAATGATTCCAACCGAAGGTGACATTCCGGACGAGTGATTGTTCCAAACGAAGGATAATTCCGAATGAGCTGTATTCAGGTTCTTATTAGCTTTTGTTTTTGATTTTTATTTTCAAGCTTTATTTTTCCTGCCCTTTTATTTAATTGCACTTTAAAATTATTTGCCTTAGTTTTATTTTAGACTTGCCTTAGTTTAAGTTTTAGTTGCGCTTTAAGTTTGCCTTATATAGATTTAAGTTTACGTCATTTACTTTAGTGCCCTTTAATTTCAGTCACGTTTTTTAATTCTTGCACCTTTATTTTATTTAGACTTAGATTTACTTTAAGAACACTTTTACTTTAAAGTTCTGCACCCTTTATTTTAAACACTACAACGACACATCTTTGTTTCCACCATAATCAATAGAGTCACACATAGAACCTAGATCAATTCGTTAAGATACCGAGAACACGAACTTGAACTTTAATTTTTATACGGGCAAAAGCTAGTTATCAATTGTTGACTTATTTCGGTAGTTATTTAGGCTGAAAATAAAGTAGGACGATTTAATCAATAGTTAGCTAAAGGACAAAATCTTTTAAAACTGCTTCTCGGGATCTAATAAAGTTCATATCTTGGCATAACTCGCTTCACGATTTGAGACCTTTCTTGGACCGATATTTGGCAGCGACTTCATACTTCAAATCTTGAGAGACGTTCATGAAATAATGGCCTTCTCTTCATAAATAGGAAGTTCTTCACTTGAAATTTTGAGAGATTCTTCATATATGGACCACGACTTCTTCATTTTTCTCCAATCTTTATTTTGGACTTTGATATACAACGATCCGCCTCCTTTTTGGACTTGGATCTATTTATCCTCATACCTTGTTAGGGCCTTTTTGGATAGACTTCTCCATGACTTTTGGGGAGTATTTGCTTTTCGTCGTGTGTCTCAATCCTTCATATTGATTTTCGATAAATGATTCTTCACATCACTTGGGATCTTTAGCAACAAAATGTAGCCCTCATGCCTTGTTAGGGCCTTTTCGGACTCGCCAATCTTCGCATCCCGCTTCAATAAGTTATGCCTTGGCTATGAACTCTAATCATTACCGAGCAACTTTTAAATGATCTTGGGCTAGAAGCTAAGTAACTTTTCAAATCGTACAACCTTATTTATTGCAGATAAAATTATTAGCAAGCGATGGGAGAATAGGCTTATAATTAACTCACATAAATTCACGAAAGGATACCAAACTTATAATTGACTCTATCATCTCTCGTTCTCCACAGTTTAAAATCTCAAGGAATGAGACTCATGGATGCTTAGCCTATTAAATCAATGTTTTGGGTTTTCGAGTCATCTATAGGATCTTGAAACTCTTAGACTTTTTCAAGTTTAGAGATCGCATTTTAAAGTTCCCTTGATAAACGACTCTCTAGGATCAATTATAGGAACTTGCGAAAAGTTCTTGTTCTTAACCCGTGAGAGTTAAGACTTTCGCGTTTTATAGCTCCCTATATAAAAGCCTAGCAAAAATTGATTTAAACATGTTAAGGATACTAGCTAGAGTAAACTTAGATAAGTAAACTCGGGTTGAGTCAAAAGATTCACAATGTTTGAAAAAAATTAAAACCACTTTATTAAAATTTTATTCTAACAAAGAAAGAAAATAACTATACAAAGGTAAAAACTAATAGGCCGAAATAGATCAAAAATTTTGAAAAATGTCGAAAAATTGATTTTCCGGTTAAAATGAGGACAAATACAAGGAAAAGACCACTTAACTTCGATAGAAGTCCCCCTACACTTAATATAAACATTGTCCTCAATGTTTAAGCATGTGGGAGTAAACTCCCCTACACTTAGGACATTGTGCACGTTGTTTAAATCTTGCTAAGGAAGAGACAACTAACGAGATTCCTATTTTAATATTGAGAAATATAAAATAGACAATCAAAAAGAGTTTAGGATAGAAACGGGAAGATGGGAACACGGGATCACGGGTCGTCAAAAATCATCAAGAGTGGATCATTGAGCGCTCGAATCCCTGATTATAAGAAGAGAGGAAATAGCAACCACCAACGGGTCTCCCCCTACACTTATGGTAAAAACAAAGAAAAAGATAGATAGATAGTCGGGTTGCCTCCCGAGAAGCGCTTGTTTTTGTTAACCGAGTCACGAGCCTGAATCGTCCCCGAATTAAATGGTCCATGGGGAGGCCTCAAATGTAATACCGGTATCAAAGACCTTGTCTTCGTTCCCGGAGGAATATAACAAAGGAGAGGCAGGAGGATAAGTCTTGAATGGTAGGAAGGTCCTTTCACATTGTCATCCTCCAAAGACAATGGATGCTGACCAATAGGCAAAGCCGTAAGGTTATCTATCATAGAATGGTCATTGTCACCTCCCGGGTCAAAGCACTCATCCTCATTTCCTGAAGAGTGAAATTGATACATCACCCGCTTGGGCGTGCATTCAGTAGGATGAGGGGGCAATATAGTAGTAGAAGTAAGAGAAGAATTACCTTCCACCTGCGGTACCTTTCCAGTAGAGTCAGAACTCTTCACCTCTGCGCTAGAAGGGGGCATGGCTAACAAAGTATGCTCATTAATAGCAGGAGAATCAAAGCTATCAATGTCCTCAATCTCTTCGTCAAAGAGAGGATTCACCTCACTAGATATGTAATCTTCATCAAAATTAAATAAAGGGTTCGAATAAATCTTGAAAGTTTCCTTCGGAACGTCTTCATCGGATAGTGACTCGTCATCACTAGAAGTAAAATCATCATCTTGATCAAAAAGAGGATTAGAGAAAGCCAAAGAATCCTATTCCAAAGTGTTGGTGGAAGGAACATCATCAGAAGAAAGTGCATCATACTCATCGTCACTGTCGGATGTCAACTCAGATTCACTTGGAATTGGGGCAAGGTTATCAGCACTAGACGTATTGAATTCGTCGGAGTCCTTTGCAGGAATTGTGCTAAGATCCTCATCCCCTAGGATGGGTGAATCCATAGGCTCCAGAGCCGGCAAGTCGGGCGAAGGAATAGAATTCTCATCGTTCTAAGAAATAGGACTCTCATCGTCATCACTGTCATAATAATATGGAGGCACAAGAGGAGGAGTATAAGAATTAAGGTTAGATGCTTGCTCTTGGTGCTGATCCGCTTGACATTTCTCCATGATCTTGTTGCAAGCTTCTTGAACTTTGTGAAAGTTGTCAAAAATTGTGGCAAGTTGTTCAGGAGGAAGTGCACAAAAGGGTTGATGATTGACGGTGTGACGTGGGGGCTCAAAGTTATACACACTGGGATGATAGCACGGAACTTTCTCAAAGACCTTCGACGGATCACAAGAAGAAGCATCGTGAGGGCCCCCACAAATATAGCACCACGGGTATGGAGAAAAACCCGGTGTCTCTTGAGGATAAGGATTTTCATAGACGGGAGAGGGTGAGAAAGTATTGTAAGAGGAGAAGTATGAATTTGTTGAATTGCAAAATGGAAAAAATCCAAATTGTGTATCGTCGATATCAAAACCACACCGCTCACAAGTACACCATTGACATGTTTGAAAACCATGCCATGGTCTCCCACACCGTACGCAAGACGAATCCATGATGGATTAAAAATAAGATGGGTAAAGAAAAGAATTAAACATAATAGAGGATAAAGAGAAATATTTTTGGTGCAAAACTTTGAAAAAGAAATGCTTTTTATGATTTTTCAAATGTTTTTGGGATTTTTTGAAAATTTTTGACACGAAAAATAACGTTCACGAGTGAACGGATCCCAAAAAGCAACGCGTCTCTCACAGAAAACCCTTAATCTTTACGAAAAGACCCGGCAGCGGCGCCATTTGATATAAAGATTTTGCTAGGTTGAAAGATTCGTTTCTCGGTATCTTAACGAATTGATTTCCGGTTCAAAATGCGACTCAATTGTTTTTGGTGGAAAAGAATATTTTTGGTTGTTTTAAAATAAAATGCGCAAGACGTAAAATTAAAAGGCAATTAATTCAAATCTAAAACTAATTTAAAATAAATGACAAGTATTTAAAAGCGTGACGAAAATAAAAAGGCATTAAAAGTAAATAACGCAAACTTAAATCCATCTAAGGCAAACTTAAAACGCAACTAAAACTAAAACTTAAACTAAGGCAAGGCTAAAATAAATCTAAGGCGAGTAATCTTAAAGTGCAACTAGGGAAAAAGGCGGGAAAAGTAAAGCTTGAAAATTAAAAATTAAAAACAGAAACTAAAATAACCTGAACACAGCTTATCCGGAATAATCATTCGTTCGGAATAATCACTCATCCGGAATGTCACCTTCGTTCGGAATGATTCTTCTTTACTCGGAATATTCACCAAAACCCTTGATCCGGAATAAATCCTTTATCCGAAATATGTCACTTATCCGGAATAAAGTCTTGATTCGGAATACTGGTCCTTGATCCGGAATGTTATGCTTAATCCGGAATGTTTGGTTGATCCGGAATATCTTCCTTGATCCAGAATGTGAAATATTCCGGATGAAGACCTTGATCCGGAATAATTTATTATTCCGAATAAAACTCCTTGATCCGGAATATTTGGTATTCCGAATGAAAGGTTTTGATCCGGAATGTTAAATTATTCCGAATAAACAAGACTGATCCGGAATGTCTCCTTGATCCAGAATGTTGGATATTCCGGATGAACACTTTGGCTAAGCCTTTGATTCGGAGTATTTGGTTGATTCGGAATGAGAGGCTGATCCGGAATATGTCACTTATTCCGGATGAACGACCTTGATCCGGAACTTTTTCAACAAACACCTTCACTCGGAATAACTGGGCTTGATCCAGAATGATCCTGGGAAACAGAAAGCAGCGAAGAACACGCAAGAAAGGAAAAAGCACGAATCTAAACAAAAACTAATCAAATCAACCAAAAGATTAAATCAAACTAACCAAATAACATCTACTAATGATAATCAAACAATCCGAATCAATCAAACAAACAAAACTAACCAAAATAATCAAAACCCACTTTAATCAATTTAATAAAAACACAAAAACATAAACATGAACATAAAGCATAAAGATAAAAGATCAAACAAGAAAGGTAGATAGGAGATTAACAAGAAAAAGTAAAGATTGACAAGAATTAAATGGAAACTTACTTGAAATTAAAGGTATTTAAGGTGCAAGACAATGTATTTAAATTTGACAAGAAAAGTAAATGACAAGGTAATTAAAATTTGAAGAACTAATTGTCACTATTAGCCAACAAAATGAAAATGAATACACTAATGACTATTTTTAGGAGACATTAGGGAGGTGCTTAGGAAGCTTCCTCCCCTCTTTCTTCTTTTCCTTAATTGCAAGCTTAAGTCCTTAATCTTCTTAATCTTCTTAAATCTTGGACTTTAATGACTTTTGTCTCGGGATTTCTTTGAACTCGTCTTGTAATTCTTCAATAAATTTGACTTGAGTTCTTCGGCTTTTAGTAAACTTCCGTCTTTTGACTTTTTCTTCGATAAGTCTTCAGAATTGGTCTTAGACTTCCGTTCTTTTTGCACTCTTGACTTCTTGACTTCGTCTTTCGTCTTTTTCTTCGATAAAAGCCCGTGAATGCCCGTGTTTTCTCCACTTTTCACCTTTTCGTCCTAAATCACAACAAAAACACAAACCACACATAATTCCGACATTTATGACATAAAATACACGTTTTGGCTCGGTTATTATTGTAATTAAGTGGTAAAAAGGATGGGTGTTTACACACATATCAAATCCTCTACACTTGACCAATGCAATGTCCTCATGCAATGCATTAGTTACAAAGCACGTTTACATTTTTCATCATAATCAATCCACGTTGGCCTTATTAAAGAAATAGAAAATGAAAAGCATTCAAAGTAAAGAAATAAAAAACATACATTAGGGTTTTGGAAATGTCATGACTAATCATCATCCTCAAGTTTTCACTTTCTCCAAACCAAGCTTAAAAACGAGATCATTGTTATTATAAGTTAGCAAACTAACACGAACTCATGTAGGCCAATTATTCACTTAGACTCCCTTATTCCTAGGTGTATATCTTATATTTTATTATTGTCTTGAATGATCGCGAGGATGCATTGTTGATAGGTGTGTAAACACCCATCTTTTCTACCACTTAATTACAATAATAACCGGACCAAAACGTGTATTTTATGTCTTTTATGTCGGAATTATGCGTGGTTTGTGTTTTTTTTGTGATTTAGGACGAAAAGGTGAAAAGTGGAGAAAACATGGGAATTCACGGGCATTTACGGACTTTTATTGAAGAAAAAGATGAAAGACGGAGTCAAGAAGTCAAGAGTGCAAAAAGAACGGAAGTCCAAGACCAATTCTGAAGATTTATCGAAGAAAAAGTCAAAAGACGGAAGTTTATCAAAAGCCGAAGAATTCAAGTCTATTTTATTGAAGAATTTAAAGACGAGTTCAAAAGAAATCCCGAAGCCAAAAGTCCTTAAAGTTCAAGTTTAAAGAAGATTAGAAGAAAAGGACTAAGCATGCAATTAATGAAGATTATATGCTTAGGGGCTTAATGATGCAATTATGAAGAAATGAAGGAGGGGAGGAAGCTTCCTAATCCTCCCCTATATATAGATTAGGATGATTTATATTTCATTCTTGTTGTCTAAGTGTGATAGTTAGCTCTTCCACCATTTACTTACCTTGTCACTTAATTTCTTGTCAAATTTAAATACCTTGTCTTGCACCTTAAATTCATTTAATTTCAAGTAAGTTTTCATTTAATTATTGTCAATCTTTACTTTATCTTGTCAATCTCTTATCTACCTTTCTTAATCTTTGATTTATGTGTTTATGTTTATGTTCATGTTCATGCTTTTATTTTGATCCAAGTGGTTTTTGATTATTGTAGTTAAAGTTTTTTGTTTTATTGATTTTAGTTGTTTGTTTATGTTTACTGTTGATTCGTTGATAGTTTTATTAAATCGTTTGTGTTTATTTTGGTTGAATTTGTGTTAGACCGTGTTTATTTTTGATCCCCTGTTCTTCGGAAGGTTTGTTTCTGTTGCTTTGTTTCCAGGAAAAGTTCCGAGCCAAGGCAAGGAGAGGAGTGTTCATTCGGAAGTCCAAAGTTCCGAGCCAAGGGGTTTCATCCGGAACTTCAAAGTTCCGGATCAAGAGTGTTCATTCGGAACTCCAAAAGTTCCGAATCAAATACTTCCGAACGAAAGTCCGACTCAAGCATTAGTTCATTCGGAACTTGAAAGTTCCGGATCAATTTACTTCATTCGGAACTCAAAAAGTTCCGGATCAAGGAGATTCATTCGGAACTCAAAAGTTCCGAATCAAGGGGCTTCATTCGGAACTTCTTAGAAGTTCCGAACCAACTTCCGGATCAAGGGCAAGTTCCGAATCAGAAGGCTTCATTCGGAAGTCTGAAACTTCCGAATCAAGGAGGCTTCATTCGGAATCTTCCGAATCAAGGGTTAATCAAAAGTTCCGAATCAAGGCAAATTTTAGAAGTTATTCCGGATGAACACTTGATCCGGAATGTTAAGTTATTCCGGATCAGGCATTTTGTGTTTATTCGGAATAATTTAACCAAAATAATCAAAACCTACTTTAATCAATGTAATAAAAACAAAAAAACATAAACATGAACATAAAGCATAAAGATAAAAGATCAAACATGAAAGTTAGATAGGAGATTAACAAGAAAAAGTAAAGATTGACAAGAATTAAATGGAAACTTACTTGAAATTAAAGGTATTTAAGGTGCAAGACAATGTATTTAAATTTGACAAGAAAAGTAAATGACAAGGTAATTAAAATTGGAAGAACTAATTGTCACTATTAGCCAACAAAATGAAAATGAATACACTAATGACTATTTATAGGAGAGATTAGGGAGGTGCTTATGATGCTTCCTCCCCTCTTTCTTTTTTTCCTTAATTGCAAGCTTAAGTCCTTAATCTTCTTAATCTTCTTAAATCTTGGACTTTAATGACTTTTGTCTCGGGATTTCTTTGAACTCGTCTTGTAATTCTTAAATAAATTAGACTTGAGTTCTTTGGCTTTTAGTAAACTTTCGTATTTTGACTTTCTCTTCGATAAATCTTCAGAATTGGTCTTGTACTTCCGTTATTTTTGCACTATTGACTTCTTGACTTCGTCTTTCGTCTTTTTCTTCGATAAAAGCCCGTGAATGCCCGTGTTTTCTCCACTTTTCACCTTTTCGTCCTAAATCACAACAAAAACACAAACCACGCATAATTCCGACATTTATGACATAAAATACACGTTTTGGCTCGGTTATTATTGTAATTAAGTGGTAAAAAGGATGGGTGTTTACACACCTATCATACTGCTCAAAAATAAAACAAACGAATCATAAACAAACAGATTAATATTAAACTAAAAATTAACAAGAATATAAAAAAAGAAGAAAAACCTGGTGATGATTTCCTTTGAGAAGTAGAGGTGCGCTGAGCACTCTATGGATCGAATACGAACTTCCTTTACCCAAATATCATCATCATTATCATCTCGAGCAATAACCAATTCTCGAACAGTTTTTTAAAACCTTCCCAATGGGGAAAGTTATTAACCAATATTTATTTTCAATAATATTAATATAAAACAGATTAAAGATTGAAGTGCAATGAATTTAAATAATTAAAGAGAAAGAATTAAAGCCGAAAATAAATTTTATTAAAAACTGAAATTGGATTACAATACTTTAAAAAAGGAAAAATTACAAGTAACCTAAATCTATTTTTGCAGAAATAAAATTGAAAATAAAATAAGGCACACCAAAAATTACACAAATGAGGGGTTTTTATAGGAAAACCCTGGAAAACTATTGATGAAGCTTCTTCATTAACATATCAAATCTTGGCCGCTTAAATCTTCACTCTCTTCTCTTTCTTCAATCCACGGTGGAAAACACACCTTGTATCACACGGATTGCCCTCGTGGCGTGATTTGTCTTACTTGGGTTAGTTTGCTGCATATGTGGCAATAGGTGATTGGATAGAGTGGTTGTGGTGAGGTGTTTCACCAAATCAGATGAAAGGGATTTGCCACATAGGATGAGGACCACCTTGTGTTCTTCTCCGATTAAGATGGGGATTTAATTCCCCATCGTGTGAATTACACGAGTGAATTAAAACCCCCAAAAATCCTTGATGAATTTACTGATTAGGTTTTTGAACAGTAAAAAATGGAGGTTTTGTTTTTATGGGAGAGATAAGGGAAGGTGGGGGTGAAAGGTTTCTAGTTATTATCGAAAGAATAATGTGAGGTTGTGGGTGGGTAAATCAAGATATTAAACGCGTGAGTTGTGTGAGGGTGGTTGTGGAATATTACGACCTTTAGGAAAAGGAGCGTAAAAGCGGTAAGTATTAAGTGATGATTTAGGAAAATCAAGAACTAATGACCCAATGGAGTTCCAAGTTCGTTTCCCAAGGAGGTATATGTGTGTGAAAAACTTGTTAAATGTTTGAGATTAATAATTGGTTTATAAGGGGATGAGAAAAGAAGATGACGAAGACGTGAAATTAATACTACGACGACAAAACGTAAAACCGTAAAAACTACAAAAATAAAAATTAATTCTAAAAATTACCAAAAATTACCAAAAATTACCAAAAATTCACCAAAAATCAAAATTTATAAACTAAGAGTTTACCTATGATCAAAACTTTTTCAAACCTTTTAAATAATTAAATATTCAATTTTTAAATGCTAATTAAAGCCCTAAAAATCAAATAAATTATCAAAAAGCCCAAATAAAAATTTTTCAATTGGTAAACCTCTAAAATGACCTAAAAAGATTAAAAACTATTTTTTGAAATTTTAAACTAATAAAAACTATTTAAAATGATTTAAAAACTATTAAAACTTAAAAGAATTATAAAAATTAATCTAAAAGTGATAAAATTATTCTATAAGTTGCAAAAATCCTAGTTTAATGTATTTAAGCTAAGAAAATGTAAAAAGTTGAAAAATGTGAAATTTAAAAAATAATAATAAAATAATATTAAAATAATATTAAAAAAACAAAAATTATAAAAAATCTTAAAACTTGCAAACTAGTTTATATTAACCTAAATAAACAGAAAATAAAAGTGAAATGACCAGAATACCCCTATTGGGCCCTCAAATGGGCCAAAACAAAAAACAGTCCACTTAAATGGGCTTTTGAGCCCAAAAAGTCAAACCTGGCCGAATTAACTTGGAAAAGCCCAATCTGACTCAAAATTTGATTCTAAACACAAAACTCTAAAGGCTCAAAAGCTGAAAGTGAGCTTATCACAGCTTATTGTGCAAACAACTTATCCTTATTGGGCTTTTTAGCCCATTAAGCAATAAGCTAATGCCATAAGCTCTAATTTGACACACAACCTTCTTTTGGGATGCTTAAGAGATCTATAAAAAGAAATTTTGAAAAAGCACACTCAATAAGCCAGAAATAAGCAAAGTAATATTTCACTAAAAGACAAAATAGTCGTTTTTGAGAAATAAGGCACCTCAGGACTTGATTCAACTTGCAAAATGTCACAAATGGACTCAATAAGCCAAAACAATCAACAAAATTCCAATAAGCAAAACCAATAAGCCAGAATAAGCCAATAAGCACTTATGAAAAAGTCAATTAAGTTGGTTTTCTAGTAAAACCCTAAAGTCAACCCACCAAATGCTCCAGTATGAACAAATGGGTCAAATAATGAGCACCTATTACAAAATCCAAGTTGTTACTGGTTAAAATAAGCTATTATAGCTTATTGATAAGCTGAAACCCAATTAACACTAGCAGTGGCAACTAGCAGGGGAAAGGAGTTCCCACTGCTTTGACTATTTGACCAAGCTTTTTAGAGAGATTTAGTTGGATTTAATTGGAAACAAGGGCACCCTTGTGATCAGTGAATCACAAGGAGTCAATAGCAACCAGAAAATCTAAATTTGGTTCACACAATAAGCCAGAATCAATCAAACAGTCACCAGATCATGCACAAACATATGAAATAAGCAGTTATGCACTTAATAAGCAGATTTAGCATGAATAAGCCAACAAAACTCAACAGGATGCATACACAAGCTATATAAACTATGAATAAGCACAAATAAACTTATATCAAACACTGAATCAAAGTAAATAACAAGATCAAAGCAGATGAATGTTACTGATGAACAAGGTGCATATGTAGAAACCTATTTGCTGATCTAAATGACCACAGATCCAAATTTAAGCACTCAAATCTCTTCTCCTGGTGTAATTAACTAAGGTTTAGCAGTTGTTAGCCCTATCCTAAGCTTAGATCTAGATGTCCTCAAAATCCTAGCCAATTTTACCAAGTAACAAAGATTTTATCCCCTTTTTAAGAATCTAGGTGTTTCAAACCACAAAATGTGCAGCAATATGACCAAGTATATCAGATACACAAGTACTAATAACCACAAGCACAAACTAAAACTTAACAAACCACAAATCCAAATAATGTAGTTGACCCAAACACCCTTTAAAAACCTGTTTTCACAAATTTTCCAAGTATTATCCAGTTCTAAACCACAAATCAAACTAACAATACCTCATAAACATCAAATAACTCTAAATGAACAATAATCAACCATCAAATCACAGATTCAACAACTATCATGCAATAATCACCAAAATCAGAAAAATAAGAGAGAAAATGAAAAGGGAAGAAGGTGCAAACCTCCAAGACCTACATCCAGGCCCTGGATTGTTTGAGCTTAGGTACTAGCAAAACAAGTACCAGCTTCCAAGTACCTGCTAAGATGAACAAACAAAGTGATGCACAATAAACAAGTACTTTCCTGATTTTTTGAAGCACAAGCCTTATGGATTAAAACCTTGCCTCAAAAACCTTCAAATATCAAAGTGGAACTCAGAATTAGGCTATTCTAACACCAACTTTTAACAAAATATAAAAGAGATTTCTCAAAATTCAGAAAATCAAATTTTATTAATTGAAAAAGGAATTACAAATATTAATAGCCTAAAACTGGAACAAAAGCTCTCTCATAGGTTGAGGAGTCTATTTATAGGCAAATGCCAATGCTAGCACTATTCACAAACCCTAGAAGTGAAATTCCTATTCTATCCTTGAGCCTTCTAGACGTTTTCTTGGTGTGAGCTGTCCAAAGTTATCTTGGATGTTCATTTTAGCTTTGGAATGAAGCAAGGAATGTCAGCTGTTGATCTTGCCACGTTGGATGACTTGGAGGACAAGTAGTCATGTGATTGGTTAAACGGGAATTGGGGGTGGGGTCCATAGTGAGTGGGATTAAGGGTTTTAAGGTTGGGATGTGTTTCTGCACATGTGAATCAAGTGTGTGCAAAGGTAATTGATTTTTACCCTAAGTTTAAGTGGAGTAAAATCTGGGGGTGAAGAAGGGTAAACAGTGGTACATTTGATCCGAAATTGGGGGAATAAAGTTGTTTGGCGCGTGTTATGGGATTCAAAGTTTGGAATTGGAAACTTGGGTCCTTGTGTTTTGGTGAAATAGGTAAAACGTGTTTATCAGCCAACAAACTTCATTTCCTTTGTAAATAACTTTCACAACTTGACAATTTTGGCACAAGCCTTTTCCAAAAGGGTTATAAGGGTTGTTTTTGCCATTTTTGGATAATTCAAGGGATGATCTTGGACATTGTTGATCTTCAAAGGTCTCCAATGCAACTTTAACTCCATGAGGGACCATAATTGGAAATTTAGAATTGTTGAGGGACTAAACTTGCTATTTCTTCAAAGTTGAAGGACCATTTGTGTAATTTTGACAAACTTAAGGGACCAAACTTGTAATTATGATTTTACAAGGGTTTTAAGTGTCATTTCTTCATTCATTGAGGATCAATCTTGCATGTCTTCAAGTCTTCAAGGGTATTTGTTGGATAAATCATGATCTAGGGCCCGGTTCTTTGTACGACTTCGTTTCTCGTGTCCGTTTTTCCTTGTTTCTTGTGATCTTTTGTCTTTTTCATGATATCCATACCTAAAATACACAAGTAAACAAACACAAGCATATATATATGGTATTTTATGACATTTTTATGTATTAAAAGCCCGATAAGACCGATGAGATCATGTATAAATGCCATCTCATCACTCCCCCATACTAAGCCATTGCCGTGCCCTCACGTAATGCTAGAATAAAGTATCTAAGCATCACCAAAGTCCAATTTTATTAACCTTTATTGAAGAGTAAAAGACTTGCAACATACTACGAAGAATGTGTAAAGACATAATGTATGATTTTCATCACAAATGTGACTTTTAGGGTCAAATAATAGAAACAAGCAAATGTCCCTTAGAGTAAACTTCGTCATCCTTGATTGTCTTACATTCCATGCTAAGTGCAAAAACGAGATCATTGTTGGTACAAGTCACAATGCTAACACTACTCATACGTCCAAATTGTGTAATACTTTTTCTCCCTGCAATCCTAGTTATTATAAAAGGAAATGGGTTACAAGCATTTTTTTAACTATTTGTCATGGATCACAAGTGATTCATATTGACTTATTTGAGTAGTTATTAGTCCGAAAGCAAAGTAGCACGATTTAATCGATAGTTAGCCGAAGGACAAAATCTTTTAAAACGGCTTCTCGTGTATCTCCTTAAGTTCATATCTTGGCATAACTCGTTTCACGATTTGAGACCTTTCTTGGACCGATATTTGGCATGTACTTCATACTTCAAATCTTGGGAAGACGTTCTTGAAATTATGGTCTTCTCTTCACATATTTAGAATTTCTTCACTTGACGTTTTTGAGAGATTCTTCATATTTGGACCACGACTTCATCATTTTTCTTCAATCTTTATTTTGGACTTTGATATACAACGATCCGCCTCCTTTTCAGACTTGGATATATTTATCCTCATACCTTGTAAGGGTCTTTTTGGATAGAATTTCTCCATGATCTTTGGGGGAGTAATTGCTTTTCCTCGTGTGTCTCGATCCTTCATATTGATTTAGGAATAATGATACTTCACATCATCTTGGATCTTTAGCAAAAATAGAGCTCCTCATGCCTTGTTAGGGCCTTTTTGGATGATCGTCAATCTTCGCGTCCCGCTTCAATAAGTTATGCCTTGGCTATGAACTCTATTCAACCCCGAGCAACTTTTAAACGATCTTGCGCTAGAGGCTAAGTAACCTTTCAAATCGTACGATGATAAGTTTGGTTTTTTACCTCAATTAAAAAGATTTGTTTAAGTCTGTCTCTTCGAATTGATCTATTTTCTATGTGCGACTCAGTCGTTCTTTGGTGAAACAAAAGTGTTGTCATTGTAGTATAATTAAAAAGTGCGAGACGTAAATGTATATGACGTAAAGTAAAATTGGTTAAAATAAATGGCGTGAAATTAAAAGGCGTTAACGTAAATCTAAGTCTAATTAAAAGAAAGGTGCAATATTTAAAAAACTTTGAAAAGTAAATAACTAAATGATGAGAAAATAAAAGCGTGACGAAATTTAAACTTGACAATGTAATAAATCAACTAAAGAGGTGGGAAAACAAAATTTAAAATAAAACAAAAATCAAAATAAAACAAAAGAAGAAAATGAGTCCGGTCATACTACGATCGCAACCAACTAAGGTGGTTGGATCGCACCCGGATCGTAGCTTGATCGCGGTCTAGATCACTCTTGGTGATCGTAGCCCACGATCGCACTTTAATGCGATGGAAACCAAAAGGTGGATCGTACTCCCGATCGCAACTACGATCGTAGTGAATGGATCGCACTCCACCACGATCGCAACAAAGTGGATCGCAGTGGTTGATCTTGACCAAGCGATCGCAACACGGATCGTACTCTATGATCTTACCCACGATCGCAATGAGTGATCGTGGTGGGGATTATGGAGTATGATCGTATTGTGATCCTAGTCCTTGATCGCAACAATGGATCGCAAGTAAAAACCCTTAAGGTTTATGCAATCGCACTTGTTGGATCGTACTGGGGTTATAAGCAGTTACGATGGAAAGATTAAAAGCAGAATAAGAAATAAATAAGCAAAGGGACAAATAAGAAAATGCCAAAGAAACACTTTTGATTATAAACTAATAATAAAACATAATTTAGATCGAGATTAAAAAAAACACAATAAGATTAAATTTGAAAACTTTTCAAAACACAAAATAAGCAAACTAAATAAGCAAACTTTTGAAAAGATGAAACTTTTTAAAAAAGCTTAAGAAAAATCAAATAAGCCAAGTATGAAACAAGCCAATAAGATTGTCAAACTTATAGCTTATCTCATACAAAAACTTAGATGAATGTAAAAAGATAAACTTATTAGTAAAATAAGCAAGGGGATTAAGCAAAAGCTAGCTTAATCCGAAATTAAGCCGAACCAAAAAGAAGAAAAGTAGAAGGAGAATGATGAAAGTAAACTTGATCAAATGTAAATAAGGATTAAAGCAACAAAATTAAAAACACTTACTTGAAATTAAATGGTAATTAAGGTGCAAGACATGTATTTAAATTTGACATGAAAAGTAAATGGCAAGTAATTAAAAGGTGGAAGACTAATTGTCACCTTAGCCAACAAAAACTAATGAAATGAAAAATGAAGGCTATATATAGGAGATTACGAAGGTGTTTAGAGGAAGCTTCCTCCCCTCCTTCCTTTCTTCTTAATTGCATGATCAAGTCCTTAAGCTTCTTTAATCTTCTTAAATCTTCTTCATACTTGGACTTTGTTTTGGGATTTATTCGAACTCGTCTTTTAATTCTTCAATAAATAAGACTCGAGTTCTTCGGCTTTAAGTAAACTTCCGTCTTTTGACTTTTTCTTCGATAAATCTTCAGAACTGGTCTTGGACTTCCGTTCTTTTCGCACTCTTGACTTCTTGACTTCATCATTCATCTTTTTCTTCAATAAAAGCCCGTAAATGCCCGTGTTTTCTCCACTTTTCACCTTTTCGTCCTAAATCACAACATAAACACAAACCACGCATAATTCCGACGTAAAAGACATAGAATACACGTTTTGGCCCGGTTATTATTGTAATTAAGTGGTAAAAAGGATGGGTCTTTACACACCTATCAAATCCCCTACACTTGACCATTGCAATGCCCTCATGCAATGCATTAATTACAAAGCAAGATTTCATTTTTCATCATAATCAATCCACGTTGGCCTTTATTAAAGAGATAGAAAACTATAAACATTCAAAGTAAAGAAATCAAAAGCATACCTTGGGTTTTGGAAATGTCATGAATGATCATCATCCTCAAGTTTTCACTTTCTCCAAACCAAGCTTAAAAACGAGATCATTGTTATTATAAGTTAGTAAACTAACACGAACTCATGTGGGCCAATTACTCACTTAGACTCCCTTATTCCTAGGTGTATCTCTTATATTTTATTGTTGTCTTGAATGATCACGAGGATGCATTTTTTTGACTTACTTCGATAATTATTTAGTCCGAAAATAAAGTGAACGATTTAATCAATAGTTAGCTAAAGGACAAAATATTTTAAAACTGCTTCTTGGGACCTCATAAAGTTCATATCTTGGCATAACTCGCTTCGTGATTTGAGACCTTTCTCGGACCGATATTTGGCAGCGACTTCATACTTCAAACCTTGAGAGACGTTCATGAAATTATGGTCTTCTCTTCATAATATAATTTCTTCACTTGAAGTTTTGAGAGATTCATACTTGGACCACGACTTCTTCATTTTTCTCCAATCTTTATTCTGGACTTTGATTATACAACGATCCGCCTCCTTTTATGACTTGGATCTATTTATCCTCATACCTTGCTAGGGTCTTTTCGGATACACTTCTCCATGACTTTTGGGGAGTTTTTGCTTTTCGTCGTGTGTCTCGATCCCTCATATTGATTTTCGATAACTGATTCTTCACATCACTTTGGATCTTTAGCAACAAAATATAGTCCTCATGCCTTGTTAGGACCTTTTTGGACTCGCCAATCTTCGCATCCCGCTTCAATAAGTTATGCCTTGGCTATGAACTCTAATCCATACCGAGCAACTTTTAAACGATCTTGGGCGAGAAGCTAAGTAACTTTTCAAATCGTACAACCTTATTTATTGCAGGTAAATTTATTAACAAGTGATGGGAGAACAAGCTTATACTTAACTCACATAAATTCCCAAAAGAATACCGAACTTATAATTGGCTCTATCATCTCTCGTTGTCCACGGTTTAAAATCTCAAGGAATGAGACTCGTGGATACTTAGCCAATTAAATCAAAGTTTTGGGTTTTCGAGTCGCCTATAGGATCTTGCAAACTCTTTGACTTTTTCAAGTTTAGAATCCGCATTTTAAAGTTCCCTTGATAAACGACTCTCTAGGATCAATTATAGGAACTTGCGAAAAGTTCTTGTTCTTAACCCATGAGAGTTAAGACTTTCGCATTTTATAGCTCCCTATATAATAGCCTAGCAAAACTTGACTTAAACACGTTAAGGATACTAGCTAGAGTAAACTAAGATAAGTAAACTCGGGTTGAGTCAAAAGATTCACAACGTTTTAAAATTAAAACCACTTTATTAAAGATTTATTCTAGTAAGGAAAGAAAATAACTATACAAAGGTAAAAACAACTATACAACTAGGCCAGAATAGATTAAAAATTTTGAAAAATTTCGAAAAATTGATTTTCCGGTTAAAATGAGGACAAATACAAGGAAAAGGCTAATTAACTTCGATAGAAATCCCCCCTACACTTAACATAAACATTTTTCTCAATGTTTAAGCATGTGGGAGTAAACTCCCCTACACTTAGGACATTGTGCACTTTGTTTAAATATTGCTAAGGAAGAGACAACTAAAGAGATTCCTATTTTAATATTGAGAAAATATAAAATAGTGAATCGAAAAGAGTTTAGGATAGAACCGGGAAGAAGTGAATACGGAGTCACGGGTCGTCAAGAATCATGAGTTGCCTCCCAAGAAGCGCTTGATTTTTGATTACCGAGTCGTGAGCCTGACTCGACCTTGATCATCATAGGAAGAAGCATAAGACATATCCACCAGGATCAAAGACATAGTTTTCGTCCATCAAATAGCACAAGCTTAAGGCGAACAAGGCAAGCCAAAGAAGAGTAGGCAAGGTTCCCTTAAGCAGCGACGGGGCACGGTGGAAGCAAGGGTGAAGTGGTGTAAGCAGATTTCCGTAAGTTCCAAAGGTATTTCCTTTTATTTCATCAGGTGGATACTGAGATGGCTGGAGAATATCGATACCGTGGTCGAACACCTTTTCCTTTAAGGGAAAATAGCACTCATGCTCAGCAAAATGGGAAGAAAATCCGCGAAGAAGCACAACCTCGTCCTCAGAAGGGGGACTTAGAGGTGTTAGATCATATGTGCTGCGGATATTGGTGTCGACCGGTTTCTTCTCCTTTGTCAGAATGTTCTTCAAATCCAAAGTAGGATCAAGACGATAATCTTCAAAATCTAAAGGAGGAGCATCACTCTCATGAGGGAAGTAAGTATTGAGAAACATAGAGAAGTCTTCCTCAAATGAGTAATCGTCCAAAGTAGGATCGAGTGATGGCGGAGGATCTTCATTATGTGAAGAATCGCTCGAAAGAGTATCAGCCTCATCTAAATCATCGTAAGTAGGCAGATCGGGATACTCGGAAGTAAGGTCATCATAATCATCCGAATCTGAGCTAGAATCATCATCATCATAAGCATCAAAGATCGGTGGAGAATCATAAATGGGAGAAGCGTCCAAATTGGATAGAGAATCATCCACATCATCATGAAAAAGTGGATTATCAATGCAAGAGTCGAATAGAGGATTGTTGTAGACGACAAAATCATCAAGCACATTAATCATATTCACTGATTCTCGGCCTCCAAAGGATTTGCTTGTAAGCTTCCCCATTTTGAAAACTTGTGAAACATTCCCGACTCTTAAGATTAACTCACCTTCGGCAACATCAACTAGAGCTCGTCCGGTTCTCAAGAATGGCCGCCCAAGTATTAAAGGAATACGAGGGTCCATTTCATAATCAACAACGACAAAATCGACCGGGAAAGTAAATGTGCCAACTTTGATGAACACGTCTTCGGCTATACCAACGGGGTAAGCGAGAGTGCGATTAGCAAGTTCAAGAGTCAACTTCGTTGGAGTGAGGTCGGGCAATGATAGTGTTTTCCAAACACTTTGCATAAGATTAATACTGGCCCCGAGATCAGTTAGGGCAGTAAATTCTTCAGTTTTGTTGAAAAGTCAAGGCAACACAAAACGACCGAGATCTCCAAGCTTTTCTGGAAGTTCTTTAAGAATAACTGTAGAGCAGTTTTCATTTAAGCGTGTGTTGGCGAGCTCAATCAGCTTCTCCTTCTTGTTAAGCAATTCCTTAAATGCTTTAACAAATTTCGGCATGTGGACAAGTGCTTCGAGAAAGCTAATGTTGAAGTTCATTTGAGAGATCATCTTCACATAGCTCGACACTTCAGAGTCATCCTTGGTTAGCATTTTGGTCTTGCCTAAACGAGAGGGATAAGGGATATTGGGTTTGGGTGGGGAAGGTGCAGGTGTAGTAGGTAAAGGTTGAGATGTTGAAGGTTCCTTCCTAGATACATCATCATGACGAGGCGGAGACGGTAATGGTGCACTAATACTCGGTGTAGGAGGAGTAGGGATAAATGGTGGTGGAGGAGGTGTGGATGATGGGGGTGGGATTGGTGGATCGACAATGGTAATTCCACTACGAGTAGTAATAGGACTCACATTTGCTCGCTGATTGGTGACGGTGTTTGAAGGTAGAGAACTCGAAGAAGAAGGTTGAGCGGCGGGCAAGAAACTAGCAAGCATATTCTTCAAATCATTTGTTTGATTGCTGAAGGAGGATTGAATATTATCTCGAAGCTCGGATCTTATCTCATTTCCTTGCTTGGTAATATCTCCTTTAAGATTGATTATTTGGCTCTGCAGATTCTTGATTTGCTCACCTTGGGTTCTCATTATAGCTTCAACATCGGGATTAATGGGTGGGGTTTGTTGAGCGGGTCGGTGATAAGGATTAGAAGCTCTTGGTGGGATTTGGTTGCTTCTATTGTAGTTGTTGGTGGGGTTTTGGTTTTGAGGAGAAAAACCGGGTGAAAGGTAGTTGTTGGACCGGTAACTCAGCAGATTTCTATCCCCTTGTTGTCGAGCTTGGTAATTTTCCGGTGAATAATTACCATAAGCTGCATACACATTTTCCGGATTTCCTTGTGTAGAAGGACAATCGGTGTATGAGTGAGGACCGCCACATGTTTCACAAGAAGGTGCAACCGCTTTAACTTGTTGTTGTTGTTGGTTTGAAGCGAGAAGCGTGATACTTTTGCTCATTTCAGTCATCATGCGGGTGAGTTCGGTCATATCAGGGTTTGCTGAAATGGAAGAAACATTGACTCTCGGGTTGTTCCTTAAAGAAGTAGAGGAATCCCAGTTTTTGTGGTGAGTAGTCATGTTCTCAATAAGCTCTCTACACTCCTCGGGTCTCCTTTTCATAAATGTGCCACCAGCGGCTGCATTAATCGTATCACGATCTTGAAAAGTCAAACCGTTGTTGAAAGTATCAATTAAGGTCACAGGGAGCATGTTGTGGTTTGGACAACGATCAATCAAGACATTATATCTTTCCCAAGCATCAAAAAGAGATTCATCGGGATCTTGCATGAAACCGCTGATTTGATTGCGAAGGCTCATGACCATGGATGGTGGAAAGTAGCGCGACAAAAAGCGTTGAGTCATGTCATCCCAAGTGTGAATAGAATTCTTTGGAAGACGATCAAACCATTTCTCAGCATGATGTGATAAAGTATGTGGGAAGAGTTGTAGGCGAAGAACATCCATTGTGGCACCAGGCAACTTCATGCTTTGGGTGATTGTAATGAACTTGTCGAGGTGTTTGTTGGCATCATCGTCAGGCATTCCTCTAAAAGGATTTGTTTGCACTTGCTGAATCATGTGGTGCTTCAACGAAAACTCCGGATCCGTGATTTGCATCGGCGCAATCGGTCCTCCTCGTCCAAACATGGTAGGTTGACGAAGCTCCTCCATTGTCCGAAGATCGGGCTGTGGAAGAACATTGTTGTTATTGTTGAGGTGCGGTGGATTATTGTTGTTGTTAACACCTGACATACTTAAATCTTCTTGAGTCTCGGGCTCTTGATAATTAGAAGTTCTAGTACGCATACACCTGAAAATGCAAAAGAAACCAAACACAAAAACAATATATATATAGAATAAAGATAAAATCTTTTTGGATTTTTAAAATTTTTAATTTTTATGGATTTTTATCAATTTTTAATTTTTATGTTTGAATTTTTTTATTTATGCAAGAAAAATAACGCTCACAAGTGAACGGATCCCAAAAAGCAACGCGTCTCTCACAGAAAACCGTTAATCTTTACGAAAAGAGCCGGCAGCGGCGCCATTTAATACTTTGGTTTTTTAACTCAATTAAAAAGATTCGTTTAAGTATGTCTCTTCGAATTGATCTAGGTTCTATGTGCGACTCAGTCGTTCTTTGGTGAAACAAAAGTGTTGTCGTTGTAGTATAATTAAAAAGTGCGAGACGTAAATGTAAAGGACGTAAAGTAAAATTGGTTAAAATAAATGGCGTGAAATTAAAAGGCGTTAACGTAAATCTAAGTCTAATTAAAAGAAAGGTGCAATATTTAAAAAACTTTGAAAAGTAAATAACTAAATGAAGAGAAAATAAAAGCGTGACGAAATTTAAACTTGACAATGTAATAAATCAACTAAAGAGGCGGGAAAACAAAATTTAAAATAAAACAAAAATCAAAATAAAACAAAAGAAGAAAATGAGTCTGATCGTACTACGATCGCAACCAACTAAGGTGGTTGGATCGCACCCGGATCGTAGCTTGATCGCGGTCTAGATCACTGTTGGTGATCGTAGCCCACGATCGCACTTCAATGCGATGGAAACCAAAAGGTGGATCGTACTCCCGATCGCAACCATGATCGTAGTGAATGGATCGCACTCCACCACGATCGCGACAAAGTGGATCGTAGTGGGTGATCTTGACCAAGCGATCGCAACACGGATCGTACTCTATGATCTTACCCACGATCGCAATGAGTGATCGTGGTGGGGATTATGGAGTATGATCGTATTGTGATCCTAGTCCTTGATCGCAACAATGGATCGCAAGTAGAAACCCTTAAGGTTTATGCAATCGCACTTGTTGGATCGTACTGGGGTTATAAGCAGTTACGATGGAAAGATTAAAAGCAGAATAAGCAAAATAAATAAGCAAAGGGACAAATAAGAAAATGCCAAAGAAACACTTTTGATTATAAACTAATAATAAAACTTAATTTAGATCAAGATTAAGAAAAACACAATAAGCTTAAATTTAAAAACTTTTCAAAACACAAAATAAGCAAACTAAATAAGCAAACTTTTGAAAAGATGAAACTTTTTAGAAAACTTAAGAAAAATCAAATAAGCCAAGTATGAAACAAGCCAATAATATTGTCAAACTTATAGCTTATCTCATACAAAAACTTAGATGAATGTAAAAAGATAAACTTTTTAGTAAAATAAGCAAGGGGATTAAGCAAAAGCTAGCTTAATCCGAAATTAAGCCGAACCAAAAAGAAGAAAAGTAGAAGGAGAATGATGAAAGTAAACTTGATCAAATGTAAATAAGGATTAAAGCAACAAAATTAAAAACACTTACTTGAAATTAAATGGTAATTAAGGTGCAAGACATGTATTTAAATTTGACATGAAAAGTAAATGACAAGTAATTAAAAGGTGGAAGACTAATTGTCACCTTAGCCAACAAAAACTAATGAAATGAAAAATGAAGGCTATATATAGGAGATTAGGAAGGTGTTTAGAGGAAGCTTCCTCCCCTCCTTCCTTTCTTCTTGATTGCATGATCAAGTCCTTAAGCTTCTTTAATCTTTTTAAATCTTCTTAATACTTGGACTTTGTTTTGGGATTTATTCGAACTCGTCTTTTTATTCTTCAATAAATAAGACTCGGGTTCTTCGGCTTTAAGTAAACTTCCGTCTTTTGACTTTTTCTTCGATAAATCTTCAGAATTGGTCTTGGACTTCCGTTCTTTTCGCACTCTTGACTTCTTGACTTCATCTTTCATCTTTTTCTTCAATAAAAGCCCGTAAATGCCCGTGTTTTCTCCACTTTTCATCTTTTCGTCCTAAATCACAAAAAAACACAAACCACGCATAATTCTGACGTAAAAGACATAGAATACACGTTTTGGCCCGGTTATTATTGTAATTAAGTGGTGAAAAGGATGGGTGTTTACACACCTATCATACGACCTTACTTATTGCAGTTATTTTTATTCCTAATGCATTGATCTTATGGGAAGAAAAAGCCACAATTAAAAACATATGAGTTTTTGAAAGAACATTTTCATGTTCTACGTTTAGCATGATCACTTGTCTAACTCTATCATCTCTCGTTCTTCACTATATAAAGACCTCTAATTAAAGAGACTCGTGAATACTTAGCCATGCAAGTCAAAATTAAGCCAAATTTGGATTAGCTTTCATTAAGACTATATCAAATCAAAGTTTTGGGTTTTCAAGCCACCTATAGGATCTTGCACTTTCTTGGACTTTTTCAAGTTTAGAGAATGCATTTTATAGTTCCCTTGATAAGTGACTTTCTAGGATCAATTATAGGAACTTGCGAAAAGTTCTTGTTCTTAACCCGAATGAGTTAAGACTTTCGCGTTTTAAAGATCCCTATATAAAATTCTAGCAAAACTTGAGTTGAGCGGGTTAAGGAATGTAAATGTCTCCAAATGCCCATCAAGTCAAAAATTATCTCTTATTCTACCCATCGGAAAATATACATTCGTGTCTTAAAAACACTTATGAAAACTAAGAAAATTTTTAAAATTTTGCCATTTTTAGCCTTATTAGCAACAAAAACAAAACATTGAAAGTTGGAGAGCGTGAGGGCGTAGCAAAGCAAGTACCTATTCACCCCCATACTAAAAGTAAACATTGTCCTCAATGTTTCGAGTCTAATGGTGGAGCACCCCCATACTAGAGACGAAGAATCGAATGCTTAGGATCTAGCATGGAAAGGGTGATCAACAATATATCTAAAGCCGTTTATTAAGTATGCTAAAAGATAATTGTTAGAACAACAAAGGATATGTCAATGGATTTGTGAAAAACTTCTTCAAGCAAACGATGGAGGCTCACGTAGACGAACACGAGAGTCTTCAATCGTAGATGATGATGATCTAGATAACACAATCACAAACAACCACGAGACAACGAGTTTGAAGGGTACAAGTCCCCTTATTAGTGAATAGTAAGCATAAAACGATAAGCATGGGATCTCACCCACGAGGCACCTCGTGTTTGATTACCGAGTCATGAGCTCGACTCGATCCCCTCAAAATGTGAATATTTTGGGAAAATCATGGTATGGTCAATTTTTAATGGGGATTACATGATAAACAAGGCCCAAAAAGCAACCGGTATTAAGGACTAAGTCCTTTGATGATGCAAAATACCAGGATCGAAGATGGCGTCTTCGTTTTCATTGGATAAACAATTCAACGCCACTTCAACACGTGCCATAAACTCAAAGAGTTTGAAGAAAAGAGATGAGAAGTAGAAGGGTGGGACAATTGGTAAGACAAACTTTTGAGCTACACGAGGTAGACTCGGACCAAGCAAATAGATATAGTTTCCATTTATTGCATCGGTGGAAGACCGAGATTTCCCTTTATAAGCAATTCCGAGATCAAATATCTCGTCCTCGGTGGACAAGGATGAGGGAACATAAGGGGCTTCCCCCATACTAAAAGTACACAAAGCATCGTCAAAAGGAGTAGACGAGCTTGTCGCACTCAAAACACGTGGTGATGACGGAGTTAGATTTATAGAAAAATCAATTAAATCACATTTAAAATCTTTTCCTTTTTTATCTTTTAAACTCTCCTTATGAAAACCCTTTTTGATTATGTCGAAAATATTTGGTGTTTCTAAGACGATGTTAGTCACACTAAAAATTCTCACATTTGAAAACCGTTTTGGTTTTGGTGGCGGCAAGTTCTCAGAACGTTTGTCGACAAAGAAAATTTCCCCATCGGGGTCAACATATTTGTCATCCGAAAGATCTTCCGTAGAAACCGGCAACTTATCAACACTTTTCAAGAATGAATGTTCGAGGTGAGGCGAAGGATTTTTCGATTCAAGTATTGACGGTTTCTTCTTTGTGGGCTTTACACTCATAACCTCCACCGGCGGAGGAAATGGTAAATTGTTTTTGGCGACATTTCCTAAAACTCTTGGTGAAGATTCTTTGCAAATGACATTGGTTGAATTACCATGGTTTAAAGTTGCAATAGAATAGACATGAGAAAGATCGGAGTTTTGTGTTCCATTGATGACAAGTTCTTCCTCATTGAAACGAAGGGTGATTTTTCGAGCATGAACATCGATAAGTGCTCTTGATGTATCCAAAAATGAACGACCCAAAATGAGAGGAACTTTTCGATCGATAGGAATGTCTACAACGATAAAGTCAACGGGATAGTAAAACTTTCCGACTTTAACGAAAACGTCCTCGGCTACTCCACATGCTAAAATCGTAGAATGATCGGCCATCTCGATAGACATGTTCGAAGGAATAAGAGCCGGAAGCGAAAGCGATTTCCAAATGGAAAATGGCATCAAATTAATGCTCGCACCAAGATCGGCCAAGGCGTAGCATTCCTCCATATCTTGAATTGCACACGGAATCAAAAATTTACCAGGATCACTGACTTTTTGTGGTATGCGGCTAAGAAAAACCGAAGAACAACTAGACGATTGTTGTAACTTCTCTTTGTTGTTTAGCATACTTTTGAAGTTTGCGGCAAATCGAGGCATCATGATAAGAGTGTCGGCAAAACTTATGTTAAAATGTATATCACGAAACATTTTCATAAATAGCTCAAATTGATAATTATTCCGTTCTTGTGCCTTTTCCTTGTTACGTCTCGAAGGGTAAGGTAAGGGTGGTGTGGGTTGGACATTAGGCAACGACCTTGGAATCTCGGGTTCCATGATTGGTATTGGTTCAACCGTAGGTGTGGTTTGAGAGGTACATCGTGGGATTTTAATGTGCTCCTTTTCGACCATCACCTCGGGTTCTTTCTCGATTTCCTTCTCCGTAGAAGTACTTGGACGAGAGATTGGTTCCTTGAAAGTTTTACCACTTCGTGTAGTAATAACCTTCATTTCTCCCTTCAGGTTTGCAATGGTATCACTAGGAAGACCACCCGAGGAAGAGGGTTTACACATGATTTCTTCAAACATTTTAGCCATTCGGTCCTTAAATTTTGATTGCCTAACATCCGCTTTTAACAACTCTTGCTTAATATCATGTTGTCCTTGTTCCATCTTTTCTTGGTTTTGTTGAAGACGTTGGACATTTCCTTCCATTTTATTTGCATGAGTTTTAAGTTCATTAGCAAGTTCATTTTTAAGCTCGTTTTTCAACTCGGATCTTAAGCTAATCATCTCACGTTGCATGTTATCAAATTTAGCATCATTTGGTTTAGCATAATCCAAAAATTCTCCTTGAAGATTTTTAGTGTGAGGATTTTGAAAACCTTGTGTAGTGTTTTGAAAATCACGGTTTTGGTTTTGATTAGTCACTTGTCCATTCCCACTTTGATAATTCCCTTTGTTGTAGTTATGTGAATTGCCTTGATAATTACCACCTTGGTTGTTGTTTCGATAGTTATTAGCATTTTGATTTGGTGGAGCTTGATTTGGGCGGGAACCTTGGCCGTTTTGGTTGTAAGTTCCCGTTGCTACATAAGCACTCGAAGTGTTACCATCCGCGGTAATGCACTCGGAAAGATCATGAGCTCCACCACAAGACAAACAACTCTTAGCAACCGCTTTAACCGAAGCGAAATTTGAAGCTTCTTGAGCTTTCCAATGGGACATAAGATTAGCAAATCTATCAAAAAACCGATTTTCCTCATTAGCTTCATCATGTAAGGCATTAATGCTACGAGATGATGACGACGATGACGAACCCAAATTGGCAACACTTGGTGTGTTACGAGGGCTATAAACCTTAGATCTATTCTCGATAATCTTTAAAGCTTCATTGGTCGTTTTGCACAAAAAATTACCACCCGCGGCGGCATTCAAGTAATCTCGTTCATGATCATTAAGCCCATTATAAAAAGTATCAATTTGATGCAATTCCAAAAAATCATGGTGTGGACATTCATGTAACATTTCTTTAAAGGGTTCCCATGCCATTGAAAAACTTTCATTATTTCTTTGAACAAATCGTGAAATCTCATTTTTCAAATGTGTTGTTTTAGATGGTGGAAAAAACTTGTTCACAAACTTAGAAACGAGATCACCCCATGTAACGAGTATGGAAACAACATCATCTTAATGGCGTCATGTGGAACATCCTTAAACTTGCTAGTAGCGGTGAGACGATTAAAATTCCTAATGTGATAATGCGGGTTGTCTTTCTCATGACCTCTAAACTTATTTGCTTGCAACATCGACATTAAACCCGTCTTAATTTAGAAATTCTCCGCAAGGATGGCGGGAATCACAATGGCCTCTCCAAAACCCTCGGTGGGTGCTTGTAGCAACTCCATCATAGTACGATTAGCCATGACGACTTCTTGTTCTACAATAGGTTCAACAATTGGAGGTTGTTCTTCAATCAACGTCTCTTGATTGGCTTGCTTTTGAAGACGTTTACGAGCTCGTTTTGCTTGATTACGAGTGATCATAAACTTCACGAAGAATGGGAGGTGAGCAAAGAAGATTCTTTTTGGGTGTTTTGTGAATTTTCAATTTTTTTGTGTTTTTGATTGTATTTAATTTTTTTTGGATTTTGGTGTATCTTCGTAGAAAACAATCTACAAAATCTCTCCTCGAATCAAACTCTTGATTAAAGAAGCCTCAAAGGAATGAAAACGATCACGTGGAGTGAACGCCTTCGAATGACTTTAGAACTTTGGTGAAAACCAAATTGTTCAAGAGGGTTTAATCACAAAGAAACCAAGCAAATATATTATACGTAATAATACTTTGGGCGGAAAAACCCTCGATTAGCCTTCAATCTCAAAATACTCACAAGCAAGCGGGGAAACGAGGCGGCGCGAAGCACTTAAGAGCCTTTTTCCTTAGGGTATATTTTATAATACCCGCCTTATGCCCACCTTATAGTTTGTATTTTTCAAAATCGAGCTTCACGAAAGTATTTATCTATTTTTGCCTTTTTCTTTTTGTTTGAGATTCGAATACAATAATCAGGAGATCAAATCCTAATTAAGGTTGTGTTTTCACACTTTTGGAGATATTGTTTATTTGTTGTAATACTTAATACAATATAGTAATAATAATTTCACAAGAAAAACCAAGAAAACCGATAATACGTATTAGTAGATTTCTACTAATACAAATACTATTTATGGTTAATATTAAAAACAACAATGCAAATTAATCACGACACACCTCCCCGGCAGCGGCGCCAAAATGGTTGTGGTAAATTACGACCATTAGGAAAAGGAGCGTAAAAGCGGTAAGTATTAAGTGATGATTTAGGAAAATCAAGTACTAATGACCCAATGGAGTTCCAAGTTCGTTTCCCAAGGAGGTATATGTGTGTGAAAAACTTGTTAAATGTTTGAGATTAATAATTGGTTTAGAAGGGGATGAGAAAAGAAGACGACGAAGACGTGAAATTAATACTACGACGACATAACGTAAAACCGTAAAAACTACAAAAATAAAAATTAATTCTAAAAATTACCAAAAATTCACCAAAAATCAAAATTAATAAACTAAGAATTTACAAATGATCAAAACTTTTTCAAACCTTTTAAATAATTAAATATTCAATTTTTAAATGCTAATTAAAGCCCTAAAAATCAAATAAATTATCAAAAAGCCCAAATAAAGATTATTCAATTGGTAAACCTCTAAAATGACCTAAAAAGATTAAAAATTATTTTTAGAAAATTTTAAACTAATAAAAACTATTTAAAATGATTTAAAAACTATTAAAACTTAAAAGAATTATAAAAATTAATCTAAAAGTGATAAAATTATTCTATAAGTTGGAAAAAATCCTATTTTAATGTATTTAAGCTAAGAAAATTGTAAAAAGTTGAAAAATGTGAAATTTAAAAAATAATAATAAAATAATATTAAAATAATATTAAAAATCCAAAAATTATAAAAAATTCTAAAACCTTGCAAACTAGTTTATTTTAACCTAAATAAACAGAAAATCAAAGTGAAATGACCAGAATACCCCTATTGGGCCCTCAAATGGACCAAAACCAAAAACAGTCCACTTAAATGGGCTTTTGAGCCCAAAAAGTCAAACCTGTCCCAATTAACTTGGAAAAGCCCAATTTGACTCAAAATTTGATTCTAAACACAAAACTCTAAAGGCCCAAAAGCTGAAAGAGAGCTTATCACAGCTTATTGTGCAAACAGCTTATCCGTATTGGGCTTTTTAGCCCATTAAGCAATAAGCTAATGCCATAAGCTCTAATTGGACACACAACCTTCTTTTGGGATGCTTAAGAGATCTGTAAAAAGAAATTTTGAAAAAGCACACTCAATAAGCCAGAAATAAGCAAAGTAATATTTCACTAAAAGACAAAATAGTCGTTTTTGAGAAATAAGGCACCTCAGGACTTGATTCAACTTGCAAAATGTCACAAATGGACTCAATAAGCCAAAACAATCAACAAAATTCCAATAAGCAAAACCAATAAGGCAGAATAAGCCAATAAGCACTTATGAAAAAGTCAATTAAGTTGGTTTTCTAGTCAAACCCTAAAGTCAACCCACCAAATGCTCCAGTATGAACAAATGGGTCAAATAATGAGCACCTATTACAAAATCCAAGTTGTTGCTGGTTAAAATAAGCTATATAGCTTATTGATAAGCTGAAACCCAATTAACACTAGCAGTGGCAACTAGCAGGGGAAAGGAGTTCCCACTGCTTTGACTATTTGACCAAGCTTTTTAGAGAGATTTAGTTGGATTCAATTGGAAACAAGGGCACCCTTGTGATCAGTGAATCACAAGGAGTCGATAGCAAGCAAAAAATCCAAATTTGGTTCACACAATAAGCCAGAATCAATCAAACAGTCACCATATCATGCACAGACATATGAAATAAGCAGTTATGCACTTAATAAGCAGATTTAGCATGAACAAGCCAACCAAACTCAACAGGATGCATACACAAGCTATATAAACTATGAATAAGCACAAATAAACTTATACCAAACACTGAATCAAAGTAAATAACAAGATCAAAGCAGATGAATGTTACTGATGAACAAGGTGCATATGCAGAAACCTATTTGCTGATCTAAATGACCACAGATCCAAATTCAAGCACTCAAATCTCTTCTCCTGGTGTAATTAACTAAGGTTTAGCACTTGTTAGCCCTACCCTAAGCTTAGATCTAGGTGTCCTCAAAATCCTAGCCAATTTTACCAAGTAACAAAGATTTTATCCCCTTTTTAAGAATATAGGTGTTTCAAACCACAAAATGTGCAGCAATATGACCAAGTATATCAAATACACAAGTACTAATAACCACAAGCACAAACTAACACTTAACAAACTACAAATCCAAATAATGCAATTGACCCAAACATCCCTTAAAAACCTGTTTTCACAAATTTTCAAAGTATTATCCAGTTCTAAACCACAAATCAAACTAACAATACCTCATAAACATCAAACAACTCTAAATGAACAATAATCAACTATCAAATCACAGATTCAACAACTATCATGCAATAATCACCAAAATCAGAAAAATAAGAGAGAAAATGAAAAGGGAAGAAGGTGCAAACCTCCAAGACCTACATCCATGCCCTGGATTGTTTGAGCTTAGGTACTAGTAAAACAAGTACCAGCTTCCAAGTACCTGCTAAGATGAACAAACAAAGTGATGCACAATAAACAAGTACTTTCCTGATTTTTTGAAGCACAAGCATTATGGATTAAAACCTTGCCTCAAAAACCTTCAAATATCAAAGTGGAACTCAGAATTAGGCTATTCTAACACCAACTTTTAACAAAATATAAAAGAGATTTCTCAAAATTTAGAAAATCAAATTTTATTAATTTAAAAAGGAATTACAAAGATTAATAGCCTAAAACTGGAACAAAAGCTCTCTCACAGGTTGAGGAGTCTATTTATAGGCCAATGCCAATGCTAGCACTATTCACAAACCCTAGAAGTGAAATTCCTATTCTATCCTTGAGCCTTCTAGACGTTTTCTTGGTGTGAGCTGTCCAAAGTGATCTTGGATGTTCATTTTAGCTTTGGAATGAAGCAAGGAATGTCAGCTGTTGATCTTGCCACGTTGGATGACTTGGAGGACAAGTAGTCATGTGATTGGTTAAACGGGAATTGGGGGTAGGGTCCATAGTGAGTGGGATTAAGGGTCAAAAGGTTGGGATGTGTTTCTGCACATGTGAATCAAGTGTGTGCAAAGGTACCCTAAGTTTAAGTGGAGTAAAATCTGGGGGTGAAGAAGGGTAAACAGTGGTACATTTGATCTGAAATTGGGGGAATAAAGTTGTTTGGCGCGTGTTATGGGATTCAAAGTTTTGAATTGGCAACTTGGGTCCTTGTGTTTTGGTAAAATAGGTAAAACGTGTTTATCAGCCAACAAAATTCATTTCCTTTGTAAATAACTTTCACAACTTGACAATTTTGGCACAAGCCTTTTCCAAAAGGGTTATAAGGGTTGTTTTTGCCATTTTTGGATAATTCAAGGGATAATCTTGGACATTGTTGATCTTCAAAGGTCTCCAATGCAACTTTAAATCCATGAGGGACCATAATTGGCAATTTAGAATTGTTGAGGGACTAAACTTGCTATTTCTTCAAAGTTGAAGGACCATTTGTGTAATTTTGACAAACTTAATAGACCAAACTTGTAATTATGATTTCACAAGGGTTTTAAGTGTCATTTCTTCATTCATTGAGGATCAATCTTGCATGTCTTCAAGTCTTCAAGGGTATTTGTTGGATAAATCATGATCTAGGGCCCGGTTCTTTGTACGGCTTCGTTTCTCGTGTCCGTTTTTCCTTGTTTCTTGTGATCTTTTGTCTTTTTCACGATATCCATACCTAAAATACACAAGTAAACAAACACAAGCATATATATGGTATTTTATGACATTTTTATGTATTTAAAGCCCGATAAGACCGATGAGATCATGTATAAATGCCATCTCATCATAGGGTGAGTTTGACCAGATTGCAATAAGTGAAAAATATTCACTTAAAATAAATTAACCGTCCCATTTGTTTGTGTAATGGGCTTTGGGCTTTTCATCCGTTGCTATTGAATTGGGCTATGGATCCAAAAAGGTATTCATTCGTCCCTTAATGCTTAATTTGGGCCATGTTTTGGGCTCTTTTACCCAAAAGTAGATACTTAAAATCCATTGATGGGCTTTTGGGCCCAATAGTCCAATGTGGGGCCCACAAGCCCATTTATCTTCATAAAAAGTTAAATCCACTAAAATCGAGCTTGAAATTGGCATTGTCGATCTTTCTTTTAGACCCGCGTCGATTTTGCCGGTTTTCGTGATCTTTGGCATACTTTTGGTCTTTTGACTTTCTCTTCGTCTCTTTCTTGGACTTCTCTTCAACATTTGACCTGAAATCCCGTGTTTTCTTTCCTTTTGTTATTTTGTACCTATTTTACCCAAAAACACAAAACCAAGCGTAATTCCGACTTTTACGATATTAAACACATGATTAGGTCTTGTTTTTCCTTGATTTTAGTGGCAAAAGGATAAGTGTTTACACACTTATTAATGGTTAATTTCGTCTTTTAGTTTTATTTTTATTAATTTTTTCGTTTTATATTCACGTTTTATTATTTATATTGTTTCGTTATTTTTAGTAAATTGTTTTTAGCTTATTTTTATTACTATTCGCATTTAACTTTTACTTAGAAATAGATAACCATATTTTCTTTTTGTTAACCAAAAAGTAGCTAGAATTCCTACGAGAATAGCTTCGATTAATTTACTAGGGGATTTAGGGTTCCTTGTGACAATCTACGTCGTATAAATACCTCGTATAAATATCAAAATAATAATCAAACAATCATGTAATAAAATTACATCATATATATATATATAATCCAAGTTATATATATATATATATTAAAATAACACTTCTTAGTCTGGCCTTGTCGGTAACTCGGGAATTCTTCGGCACCGTTATAGTCAAAATATTTTTAGACATTTTTAGAAAAAAGTTTATAGTTAAAAGATTTTGAAATGTTTCATTCAAAACCTTGGTTTTAAAAATCTTTCGTTCTCTATAACGAGAGCTCTGATACCAAACTGTAACACCCCCAAATTCGTACAATTCAATACAGCGGAAGACTCGTTGGTGTTACGGGATAGCACATTACTCACATCATAGACAACGCTTAAAAATTGTGTCGTTTAATAATAAAGCGTTTCCATTCATAAATATCAAGTTTACATAGGTCCCAAGTCATTGTATATCATACAGGTTTTACAAAGCATTTGAATGGAAATTATTATTTAAGTGCGGGCCATGAATTCTTGTTGTCTTCCCGAGAATTACCTTCAAGTACCTGAGATAAAACATGTTGAAAGAAAAGGTCAGCGATAACGCCGAGTGAATTCATAGAGTTTAATAAAATTCATTATTATAACATCGGTATAAAATTATTACCGAAAATTATTTTGTACAAATCTTTGTAATAGGCCATAAAATAGCCAAAGTCATTTTATACAAAGCCTTATCAAAAATCATAATATAGGCTTTTTGCCTTCAAAATCATTATACGAACCATTGTCGTAAAAACATCATACAATACGTTTTATAACGTTATATAGATTAAATAAAAACCATTGTATGAATATGGTTATATAAAACCAAAACACGAACATAATATCAATAATAAGACCACGTATTGCTAGTCAGGCAATATATTGTAATTCAGTGCGTATAGCAGTATTTCGTTATTTTTGGATTATTATAAGCCGAATGACATTGTTACCTTACTATACCAAACAATGGGTAGCTAACCCGAACTCAATTTTCCCATCTTAATTAGCGTGTCGCCACAATAATCACGCTTGTGTAAATCTTCTCATACATAAATTCGCTTACCAATCAATGTGACACGACGGAGATCAACCGTCAAGGCGCGAACTGGGGTGATCGTCACCAAATAGTACTATTATATGCATAAGCGTCTACCAAATCCCGGTAGTTCACAATTCATGCTAATGGGACTTTTAGTGACATAACCTAACTTTAATAATCCATTTTATTTCATTTATCGGGTCATATATTCATTCATCGGGTCATACAATCATTCGGGTCCAAATCAATAAACAAATAATCGGGACAAATGGTGTCCTATTTTATCAAAACTAACATGTTATCTCCCTCGTGGGTTTATAAAACATTTCATAAAAACATTTAAAAGAGTGTGAGGCTATGAACTCACGTTGATGTGGGAAAGCGGTTTATCAGCGATTCGGATGTACGGTACGTGCTTCAATCACGGAAACCTAGACAAATAATACTCGTCTTAGACTCTTGTCCAATGACTTTATACAAATAACAATTATGTATACATATGATGATTTTATACATATGATGATGATCAAGTGGGTTTATACATCTTTACTCATTCATTATAGTGTTTATGTGTTGGTAACATTATTATACTAGTTATACTAGTTCAATTTAATTACATTTTGAGGCCCAATAAGCCTATTACAAGCCCAATATATTATATTAGCCCAATTATACTTTTATTATCAGTATTATACTTTACATGTTGGTCTCAATGGGATAAGCCCAATAAGTAAGTTTATAAGTGTTTTAGTAACTAGTCGGGTTTATAGTCCAATAAGGCTACTTTGGCCTGTTAATGTCTATATGTTGTAAAGCTCGGGTTTTATCGGTTTTTACTTGTTATATAAGTTCATATATCAGTAGGTGAGTCTATAAAAGTTTATATTAGACGGTTCCGATCGTCTAAGTTTTAATTGACGAAAAACGTTAATTTTACGGTACTAGCCGAAAAGACGTAAAAATCATGTTTATAGTTTTTATAACTTATAAAACATTCCAAACTACCATTTTTATATAATGTCCATTTATTTATCCTTATTCATATTTATATAAATGAAATATATAAGTTAGTGGGTTTTAATTCACATTTTATACTATATTTATTTGAGTGCTTATATAATAATATTAAACTTTAATTTCACAAAATCAGTCCTAAATTTTAAGTTCACTAAAATGTCCATATGTAGAGTTATATAATGAGATAAGAACTCAAATTTTTATCACAGAAACTACATGATATGTGCTTCATTTTATTCCTTTATAGCTACTGATGAATCAACCTCTAAGTATTTTATTAAATTCGTCCAAAACAGTGTAGGCAGATTTGCACTATAAACTTGTTTTGATCATATCTCACTTATTTTGATGATTCCATTGCATGGCCAACTCTCACATGTGTATAACACCTAATACTTACTGTATATTGATTCCACTTTACCATTTTATCAGTTTAACATTTGGTTACTTACTGTTTTTATACAGCCATCTTATTAAGCAAGATTTAACCATTTTTACATGTGGTTTTTCCATCTTTTTACTCATGTTTATCAAATCTATAAACACCAAATCCCCACATAATATTTTTAATCATCATTCATCATCATATACATATACATAAATAAAGAAAATACAAGATTACATAATCAAAATAATAAGAGGATAGGAAGAACAATATCTATACCACCAAGATTAAGTAGTTTGAAGGATCAAGACTTGGTTTTGGTTCACCAAATATTATGAACTCTTGTATGAAATCTTAAAGATCACCAAGGGAGATGTTGGTCTTTGAAAATCAGCCCTACTTCATCTTTCAAACTTCTCTTTGGATGTTAAAATCAGCACCAATCTATAGAGATTCAAAAGGGCTTCATCATATGTGTGAATAACACATGATTTCATGGTTAAAATTGATCAAATGAGGGTGTTTTTGGTTGAGATGGGACGGTTAGGAGGAGTAGAGAGAGAGATATTATAGTGGTTTTGCATGTTGATTTTTAGTGGAAATGGTTTTAGTGAATGGTTTATGGAAGTATATACATGTGTTAAACTTCATTGAGAAGTTTTTGACACCTATGGTGTGTTGTGGGCTTAGTTTAGACGCCACATGTATGGGGGTGGGCAAGTGTAAACTTGTCCCATCCCCATTAATTTATGGGTACTCCTCGATTCTAGTTTCCTCAATTTGCGTGTCCTCGGGTCGTTTTACGAAAAATATTTCTATAAATTATGAATCAACGGCACAAAACGAATCTAATAAAAATTGTCTGATAAAAAACGGAGTTCGAAAAAGTAAATACGAAATCCTAAGGTTTCCGGTTTAGTTGTAAAGGACGTTAAATTATAATCATAAGTCCTAATCTCTTCTCGTAAATTTGTGAGTTTATGAACCAACACAAATTTAAAATTCCAAAATAATATTCACGGATAAATTTATTTCCTGAAATGTCGGACTCTCACCAAAAACGGTGTATGTAAACGTAAGCACGTAACGTAGAATCCTCCGGTTTAGACTTAGTCGATGATACTTCAAGACGTAAATCCAAACTTTTTTTCCCAAAAATAAGTGAGTTCATAATATAACATTAAAATAATGTTTTTAAATAATATTTGAGAATAAAATATAAACCATAAATTGACGGATTGTCACAGCTGCTGTAGATGGGTAGGCGAGGAAAGCTTATCGGGGTCGCAGCTATACCCTTCCAGGATCTAGGAGAAAACCAATGGTGTTGTGGATTTGGTTTGGAGAACAAATCCATTGCAAATGGTTTCTAATATGAGGAGGACACGCCAACATATTTCATACGCTGGGGAATCTGGGGATGCACTATTTCTACATCCTTTTCATGGGTGAGATGCAAGTTATATCTCCATACCTGCGGATGAAACATTAGGGGTTGAAGGTAAAACAAACATGTTTAACTTTAACCCCTCCTATATTAACAGCTTTAAGAAAAGACTTACGATCTTCACCTCAAGCCAGCGGGGTACAAACATTAGTTAATGGTACTAAAGTTTCTACCCAACAAAGAGGTTAAGATTGTTGTCGATGGAGTTTGCGTAAGAAGTTGAAAAGAATCTGCTTCCTTTGCCGTGAGGCTGAGTGAGAGGGGCGCATAAAAGAAGTACCTCAAATGGTGGAAATAAAAGAAGATACCAAGAATAAAGAAATGCGCGCCTTGCAGGATGTCGTAACAAGGGTCATACATTCACTATTATTGGTTCAAAATTTGTACAAATTCTGACTTCTAAAGAGAGTAATTCTCATCTCCCAGCGTCTAGTGGATGATGGTATTGTCGAACTAATTGGACCCGAAGAGGAAAGAGGAGTGTCCAAAACATAGGACATTCATCATTACCTTACGGGGGATGTCGAATATAGCCCTACAAAGTACACTCATTGTGAGTTGGATGTGCTTTTCAGGTTTAGGGTTGCCTAGGTGGTAGAAGTACCCCTACAAAATACGCCCATTGTGAGTTGGGTGTGTCTTTCAAGTTTAGGCAGGGAAGGAAACAGGTTAGGAAAAATGGGATATTCTCGGACCAAGTATTCCTTAGCCAGTTAGTGCTAGAGATGACACTAAATCTAGTGTTAACTATATCGGGGTTATGTCTCCCCAGTATAATCAAGGTTTCATCTCACCAAGGTACACAAACCTATTTTTGGCCATTTAGGATAATTGCATGATACTTGCTAGTCAATATGTGTTAATAATGATATTAAAGCTATCAAGGCTTTCTAGGATCTGATTGGTGTAAAACGGTTGATTTGGGAAGTTTTTAAGGAACAACTTCGAATGATGGTGTCTAACTATCATAACTTCTCCGTCGACTATTCCACCCTATAATGGGAGTCTAGAACTGTCGGAGGGATTCCCATTACCTTACAAAATTTAGCAATTGTAGTGCTTTGGTCTATACATGTATCAGACAAGATAGACGCATATCATTGGTTTAGTAAGAACGCACCAGGTACGGTGTTGGAGCCTGGATTTGCTGGGGCATTGCCATCCATGTACACTTGCAAAGGAGTTCCCTTGTTGTCCTTCTTCTGGTTAGCCCACTTGGGACAATCAGGTCTCACGTGCCCAGGGGTTCCACACTCGTAACATAGCACAACTTTCTTCGGTCTGCTACTGCTCCCACCAGTGGGGTTTTGGTTTTTTTGCTGCCCACTTCCACTCCCACGTGCATTGGACTTGCCCTTGTTGCTGTTCCCGAGATCGGTATTGGGTCGACCTAGGGTAGCAACATTGGTTTGACAATTGCGAGCAAAATGGCCCTGTTGGCCACACTTGTAGCATCCGTGACATTGTCCTCCAGCAACATAATGGTAGTTGCACTTTGAACACTTGGGCTTGGTCCCTGAGTAGTTCTTGGTGCGGGTTGTGGGAGTAGTGTCATCTGTTTGCCCAAAGTTTTGCTTTTTGGAAGGTTGCTGGTGCTGGCTACGAGAGTTTTCATCAGGTTTCCTCTTGTTGTCTGTTTGCCTCTCGGACATATTGCGGGCTCACTTGTTGATCAGCTCAGTCACAAATTCCATTGCACCTTCAACAGTGGTGGGTCATGAAGGTAGCACACTGTCATGAATGTTGTCAGGGAGTCCGCTGACATACTTTTCAATCATGTCACTCCTTAGAGGAAACATTCTGGTGCACATCAAGCTTAACTCTTGAAATCTTTGGTTGTACTAAAGGATATCATTGTTCTTACACTTGAGATCCTACAGCTCGACTTCCAACTTCTTCATTTCTCCTCTGGGACAATACTTCTCAGTCATTCTTTCCTTGGGGTTGGCCCAAGTGAGAGTATAAGCAGCGTCATGTCCAAGGATGGCGACCACAGAGTTCCACTAGGTAAGGGCACTCTCGAGTAGGGTGAACGTAGCAAACTTAACTCTGTTCTCGTCAGTACAACCACTGATGCGGAAGACGGTCTCTAGTCTCTCAAACCACTGCATCAATTCAACAACTCCTTCTTTTCCTTGGTAGTATGAGGGTTCAAATTTTAAGAAGTCGGGGTAAGAGCAAACCTTGTTGAATTTGTTTCTGTGCATGTTGTGGTTTGGGTTATTGCTCACATTAGCTTCTCTGCTGCCATAGCTGCCGAAATGCCTTCACCAATCATATCCCGGAGTTGAGCAGTGGTAACATTAGGATTAGCTTCAGGAACATCGGTGTTAGTGGTGTTGGAAGTGGTTGCATTATTGGGGTTTGATCGCGTAATCACCATTAGCTCAAACGTTAGTACAATTTTTATATTATTTGCAAGAGATGATTTCATGCGTAAAATTCATGACAAATTTGGATAACCTGTCAGGATTTCATAATATAATACTTTGCACAACAGATATAACATAAGAGAATGATTGCATGCAAATTTCCATAAGGATTTAAACATTCATCGAGCATATCAAATCCGGGACAGAGACTTAGCTAGCCTTGTCCTGGGTAGTGGTACACATAGTCTTAAGTATATCAAATACCAAAAATACATGCCAGAAAAGAGAGGTACAGCACCAGGATACATCACCAAAAGCTTGAAAAGGAATAAAAGTACGAAGGTCTTATATCATGATAGCCAGGATACAATCTGTATGCTTGTCCTGATGTACAAGAAGTCTGGTACATCTATACAAGTCATGCCAAGATGGTCCTCTAGATAAAGCTGGTGCTGATGGTGCTGATGGAGCTGGGGGAGCTGTAGATGCTCTACGGGAACCCTGCAGTGTCCGAATCGTTGCTTGGGTTTCTTTGAGCACATGGAATGCTGTCAGCAAATGGGTCTGGAGTCTATTGGTGGCTCCTCGGAGATGAGTCATCTCTGTAGTAATCCCGTCATGTCGGACCGTGGCAAGATCACAAAAGCTGGACAATGACTGCTCCTGAGCAGATAGGGCCGTCTGGGTCTGATACTGAGGACCCTCCATGACCTGAATACGTTGGTGAAGACGACGGTTCTCCTCTATGAGCCACTTCAAGGCTTTATCTGTAACAACTCATAAATTTCCTCTATGTAATATACACTCATGGGTTAAATTTTTGCTTCACTATATCTCAACTATGTAAATTAACTTACATAGAAATCTAGACGTGCTTACGCAACCACTATTGCCAATTATATACATGATTACATCATGTAAACCCCTAAGTATGTCAAGTATATATATATCAAAGATCATTTTGCTAAATATTCAATCAATACAACATCTTATATCCCACAATTTACCAAAACAAGCATTATACCTTTACGGTTGATTCAAAAACCCTAATTACAAAATGAAACAAGTTTTGAAGTATGCAAGGCTTATGTAAAAGCTACTTTAACTAAATTTTAGTGTGATACACTCATTGAATCATTGAGCAAGTATTCAAATAACAATTTACAAGTCATTTAAGTATAAAGCCCTAATTTGGTCATCTTATGTCCTAAATCATGTTCAAACTTTCACACCGCTCTACCACAAGGAACAAGTACTCATTTTATAGATCCTAAACCCAAAACGGTACCTATACATCATGTTAGACTCCAATCTAGAACCTCAATCCAAGATGTCAACATGACCTAAGCTAAAACAAGTCATTTACCTAGTTTTACTCGGTTTGACCTAGTTTTCAAGTTTAACCTAGTTTAACCCAATAAAACCCTTAAAACTCTTGGTGAATCATAAATAAACCTCAAACACAATCCCTAAATCTGTCTAGACATAAATACTAAGACCCTAACTTATCAAATCCTAATCACAAAACCATAGCAAACCTGTCATGACTAAAACTAGTTCATACTTGTAATTTCAGAATATGACCAGCCAATAAAACATAGAATCAGGACAAATCAATAAGACCTGAGTATTAATTAAAAGAACTAGGTTTTAGCCCTATGTCTTGTGGTCATTTTGCAAATTGAATCATCCCGATTCGACATCATATGAATTAGTTATAGCCGAAATGCCAAAGGTACGCAGATTCGGCATACTTGTAGTAAACAGCTATTATCTCAAGATATTGTGTAGTAACCCTTGAATATGTAAAACTAAAAGTTGTAGAGGACTCAAATATCTAACAATTCTCACAAATTTGAGCTTAAACGGAGTCACGATTTGTAAATGACAAACAATTTACCGGGACTATTGCTGGATGTCCAGAAACAGCCATGTATAAGCATAACCTTGTTAAACCAAGCACCCTAACACCTCAAGAACCTCTATGATCAAGCTACTACTGATCCTAGCACATTAACACACACCTCCCTCATTCTTAGCACCTCCCTACATCATCCTAATCAAGCAAGAAGGTAGCTTACAAGCACCTTACCACCACATGCTTCCTAAACTTCACCATGTGCTTACACCTTGCAAAGCTACATCCCTAGCTTGTAATAATCATCAACTAGCTTAGCCTTATCATCCTCCTAGCTTATCCTTGTCATGTACTCCAGCACTTGACACCTATCCTTGAAAAACTTAGCCATGAAGCCTTTCTTTGCCTATAAATAGCCATAACTAACACATAACTCTTCATTCCATTCTCAACTTCTCTAAAGCACTAAAAACTCTCTCAATCCAAGAACTAGCAGTATCCTAAGGATGATATGATGTTCTAAGAAGGTTTACAATAAAAGAAACCAAGAGTACAAGACCTAGAAGCCATTAACAAGTTGTAGTGATCATCAAGGCCTCAAAACTAGCACATACTCCCCTTTTCATCTTGTTCTTGCTCTATTTATATTCAAGTAAGTTATAAACACCCATGTTTGATCTTAGATATGTTATAGAACACCTAGAGATGTTGTTATAATGATTATATGCCTTATGATACCTTAAAACATTCATGAAACTATGATTGAACCTAGAAAACCCTAAATTTTTACTACTTATGATCAATTTGATTTCAAAGTTTTAAACTTATTATGTTATTGTTATAAGATGTTCATAAGTCTTATAAGACATATAAAAACACAAATTAAACTTTACTTTAGCTTTTGATTCATAAAACAAGTCTATTTTAGTGTTAAAACATGTTATGAAACTATTTTCAAGATAAAGGACTAAATGTGTAATTTTTGAAACTATAAACTATAAGGACCTATTTTGCCATGATCATAAACTTAAATTTAAGTTTCTAATTTGCCATGTTTGGAAGTACAAGGTTTATATTACATATATGTACCCATAAAAGACAAAACTTGTATAAGTTATAACTACAAGGGTATATTTTACCATTTTTTTTAAACTTAAAGGTATAAATGAGATATTTTGAAAAATATATAATAATCCTCTAAGGTTTGATATTTTATAAACTAAATACAAATAATCCTTTTTATACATTGATTAAAACATATATAAACTCTAAATAAATTATAAATATAAACATAACTTATTATCGAATAACTTAAAGAAACCTCAAAACCTATTTTCCTTAAACACACAGACGTATCCTACTACTAGGGAATTTCATATTAAGATGTTCCATCTCGATATTACGTTCTGACTGAGTGGTTGGGTTTACGAGTTAAAGTGCCCTCGCTCCTCAAACGTTTATAGAATGGCTTCTGACATATGATGACCCGAATAGTGATACAACGATATTCATAAACTAATGAATCAAAGAAATAAACCTTTTAAACTATATTAAACAAAGTTTTGAAACATAACACAACTTAACTAAATACTTGACATACGATACCTCAGGTTGCGTGGTAAAAGCCGTCTACCTGAGTCCCTCTTGATATCAAGCAGATATCCCTAACCTAAGCTGAGTTCATAGCCTCACTTTTAAATGCTTTACAAACCCGTGAGGAGGATATATGCTCTAAACATGAATACAAGTATTTTGGTATGCTATCCTGATAAATTATTGCACGAGTACCTTGATCTGCCACTATAACATACATTTCATGAACCATAATCACCGTAACTTGAACGCGAATATTGTGAATAGATCTATTTGGAGTGTGACGACTCCCGTTGGTTTGCCTGTACTTTTGGCACCAATAGCACTATATTTGAGAACAAAGAGGGTAACCTTGGCAAGTTACGCCTTACTTCTAGTCATTGATTGGTCTGCAGTACCATCACTGGACTTGGAAATGTTAACGTGGGGTGTCATGAGCTCAGATGCAATAATAATGATTTTAACGGGTGTAACAACATATCCCATTGATGATTAAACTTGTATTCAAGCTATTATAACTCAAACCTATGAATTTCACTCAACCTTTGTGTTGACTTTGAGCATATTTATCCCAGGTAACTAAAAATCACACGGACTATGGCACGGAGAGGCAAAGGACATGAGGACGTCCAAACTTGTTATCATTCACTTTTATGTTTTCAAAATGTTCTTCGGGACCTCTGTTTGTAAATACTCTAATGAATAAATGAATGATAACTCTCTTTTAAAAATGTCTCTTTTGAGTCGTTTTCTATTATTGTGTACTGTGTATCATGAAGTAATACCCCAAAATAGCTTCCGCTGCTATATGTAAAAATGAGGGTGTTACAGATTGGTATCAGCGCCACAGTTATAGAGAACAAGGTTTTTACCTTAACTATAACTAATTTTTGAAAAAGTCCTCCGTGCCACTGCTTTCCCTAAACGCTACATGAAGAGTAAATAACCTAAGTATATATGTATTAAATATTTATGTACTTATGATTATTTTTCTATCGAAACTATTACAGAACTATGTTTCCCAATCCTATAATCCCGAAGGAAGAAGTGAATTCGGATCCTAACTCACCAGATTTCTCTCGTGATTCGAATTTTGATTCTGAATCTGAGCCTGATTTGGATTCTGACTATTTCCCGAATCCTAACGATGTCTCTGATTCTGATTTATCAGAACAATGGAATCAATACTTTATAGCTTCATTAGCTATTCAACCTAATCCCGAAGATCCCTATATGCAAGTCTGTAATGAAAATCTCGTTATCCCACCTCAAGCTCCAACCACACCACCTCCAGATTTCTATACTCCAGATGAACCTTTTCCACCTAATAAGAAATACTATGGATTGTCCACCACCAGGTTATCCCAAGCCTATATACATCGGACTTATGGCTACACATTATAGACAAGAAGATAATCAAGAGATTTCACCTAGAGGTATCGAGTCACCTGTTGGATCTCCATCATCATCTGTAGGATCATCATCACCATTTAGACCAGATTCTCCACCACCAATAGCTGAAGTCATTAATGAAATACCTGACTTTGCAAAAATGGATCAAATGTTAGCTGAGATGAATAATTCCCTATGGATCATACCAAGACCCTTAGGAAGTGAACCAACTCCCGAGAAAACCGAAGAGACCAAAGAATCCAAGAACTATTAGAATACTATCCTTAGATGTTTAGATGTTTTCCGTTGTATTCTGCAATGTACTCTTTTGATAAATCGTGTATCAAATAAAATGTCTATGTTCAAAAATTTTCCAACTATGATATTATTATTATCATGTGTATTTTGTAAATGTTGATAGAATGGCTCCCAAGAAGTCATCAACATCTACCCCTCCATCTATGAGTCAAGATGCCATCCGGCAACTAGTTGCTGACAGTGTTGCTGCAGCACTAGAAACTCAAGCTGCAAACATAGCCAATGCTAATAATGCAAATCCTGCTCCTAGAGAAGTTTCCGTAGCAAGAAAAAGTAGCTACAAGGAGTTCATGAGCTGTCAACCATTTAATTTTAAGGGCACAGAAGGAGCCGTTGGATTAATACGCTGGTTTGAACGAAGCGAATCAGTATTTTCTCGTAGCAACTAACTGAAGACTGTAAGGTCAAGTTTGCTACTGGTACTCTTACTGATGAAGCCTTATCTTGGTGGAACTCATTTGCCCAACCTATGGGAATTGAGGAAGCTTATAAGATTACTTGGCCTGACTTCAAGAAACTCCTAATCAAGAAATATTGTCCCCGAACTGAAATCCAGAAGATGGAAGAGGAATTCTACCATCTTACTGTAAAGGGAACCGATATCAAAACTTACATAAGAAGATTTCAAGAATTGGCACTTCTATGTCCCAACATGGTGCCAGATACTGAGAGAACAATAGAAGTTTTTATCGGAGGGTTGCCTTCGAGTATCAAAGGAAATGTTACTGCCTCTAAACCTCAATCTTTGGAGGAAGTCATTACCATTACTCAAAAGCTGATGGATCAAGTAACCAGGACCAACCCTGTGCAAGGATCCAATGATCATAAAAGAAAGTTCGACGACAGAAGAACTTTCAACAATAATCGTAACCGTAACATCAATAACCAGAACCGTACCACCAACCCTTATCAGAACCGAAGGCAAGAAACGTTTAGATCTTATGCTGCTACTCCAGTTGAGACTAATAGGTATTCCGGAAATCTACCACTGTGTAGAAAGTGTTCTCTTCACCATACCGGTCTCTGCAGTGTTAAATGCCAAACTTGTAACAAGACGGGCCACTTAACCAAGAACTATAGAAACAAGGGACCAGCCACCAGAAGTAATCAGCTACCAGTGACAGTTACTTGTCATGCCTGTGGAGAGAAAGGGCATTATGAAAATCAATTCCGAAAGAACAACAATGGTGCCCAAGGAAGAGCCTATATGTTAAGGGACAAAAACGCTCCACAAGACCCTAACATAGTTACGGGTATGTTCCTTCTTAATCAACATCTGGCTAGAGTATTCTACATCTCTTGCTTCTAAACTAAATATTATCCCCATTACCTTAAGTACCTATTATGATATCGAGATGGCCGATGGAAACTTAGTTAGTACTAATACTATTCTCCAAAACTGTACCTCAACCTTGTCAAAACAACCTTTAAAAATTGATCTCATGTCAATTCAACTCGGCAGTTTTGATGTTGTTATTGGTATGGATTTCATGCTAAAATCCTATGTAACGAGAAAGTCGTTCATGAAACCCTAATTATCCGAGGAGATCGAAGTAAAACCCGACTAAATCTTGTATCTTGTATAAAAACTGAGAGATATATATCTCGAGGTTGCCAAGTATTCGTATTTCAAGTAACGGAGAACAAGCCTGACGAGAAGCGACTTGAAGATATACCTATAGTCAGAGAGTTTTCAGAAGTTTTTCCCAAAGATCTACCTGGCCTTCTAATACAAGGCTTTTGCCCGTATAAAAATTAAAGTTCGTTGTGTTGGTCTCTTCGAATTGAAAAACTTGGTTCTCTATGTGACTCAGTTTTATTTTGGTGGAAACAAATATTTTTGGATGTTTTTAAATTAAATGTGCAAGACTTAAAAGTAAATGTCGTTAAAGTAAAGGGCAAGTATGTGAAGTGCGTGAAATTAAATCTAAATCTACTTAAAAAGAAAGGTGCGATATTTAAAAGCTTTTTGAAAAGTAAATTAATTAAAATGACTAAAAATAAAAGCGTGACGAGAATTAAAAATGAACAAGTATTAAAAACGAAAACTAAAAATTTAAACAAGACAAAACATGGCAAATAACTCCCCCAATCGGAATATATTCCGATCAACCCGATCTGAATATCACTAAACCTGTCGGAATGTTGCTCGAAAGATTCAGATCGGAATACCTGTCACTTACACTGATCGGAATATCTCGAGACACCCAGATCGGAATGTTGAAAACCTACCTGGTCGGAATAATGATCCCGTCGGAATATGGGGTGAGACTTGATCGGAATGGTGATCGGAACCCTAAGATCGGAATAACTGTCACTACCCAATCGGAATACCAATCATGCACCTCAATCGGAATGAGGGGTGAAGAACCAATCGGAATGTTGTCACTCACATACGATCGGAATACCACTTACCTTATCTGATCGGAATACCAAGACACCCCCAATCGGAATATTAAAACCCTTTTCAGATTGGTACCAATCGGAATGTATAACCCCCTTCCGATTGTCACGGTCGGAAAACGGGGAATAGTACACAAAATAAGCTACACAAATAAGCTAAGACTCTAATAAGCACTAGACGAAAAACTTAGTTAAAACCGTGTAAAAATAAGCTATAAAACTGAAAGTTAAAAACTTTTTTTAATTAATAAACTTTTAGAAAAACAACTTTTTAAATAAAAATAACTTTTGTAAAAACTATATAAACTTGAAAATAAACAAAATAAGCTATGAAAACAAATGGTTTAAAATAATCAAAAGCATAAAAATGAAATCTTTAAACAACTTAACAAGATAAAAACGTGTAAATTAAAGAAAGGTAGAAGAAGATTAACAAGATAAAGTAAAAGTGCAAGTAATTTAAAGAAACACTTACTTGAAATTAAAGGTAATTAAAGGTGCAAAACATGTATTTAAATGACAAGTAATTAAAGGTGCATAAAATAAAGGTGGAAGAACTAGTTTGTCAATCTAGCCAACAAGAGGAAAATGAAAATGATCTAATCTATATATAGGGGAGATTAAGGCTTGCTTAGGAAGCTTCCTTAATTGCATGCTTAGTCCCTCCTTCTTTAATCTTCTTTTAATTGCATCATTAGTCCTTTTCTTCTAATCTTTCTTTTAAATTTGGACTTTAAGGACTTGTGGCTCGGGATATCTTTTGAACTCGTCTTTAATTTCTTCAATAAAATAGACTTGAGTTTCTCGGCTTTTGATAAACTTCCGTCTTTTGACTTTTTCTTCGATAAATCTTCAGAATTGGTCTTGGACTTCCGTTCTTTTTCCACTTTTGACTTCTCGACTCCGTCTTTCATCTTTTTCTTCAATAAAAGCCGCGGATGCCCGTGAATTCCCGTGTTTTCTCCACTTTTCACAATTTCGTCCTAAATTACAACAAAAACACAAACCACGCATAATTCCGACATAAAAGACATAAAATACACGTTTTGGTCCGGTTATTATTGTAATTAAGTGGTAGAAAAGATGGGTGTTTACACACCTATCAAATCCCCTACACTTGACCATTGCAATGTCCTCATGCAATGCATTAGTTACAAAGCATGTTTACACTTTTCATCATAATCAATCCACGTTGGCCTTTTCTAAAGAGATAGAAAATTATAAAAATGCAAAGCAAAGAAATTAAAAGCATACCTTGGGTTTTGAAAATGTCATGAATAATCATCATCCTCAACTTTTCACTTTCTCCAAACCAAGCTTAAAAACGAGATCATTGTTATTATAAGTTAGTAGACCAACACGAACTCATGTGGGCCAATTATTTACTTAGACTCCCTTATTCCTATGGGTATATCTTATATTTTATTATTTTTCTTGAATGATCAGGAAGATGCATTGTTTGACTTATTTCGATAATTATTTAGTCTGAAAATAAGGTGCACGATTTAATCAATAGTTAGCTAAAGGACCAAATCTTTTAAAACTGCTTCTCGGGATATCAAAAAGTTCATATCTTGGCATAACTTGGTTCGCGATTTGAGACCTTTCTCGGGCCGATATTTGGCAGCGACTTCATACTTCAAATCTTGAGAGACGTTCATGAAATAATGGTCTTCTCTTCACAAATGGAATTTCTTCACTTGGAATTTTTGAGAGATTCTTCATATATGGACCACGACTTCTTCATTTTTCTCCAATCTTTATTTTGGATTTTGATATACAACGATCCGCCTCCTTTATTGACTTGGATCTATTTATCCTCATACCTTGTTAGGGTCTTTTCGGATACACTTCTCCATGACTTTTTGGGAGTTTTTGCTTTTCGTCGTGTGTCTCGATCCTTCATATTGATTTTCGATAAATGATTATTCACATCACTTTTGGATCTTTAGCAACAAAACATAGCCCTCATGCCTTGTTAGGGCCTTTTCGGACTCGCCAATCTTCGCGCCCCGCTTCATAAGTTATGCCTTGGCTATGAACTCTCGTCATTACCGAGCAACTTTTAAACGATCTGGGGCTAGAAGCTATGTAACTTTTTAAATCGTACAACCTTACTTATTAGCAGATAATTTTATAGCAAGCGATGGGAGAATAGGCTCATAATTAACTCACATAAATTTACGAAAGAATACCGGACTTATAATTGGCTCTATCATCTCTCGTTCTCCACAGTTTAAAATCTCAAGTAATGAGACTCGTGGATACTTAGCCTATTAAATCAAAGTTTTGGGTTTTCGAGTCGCCTATAGGATCTTGCAAATTCTTAGACTTTTTCAAGTTTAGAAATCGCGTTTTAATGTTACCTTGATAAACGACTCTCTAGGATCAATTATAGGAACTTGCGAAAAGTTCTTGTTCTTAACCCGTGAGAGTTAAGACTTTCGCGTTTTATAGCTCCCTAAATAAAAGCCTAGCAAAACTTGACTTAAACACGTTAAGGATACTAGCTAGAGTAAACTCGGGTTGAGTCAAAAGATTCACAACGTTTGAACATTAAAACGACTTATTAAACATTTATTCTAATAAGGAAAGAAAATAACTATACAAAAGGGAAAAACTAATAGGCCAAAATAGATCAAAAATTTTGAAAAATGTCGAAAAATTGATTTTCCGGTTAAAATGAGGACAAATACAAGGAAAAGACCACTTAACTTTGAAAGAAGTCCCCCCTACACTTAAGATAAACATTGTCCTCAATGTTTAAGCATGTGGGAGTAAACTCCCCTACACTTAGGACATTGTGCACGTTGTTTAAATCTCACTAAGGAAAAGACAACTAAAGAGATTCCTATTTTAATATTGAGAAAATATAAAATAGTGAATCGAAAAGAGTTTAGGATAGAACCGGGAAGAAGTGGAACACGGAATCACGGGTCGTCAAGAATCATCAAGAGTGGATCATTGAAGCTCGAATCCCTGATTAAGAAGTGAGGAGAGGAAATAGCAATCCAAAGGGTCCCCCTACACTTATGATAAAGAAAGCGGAAAGATAGATACATGGGTTGCCTCCCAAGAAGCGCCTGATTTTTGTTAACCGAGTCGTGAGCCTGACTCGACCTTGATCATCAACGGAAGCAGCATGAAACATATCCACCAGGATCAAAGACATAGTTTTCATCCATCAATAAGCAAGAGCTTAAGGCGAACAAGGCCAGCCAAAGAAGAGTAGGCAAGGCTCCCTTAAGCAGTGATGGAGCACAGTAGAAGCAAGGATGAAGTCGTGCAAGCATGTCTTCAAGATTTCCAAAGATTTTTCCTTTTATTTCATCAGGTGGATACTGAGGTGGCTGAAAGACTTCAATACCGGGGTCGAACACCTTTTCCTTCAGGGGAAAATAGCACTCCGTCTCAGCCGAGTGTGAAGAAGATCCGCAAAGAAGCACAACCTCGTCCTCAGAAGGGGGACAAAGAGGTGTCAAATTATATGTGCAACGGATTTCGTTGTCGACCGGTTTCTTTTCCTTTGACAAAATGCTCTTCAAATCCAAAGTAGGATCAAGGCGATAATCTTCAAAGTCCAAAGGAGGAGCATCACTCTCATGAGGGAAGTATGTATTGAGAAACATAGAGAAGTCTTCCTCGAATGAGTAATCGTCCAAAGTAGGATCGAGTGATGGCGGAGGATCTTCATCATGTGAAGAATCGCTCGAAAGAGTATCAGCCTCATCAAAATCATCATATGTGGGCAGCTCGGGATACTCAGAAGTACAATCATCAAAATCATCCGAATCTGAGCTAGAATCATCATCATCATAAGCATCAAAGACCGGTGGAGAATCATAAATGGGAGAAGCTTCGAAAGTAGGGAGAGAATCATCCACATCATCATGAAAAAGTGGATTATCGATGCAATAGTCGAATAGAGGATTGTCGGAGACGGTAAAGTCATCGAGCACATTAATCATATTCACTGATTCTCGGCCTCCAAAAGTTGTACTAGTAAGCTTCCCCATTTTGAAAACTTGTGCATCATCCCCGACTCTTAAGATTAACTCACCTTCGGAAACATCTACTAAAGCACGTCTGGTTCTCAAGAATGGCCGAACAAGTATTAAAGGAATACGAGGGTCCATTTCATAATCAACTACGACAAAATCGACCGGAAAAGTAAATGCGCCAACTTTAATGAACACGTCTTCGGCTATACCAACGGGGTAAGCGAGAGTGCGATTTGCAAGTTCAAGAGTCATCTTTGTTGGAGTGAGGTCGGGCGATGATAGTGTTTTCCAAACACTTAATGGCATCAAGTTAATACTAGCCCTGAGATCAGCAAGGGCAGTAAATTCTTCAGTTTTGTTGAACACGCAAGGCAACACAAAACGACCGGGATCTCCAAGCTTTTCCGGAAGTTCTCTAAGAAGGACTGCAGAGCAGTTTTCATTTAATCGTGTGTTGGTGAGTTCAATCAGCTTCTCCTTCTTGTTAAGCAATTCCCTAAACGCTTTAACAAATTTGGGCATGTGGACGAGTGCTTCAAGAAAGCTAATGTTGAAGTTCATTTGAGAAATCATCTTCACATAGCGTGACACTTCGGAGTCCTCTTTGGTTAGCATTTTGGACTTGCCTAAACGAGAGGGATAAGGGATATTGGGTTTGGGTGGTGAAGGTGCAGGTGTAGGTAAAGGTTGAGATGTTGATGGATCATTTGTGGGAACTTCATCACGTCGAGGCGGAGACGGTAATGGTGCCCTAATACTAGGTGTAGGAGGAGTAGGGATACATGGTGGTGGAGGAGGTGTAGATGATGGTGGTGGGATTGGTGGTCCTATGATGGTGACTCCACTACGAGTAGTAATAGCACTCACATTGGCTCGGGGATTAGTGATGGTGTTTGAAGGTAGAGAACTTGAAGAAGAAGGTTGAGCGGCGGGCAAGAAACTAGCAAGCATATTCTTCAAATCATTGGTTTGACTGCTGAAGGAGGATTGAATGTTATCTCGAAGCTCGGATCTTATCTCATTTCCTTGCTTTGTGATATCTCCTTTCAGATTGATAATTTGGCTCTGCAGATTCTTGATTTGCTCACCTTGGGTTCTCATGATGGCCTCAACATCCGGATTACTGGGTGAGGTTTATTGGGCGGATGGGTGATAAGGATTAGAAGCTCTTGGTGGGATTTGGTTGCTTCTAGTGTAGTTGTTGGCGGTGTTTTGGTTTTGAGGAGAAAAACCGGGTGAAAGGTAATTGGTGGAACGGTAACTCAGCAGATTTCTATCCCCTTGTTGTCGAGCTTGGTAATTTTCCGGTGAATAATTACCGTAAGCTGCATACACATTTTCCGGATTTCCTTGTGTTGAAGGACAATCGGTGTATGAGTGAGGACCGCCGCATGTTTCACAAGGATTAGCAACCGCTTTAACTTGTTGTTGTTGTTAGTTTGAAGCGAGAAGCGTAATACTTTTGCTCATTTCAGCCATCATGCGTGTGAGTTCGGTCATCTCAGGGTTTGCTGAGGTAGAAGAAACAGTGACTCTCGGATTGTTCCTAGAAGAAGCAGAGGAATCCTAGTTTTTGTGGTGAGTAGTCATGTTCTCAATAAGCTCTCTACACTCCTCGGGTCTCCTTTTCATGAATGTGCCACCGGCGGCTGCATTGATCGTATCACGATCTCGAAAAGTCAAACCGTTGTAGAAAGTATCAATTAGGGTCACAGGGAGCATGTTGTGGTTTGGACATCTATCGATCAAGACATTATATCTCTCCCAAGCATCAAAAAGAGATTCATCGGGATCTTGCATGAAATCGCTGATCTGATTGCGAAGGCTCGTGACCATGGATGGTGGAAAGTAGCGCGACAAAAAGCGCTGAGTCATATCATCCCAAGTGTGAATAGAATTCTTCGGGAGACGATCAAACCATTTCTCGGCATGATGTAATAAAGTGTGTGGAAAGAGTTATAGGCGAAGTTCATCCATAGTGGCCCCAGCCAACTTCATGCTTTGGGTGATTGTAATGAACTTGTCGAGGTGTTTGTTGGCATCATCATCAGGCAGTCCTCCAAATGGGTTTGTTTGTACTTGCTGAATCATGTGGTGCTTCAACGAAAACTCAGGAGCGTTGATTTGCATCGGCGCAATCGGTCCTCCTCGTCCAAACATGGTTGGTTGACAAAGTTCCTCCATGGTCCGAAGATCGGGCTGTGGAAGAGCATTGTTGTTATTATTATTATTGAGGTGCGGTGGCATGTTGTTGTTGTTAACACCTGCCATATCTAAATCTTCTTGAGGCTCGGGCTCTTGATAATTAGAAGATCTAGTACGCATACACCTGAAAATGAAAAAGAAAACAAAACCAAACACAAAGACAATATATATACACAAGAAAGATAAAATCTTTTTGGATTTTTGAAAATTTTTAATTTTTATGGTTTTTTATCAATTTTTTATTTTTTAAGATTTTTTTTGAATTTTTTATGCAAGAAAAATAACGTTCACAAGTGAACGGATCCCAAACAGCAACGTGTCTCTCACAGAAAACTGTTGATCTTTACGAAAAGAGCCGGCAGCGGCGCCATTTAATACAAGGCTTTTGCCCGTATAAAAATTAAAGTTCGTTGTGTTGGTCTCTTCGAATTGAAAAACTTGGTTCTCTATGTGACTCAGTTTTATTTTGGTGGAAACAAATATTTTTGGATGTTTTTAAATTAAATGTGCAAGACTTAAAAGTAAATGTCGTTAAAGTAAAGGGCAAGTATGTGAAGTGCGTGAAATTAAATCTAAATCTACTTAAAAAGAAAGGTGCGATATTTAAAAGCTTTTTGAAAAGTAAATTAATTAAAATGACTAAAAATAAAAGCGTGACGAGAATTAAAAATGAACAAGTATTAAAAACGAAAACTAAAAATTTAAACAAGACAAAACATGGCAAATAACTCCCCCAATCGGAATATATTCCGATCAACCCGATCTGAATATCACTAAACCTGTCGGAATGTTGCTCGAAAGATTCAGATCGGAATACCTGTCACTTACACTGATCGGAATATCTCGAGACACCCAGATCGGAATGTTGAAAACCTACCTGGTCGGAATAATGATCCCGTCGGAATATGGGGTGAGACTTGATCGGAATGGTGATCGGAACCCTACGATCGGAATAACTGTCACTACCCAATCGGAATACCAATCATGCACCTCAATCGGAATGAGGGGTGAAGAACCAATCGGAATGTTGTCACTCACATACGATCGGTATACCACTTACCTTATCTGATCGGAATACCAAGACACCCCCAATCGGAATATTAAAACCCTTTTCAGATTGGTACCAATCGGAATGTATAACCCCGTTCCGATTGTCACGGTCGGAAAACGGGGAATAGTACACAAAATAAGCTACACAAATAAGCTAAGACTCTAATAAGCACTAGACGAAAAACTTAGTTAAAACCGTGTAAAAATAAGCTATAAAACCGAAAGTTAAAAACTTTTAAAACACGAAATTAATAAACTTTTAGAAAAACAACTTTTTAAATAAAAATAACTTTTGTAAAAACTATATAAACTTGAAAATAAACAAAATAAGCTATGAAAACAAATGGTTTAACACAATCAAAAGCATAAAAATGAAATCTTTAAACAACTTAACAAGATAAAAACGTGTAAATTAAAGAAAGGTAGAAGAAGATTAACAAGATAAAGTAAAAGTGCAAGTAATTTCAAGAAACACTTACTTGAAATTAAAGGTAATTAAAGGTGCAAAACATGTATTTAAATGACAAGTAATTAAAGGTGCATAAAATAAAGGTGGAAGAACTAGTTTGTCAATCTAGCCAACAAGAGGAAAATGAAATGATCTAATCTATATATAGGGGAGATTAAGGCTTGCTTAGGAAGCTTCCTTAATTGCATGCTTAGTCCCTCCTTCTTTAATCTTCTTTTAATTGCATCATTAGTCCTTTTCTTCTAATATTTCTTTTAAATTTGGACTTTAAGGACTTGTGGCTCGGGATATCTTTTGAACTCGTCTTTAATTTCTTCAATAAAATAGACTTGAGTTTCTCGGCTTTTGATAAACTTCCGTCTTTTGACTTTTTCTTCGATAAATCTTCAGAATTGGTCTTGGACTTCCGTTCTTTTTCCAGTTTTGACTTCTCGACTCCGTCTTTCATCTTTTTCTTCAATAAAAGCCGCGGATGCCCGTGAATTCCCGTGTTTTCTCCACTTTTCACAATTTCGTCCTAAATTACAACAAAAACACAAACCACGCATAATTCCGACATAAAAGTCATAAAATACACGTTTTGGTCCGGTTATTATTGTAATTAAGTGGTAGAAAAGATGGGTGTTTACACACCTATCACCTTCCTCCTACTCGCCTAGTAGAATTTCAAATCGATTTGATTCCGGGTGCTGCACCTATAGCTCGATCACCTTATAGATTAGCTCCTTCAGGAATGCAGGAACTATCTACTCAACTTCAAGAATTAACCGAGGTTTTATTCGTCCTAGTACATCACCTTGAGGAGCTCCTGTCTTATTTGTCAAGAAAAAAGACGGAACTTTTAGAATGTGTATCGACTACCGAGGTTTGAATAAACTCGCTATAAAGAATCGTTACCCGTTACCCAGAATTGATGACTTATTCGAGCAACTTCAAGGTTCGAGTATTTACTCAAAAATCGACCTACGCTCAGGTTATCATCAACTGAGAGTTAGGGAGGAAGATATTCCAAAAACCGCATTCAGAACTCGGTATGGACACTATGAATTTCAAGTGATGCCATTTGGATTAACTAATGCACCAGCTGTATTCATGGATCTCATGAACCGTGTGTGTAAACCTTACTTGGATAAGTTTGTAATTGTGTTCAACGATGATATTCTCATCTATTCTCGCAATGAAGAAGATCACGCAAACCATCTGAGAATAATTCTTGAATTACTCAAGAAAGAGAAGTTGTATGCTAAATTCTCAAAGTGTGACTTCTGGATCAATGTTGTGCCATTTCTTGGACATTTGATTGATAATCAAGGGATCCATGTTGATCCTGCAAAAATTGAAGCAGTCAAAAATTGGGCATCTCCTACTACACCTACAGAGATACGCCAGTTTTTAGGACTTGCTGGTTATTATCGAAGGTTCATCGAAGGTTTTTCAAAAATTGCAAAGCCTTTGACTGAACTAACCCAGAAGAACAAAAAGTATATTTGGGGACAAGATCAAGAAACAACTTTTCAGTTGTTAAAACAAAAGTTGTGTGAAGCCCCAATTCTAGCATTACCTGAAGGAAACGACGATTTTATCGTTTACTGTGATGCATCTCATCAAGGTCTTGGAGCTGTTTTGATGCAAAGAGAAAAAGCCATTTCTTATGCATCTCGACAACTTAAGACTCATGAGAAAAATTATACCACACATGATCTCGAACTAGGGGCAGTCGTGTTCGCTCTTAGAATATGGAGACACTATTTGTATGGTACAAAGTGTATAGTGTTCACCGATCATAAGAGCCTACAACATATTCTTGATAAAAAAGATCTAAATATGCGACAACGACGTTGGTTAGAACTACTCGCTGGTTATGATTGTGAAATTCGTTATCATCCTGGAAAGGCTAATGTGGTAGCAGATGCCTTAAGCCGAAAATAACGAATTAACCCACTTCGAGTCAGATCGCTAGTTATGACTCTCCATCCAAATTTACCTAGACAAATCCTTAAAGCTCAAAATGAAGCACTCAAAGAAGAAAACCTTAAGTTTGAGAACTTAAGAGGAATGGACAAAACTTTTGAAATACGTCCTGATGGAACTCGTTGCATCAAGAATAGAAGTTGGTTACCATATTATGCTAATTTGAGGAGCTTGATTATGCACGAATCCCATAAATCAAAGTACTCCATTCATCCAGGTTCTGACAAAATGTATCAGGATCTAAAGAAACTCTACTGGTGGCCTAACATGAAGGCAATCATTGCTAAATATGTGGGCACGTGTTTAACATGTTCCAGAGTTAAAGCTGAATGTCAGAAGCCATCTGGTTTACTGATACAACCCGAAATTCCTATGTGGAAATGGGAACGAATAACTATGGATTTTGTTACAAAACTTCCTAGAACATCTAATGGACATGACGCAATCTGGGTCATTGTTGATCGTCTTACAAAATCTGCTCATTTCATTCCCATTCGAGAGATTGATAGTATGGAAACTCTTACGAGGTTATACATAAAAGAAATCATCTCCCGACATGGAGTGCCAATATCTATCATATCAGATCGTGATCCTCACTTCACATCTAGATTCTGGAAATCAATACAAAGTGCTTTGGGTACTCAGTTAGACATGAGTACAGCCTATCATCCTGAAACCGATGGTCAAAGTGAAAAAACTATTTAGACACTTGAAGACATGCTCCGAGCTTGTGTTATTGACTTCGAAAAAGGGTGGGAAAGACATCTACCATTGATAGAATTCTCCTATAATAACAGTTATCACGCCAGTATCAAAGCGGCTCCATTCGAAGAACTTTATGGTCGAAAGTGCAGATCTCCGGTCTGCTGGGCTGAAGTTGGAGATGTTCAACTTACAGGGCCAGAAATAATCCATGAAACCACCGAGAAGATCTTTCAAATTCGACAACGCTTACAAACCGCTAGAGATCGACAAAGAAGTTATGCCAACAGAAGACGAAAACCTTTAGAATTCCAAGTTGGAGATCGTGTTATGTTGAAAGTATCACCTCGAAAAGGTGTCATTCGTTTTGGAAAACCAGGAAAGCTTAATCCACGATACATTGGACCATTTAAAATCCTTGAACGGATTGGCCCAGTAGCATACAGAATTGAGCTCCCTGAAGAGCTCAGTAATGTACACAATACTTTCCACGTTTCTAATCTCAAGAAATGTCTATCAAACGAGTCTCTTATCATTCCAATGAAAGAACTTCAGCTTGACGATAAGCTCAATTTCATAGAAGAACCTATGGAAATCATGGACCGAGAGGTCAAACAACTTAAACAAAGTTGTATCCCTATTGTCAAAGTACGATGGAACTCAAAAAGAGGCCCAGAATTTACCTGGGAACGCGAAGATCAGATTCGTGCTAAATACCCACACATATTTTCAAACACTACTCCTATATCAAACTAAATCTCGGGACTGGATTTCCTTAAGGGGGAAAGACTGTAACAACTCATAAATTTCCTCTATGTAATATACACTCATGGGTTAAATTTTTGCTTCACTATATCTCAACTATGTAAAGTAACTTACATAGAAATCTAGACGTGCTTACGCAACCACTATTGCCAATTATATACATGATTACATCATGTAAACCCCTAATTATGTCAAGTATATATATATATCAAAGATCATTTTGCTAATTCAATCAATACAACATCTTATATCCCACAATTTACCAAAACAAGCATTATACCTTTACGGTTGATTCAAAAACCCTAATTACAAAATGAAACAAGTTTTGAAGTATGCAAGGCTTATGTAAAAGATACTTTAACTAAAGTTTAGTGTGATACACTCATTGAATCATTGAGAAAGTATTCAAATAACAATTTACAAGTCATTTAAGTATAAAGCCCTAATTTGGTCATCTTATGTCCTAAATCATGTTCAAACTTTCACACCGCTCTACCACAAGGAACAAGTACTCATTTTATAGATCCTAAACCCAAAAGGGTACCTCTACATCATGTTAGAATCCAATCTAGAACCTCAATCCAAGATTTCAACATGACCTAAGCTAAAACAAGTCATTTACCTAGTTTTACCCGGTTTCACCTAGTTTTCATGTTTAACCTAGTTTAACCCAATAAAACCCTTAAAACTCTTGGTGAATCATTACTAAACCTCAAACACAATCCCTAAATCTGTCTAAACATAAATATTAAGACCCTAACATATCAAATCCTAATCACAAAACCATAGCAAACCCGGCATGACTAAAACTAGTTCATACTTGTAATTTCAGAATATGACCAGCCAATAAAACATAGAATCTGGACAAATCAATAAGACCTGATGTTAGCCGCATTTAAAGTGATGGTCATATAATATACCGTTGCGAAGCTCGTGAAAAATACTATTCAACGGTGTCGAGAGTTCTTAGTTATTAATGTTTATGTAAGGGGAATTAGTCCCGAACACACAAATGAGGAAGGCCTCCTAAACACTTACTACTTAGTATAAAAGGCCTCCTAAGCCTCATTTGTGTGTGTGTTTTCCATTTCATTTGTTTTGTAGAGAGAGAAACGTATGTGTTTCTCTCACTAGGAATTCACACCTTTGTTTTTCTCTTTTCCTTCATCTAATCTAATCTTTCTTTTTTGGTTTAATCTTCATCTACATTTCGTGTTCATATATGGTCGTGTGATTCAATCCAACAAGTGGTATCATTCGCCAAGGGATTCGTATTTAAGCATTTCGTGTGATTTTGATTGTTTTTCGCCAAAACATCAAAACATTTTCGTGGTTGTTTGTGTTTCTAAGTCGTATAAATTCTTTAAATCATGTAGGAGTGATTTGGGCATCTTGGCTTTGGCTTAAAAACAAGTATTTTGGATCAAGTTAAGAAATTTCTTGTTTGTTCATCTTTCCGAAATTCTTGCAGAATCTTCCATCGGAAAGTACAAGTTAAACGTGGGCTTCCATCGCAATAACCATTACCATCGCAAAGGGTTTGGTTCTACATTGCGATAGTTGGATTTTATTACTTATTCTGTTCTGGACATTTCGATCGTACTTTGCGATCTAGGATTCCGACGGGTATAAGGAAGGTTTTTAAGCCGTTACTCTGCTTCAATTTTGTCAGCATTCCGATCTGAAGTTATTCCGATCTGAACATATTCCGATCTGAACATATTCCGATCTGAAGTTATTCCGATCTAAACATTCCGATACAAGCAACATTGCGACAGATCAACATTCCGATCAAAGGACATTCCGATAGAGGGACATTCCGATAGAGAAACATTCCGATCAAAGGACATTCCGATAGAGGGACATTCCGATAGAGAGACATTCCGATCGTTGGACATTCCGATGGAATTTTTTTGTTAGAGTAATTTTTAGTGTTAGCCACCATCTAGACTTGTCTCAGAACATAGTTTACACGAAGATCAAAAAAAAAAAAAAAGAGTTAAAATTTTTTGGTCAAGTAGAATCAAATTTTTTCCCTACTAGTTTTAGGCTATCTCGAACTCAATTTCAAAATTTGGCGATACATAATTTTTTCAGCTTACCGCTTTCTCGGACTGAGGAATTTATTGTCGGACTGAGAAAAAAAAAATCGGAAGTTTCGGAATTTCAACATCACCACACGCTTTTTACGAATTGAGATCCTGTTGTTCACACGACTTCTTCGATGACGTCTCAACAAGATATCTATGCTGCGGGTACTGAGAATCGTCCACCCATGCTTACCAAGGAGAATTACACTACATGGGCTAGTCGTCTCCTTCGTTATGCAAAATGTAAACCTCTGGGAAAGTTGATTGTCAACTCGATTCAAAAGGGTCCGTACGTTAGAAGAACAATTATTGTGCCTGGGGACCCTACGAATGCTAACCCAGTAGCTGATTCAAGTCATGAGCAAACAGATGAAGAATTAACTGAAGCTGAATCCAAACAACTCGACGTTGATGATCAAGCAATTCAAGTCATTCTTATGGGACTTCCTGAAGATGTTTATGCTGCTGTCGATAGTTGTGAAACCCCACACGAGATGTGGCTTAGGATTCAGAAAATGATGAAGGGTAGTGAAATCGGTTTACAAGAAAAGGAAACTAAGTTGCTTCGTGAATGGGAGAAATTTACGTCTACTGAAGGGGAACAAATTGAACCTTATTATCATCGGTTTTCAACCCTCATGAACCATCTTAGAAGAAACAAACATGAACCTGCACAAATTGCTGCCAACATCAAATTTCTTGATAATCTTCCTTCTGAATGGTCACGATATGTCACTCTTGTCAATCAAACCAAGGATCTTCTTGTCGTGGACTACACTCAAGTGTATGACTATTTGAAGATGAATCAAGATGAAGCTAACGAAGTTAGGGCAGAAAGACGTGCCAAGACACAAGATCCATTGGCTTTTATGGCAAACTCTCCATCATCTATGTCATATCCCATGGTACCCTACCATCAACCCTCATCAAGTAACTTCATGCCACAACAACAACAACAACTCACTGCTTATGGATATCAACATCCTGCTGCTATGAATTACTTACAACAACCCATTGCCTGTTTTGATGACATTACCGATCCTACTCATGCTATTAATACTGGTCTTGCCCTTCTTGCAAAGGCATTCAAATTCACCATTAACCCCACCAACAACAATCAGAGAATCTCCTCGAACACTAGAAATAGGCAGATTGCTCAACCTTTCATGAATGCGAATCAAGATCGCCAATTGGTAGTTGTTGGAAACACGGGGACTCAGTTTCAACAATATGGTCAGAATGCTGGGCAGACCGTTGGCAATGCAGGAAATCAGTATGGTCAAAACCGTGGTCAAAATCCGGGTGTTCCGAATGCGGGTAATCAGAATGGGTTAATTGTTGTGCCAACGGTTGGTAACCAGATGGGAAACATTATGGCTGCAAGGGCTGAGAATACTGGTACGGGAAATGGAAACAACAATCGTCAGGTTCAGTGCTACAACTGCAGGGGATTTGGTCATTATGCTCGTGATTGCACAGCCAAAAAGAAGAGGGATGCTGCTTATCTTCAGACTCAGCTTCTCATAGCACAAAAAGAAGAGGCAGGAATCCCACTTCAAGCTGAGGAATTTGATCTTATGGCTTCTGCTGCAGAATATGACGAGGAAGAAGAGGTGAATGCCAACTACATCTTGATGGCAAACTTACAGCAAGCATCAACCTCAGGAATGCATGATGACAGAGCTCCCGTCTATGATGCAGACGGTCCCTCTGAGGTACACCCAAGTTTTGATGATAATGATATATATAATATGTCTAATCAGGAGGAAGAGTATACTGAGATGCTTGAGCCCTACATTGAGACACACGAGGACCAAACGAATAATAGTAATATTATTTCGAATGAGCCTAGTGTGGACCTTAGTGTGGATCAAGTTGCTCAGCCTACAACCCTTCCTGATGAGACACATGCGTATTATAAATCTCTATTTGATAAGCTTGCTAAGGATGTAGATCATGCTACGGTGGTTAATAATAAGTTTAGAGAAACTAATGCCAAATTGACCACTGAGCTTGCGGGATATAAGGAACGGGAGAAAAGTTTTGAGATTCATCATGCTAAAATCAAGGAACTTGAACAAACTCATGCTACATCGGTTTATCAAGAAAAATGCACCACTAAGAAATTAAATGCCTTACACTTAAGTAGTGCTAAAAAGATAAGCGAATTGAATGATGAAATCACTTCTCTTAATAAACAGCTTTCAACTGAAAAATCTATTATTGTGGAATTAAAAGAAGAACGAAAACAGCTAAAACATGATTTCAAAATTCGAGAAGATGGGCTTCTTGAGGGTTTTGCAAAAACGTGGCCAAACTATGCAGACGATACATATGCTCGCACCAAAAGTGAATGAGATAAATTACACTCGATACAAAATGGCTTTAGGTTGTCCTCTTCCCCCTAATCCAGGATACCTTAAGCAAGTTCAGGCCACTAATGAAACTTTATATAATGGTAGTGTGCTATTGTCTGATGAGCATGATCCTCCTAGTGTGCATGATTCCGAGGAAACTACTGAACTCGCTGTAGAGTCACGTTTAAGAATGAAAAAGCTTGATAAAGAAGTGATACCCGTTTATTATCCGAAAGTTAATCCTCCAACTGTTTTTGTTCGGTCTAAAACGAGTACTGAAATGCTTTTGCTACCAAGTGAGGAATTGTCTGATGACCCTCCTAAACTGAGTATCACTCGCCGATTTCTAAACGAGCTTAAAGATAACTTTGTCATCCTTAAACGTGTTGTTAATTCAAAAATAACTGGAGGTAATTTTACATCACCTGTTCAGATTGAGGTTCAAAAAATTATTCAAAACGATATTAATCCAATTATTAATCAAGTTGATGCTCGGTTAGGAAATTTGGAAAACGCTTTTCTAAAAGAATTAGCCAACTTTGTTGAAGACTTTAAATCATTGACGAAGGAAGCTGATGAATCTCTTGATAAAATTAAAGGTTTGGAAAACGATCTTGGACGCCTCTCTAAAGCTCGTGCTTGTATTGATAGTAGCCCTGTTGAGTTAGGTATCTCTATGTCGCATAATGAAAACCTCCAAACTAAGCTTGATCTTATGAAAGAGAAGATGGAATCTTATGTCATTAAAAGGGATAAAGAATTCACCGATCTTTGGAATAAATTTGTCAAAAAATGTGATGAATGCAAATATGACAAGATTTCGTATGAAAAAGCTCACAATGAAATGCAACAAACTATCGCACGGTTGCAGGCTCAGTTAGGAGGGGTTTTGGAAACGAATTTGGCCTCGTCAGGGTTAGAGAGTGCTAGTGGTGGTAATGTTCAGAAGCTTAAGGCTAAGATTGCAGATTTAGAATCTGTTGTTGTTTCATATAAGCGGGCTGTTGAACAAAGTAAGTCTGTCTATCAGAAACTTATTGATAAAATCTGTGAGAACTGTAAGTTAAAGGCCTTGTTAAAAGATAAGACTTCTGAACATAGCTCGATTGTGGATACGATGATCCAGAAACCAGCAACCTTGGGACCCACTCGTATTGCTGTGACACCTTTTCCCAAGGTTGCTGGAACGAAAACTGCTGTGATTGCCCCAGGAATGTTTCATGTTAGTTCTCCCTCTGTGCCTAGCAAACAACGTACAGCAAGCGTTAGGACAAAACCGATCACTATAACTCAACCACAAGTTATTGATTTAAAAAGTGCTAATTCTAATAGACGCGTGTCTTCTTCTACAGGAATAAACAACTACACTAAGAGCAGAAGGCCACAGCCTACGAGCAATACAAGGAATGATAGGGTCCCTTTTGCCTCTAGAAGTAGTCGCCCCAAGATCAATAATGTGGAAGTAGAAGAACACCCTAGGAATTTACCGCTTTTTAATCATAATCAGAAACCTAATTCATCTGAATGTAATGACTTTAATCTTGCTATTTGGAATGAAAAATCTGAAGTTATTTGTGCTAAATGTAATAAATGTTTCTTTACTTTTAGTCATGATGCTTGTGGTTTGACTATGAATGGTTTGAATTATGGTGGTTACACTCGAATTGACAAGCTGTCAGTCAGTGAACAACAACGCACTCCTAAGGCTAAGGTGTATGTTCCAAAAAGTACGCATGTAGGGTCTACAGAAAGTCTTGCTAAGCCTAGTAGCCCTAGACTCACCTCTAAATGGTTGCCTACTGGTAGAAATTTTGACTGTAGTGGCAAAATTATCGACACTAGTAGACCTCATACTGACAGTGAAACGTCGGTATGTGATACGGCTTAATTATCTTCTAACCCTATAGGAACCTATTTCATCGGTTGCCAAAATATTTGTTTCTCTTATCATTGGCAGGCTGTTGAAATTTGTCTCTGGTGCATGGACTCGGGCTGTTCCAAACATATGACTGGGAATCGAAGCCTTCTCAAGAACTTTGTATGGCGTTTCATGAGAACTGTTCGATTTGGAAATGATCATGTTGCAACAATTCTAGGCTATGGTGATCTTCATTGGGGAAATATAATCATCACCAGAGTCTCTTTTGTTGATGGCTTGGGACATAACTTGTTCTCGGTTGGGCAATTTTGTGATTCAGACTTGGAGGTCGCTTTCAGAAGTCATACATGTTTTGTAAGAGATCTTGAAGGAATTGATCTGTGAAAGGAAATCGTACCACCAACCTTTACACCATTGATCTTTTTCAAATGTCTGCTGCCTCTCCAATTTGTTTCATGGCCCGAGCCACATCAACAAAGTCGTGGTTATGGCATCAAAGGTTATCTCATCTCAATTTCGATGCCATCACCCATCTCGCGAAAGATGATCTCGTTACCGGTCTTCCAAAGTTCAAATATACAAAAGACCATCTTTGTCCTTAATGTGAGCAAGGTAAAAGTAAGAAGAAGCCTCACAAACCCAAACCTGTTCCCAACTCAACGAATAGGTTACATCTCCTACATATGGATTTGTGTGGCCCAATGAGAATCAAAAGTATTAATGGAAAGCGGTATGTCCTTGTCATTGTGGATGACTATTCTCGCTACACATGGGTTCATTTTCTTGCTTCAAAAGATGAAACCCCTGATGTAATTATTAACTTCTTGAAGAAAACATCAGTTCTACTACAAGCCCCTGTCATTATTATGAGAACGGATAACGGTACAGAATTCACAAATCAGAAATTGAAAGCTTATTTTGAAGAAGTTGGGATTTCTCATCAAACTTCGGCTGTAAGAACTCCAGAGCAGAATGGAGTTGTGGAACGGAGGAATCGTACGTTAGTTGAAGCTGCTCGAACGATGCTTCTCTCCTCTAGTGCACCGTTATTCCTTTGGGCCGACGCTTCTCTCCTCTAGTGCACCGTTATTCCTTTGGGCCGACGCTATAGCAACTGCATGTTATACTCAAAACCGCTCCATTATTCACACCCGTTTCAACAAAACACCTTATGAGATCATTAATGGAAGAAAACCGGATATTTTATTTTTACATGTCTTCGGTGCTTTATGTTATCCGAAGAATGATCGTGAAGATATCGGTAAACTTGAACCTAAAGGTGATATTGGCTTTTTCATTGGTTATTCTTCAACTACTTGTGCTTACAGGGTGTATAATCGACGGACAAGAAAGGTAATGGAGACTATGAACGTTACCTTTGATGAACTCTCGGGTATGGCCTCTCAGCATAGAAGTTCACATCCCGAGCTTCAAGGTCAGACTTCTGGACACTTAAGTTCAGGACTCGTGCTTCAATTTGCGCCGTCAGCAATCTCATCGTTACAACCTTCGGAACGTGACTTGGAAGTTTTATTTGGGCCTATTTATGATGAATATATGGAGGGTCCTTCGTCATTTGGTGTTCCTCAAAATGCCCCGGCTGCACCTACTACGGTAGTTCAAGAACCTCCGACTGCATCTACACCATCGGTATCTACTTCTGCACCATCTACGTCAACCTCAACCATAGTACCTCAAAACATTCCAACCACTTCTCCGATTGCTGACGCAACTCAACAACATTCTCAGCAAATTCCTACTCATGTTCATCTTCAGAATGAAATAGTTGCTGAAAATGCAAACAATGCAATGCTCAACGAACACGAGTTTGTTAATCCATTTGCGGCTTCCACAAGCACTACTCAGCCTTCAGCACCATATGTGGATCCGTCGAGCTCGCATCAAGTTTCTCATACACTTCCACATGAACACAAATGGACTAAGAATCATCCTTTGGTTCAAGTGATTGGCAATCTCTCACGACCGGTCTCAACACGAAATCAGCTGCGTACCGATGGTGATATGTGTATCTATGCACTATCAGTCAGCACAATGGAACCAGCAAGTGTGAAAGAAGCAATGACCGATGCATCATGGATTGAGTCTATGCAAGAAGAACTCAATCAGTTCATCTGACTCGATGTATGGGAGTTTGTACCTCGACCGGACAATATCGATCCGCTTACCCTGAAATGGTTATTCAAAAACAAGATGGATGAGGAGCAAACGGTCATTAGGAACAAGACGCGGTTAGTTGTGAGAGGTTATAAACAGCAGGAGGGAATTGATTTCGCCGAATCCTTCGCCCCGGTTGCTAGGATGGAAGCTATTAGGATTTTCTTGGCATATGCTGCACACAAATCGTTCACTGTGTATCAAATGGACGTGAAGACGGCTTTCTTGCATGGGCCGTTAAAAGAAGATGTGTATGTATGTCAACCTGAAGGTTTCATTAATACCGAACATCCAAGCCATGTCTACAAGTTGAAAAAGGCAATTTATGGTTTGAAACAAGCACCGAGGGCATGGTACGACGAATTATCATCATTTCTTCTACAAAATCACTTCAGCAAAGGAACCATTGATCCAACGTTGTTTATCAAGCACTACGGAAACGACATCTTGGTGGCTCAGGTCTATGTAGATGATATTATATTTGGTTCTACTAACCCAAAATATTCCATATTATTTGCCGACCTTATGAAAAGTCGATTCGAAATGTCCATGATGGGGGAAATGACGTTCTTTCTTGGTCTCCAAGTTCACCAATCCCTCCATGGTATTTTCATAAATCAGTCCAAGTATGTGCTTGAGATTCTAACGAAATTTGGTATGGATAACTGTGATCCTATTGGTACTCCAATGGACACTAAACACAAGCTTGATTTGGATAAGAAAGGGACATTTGTAGATGCTACAAAATACCGAAGTATGATCTGGTCCCTTATGTACTTAACCTCAAGCAGACCGGACATTGTGCATGCTACTTGTTTATGTGCTCGGTACCAGGCTCAGCCAACCGAGAAGCACCTCAAGGAGGTTAAAAGGATCTTTTGTTATCTCCGGGGAACCATTAACATGGGTCTCTGGTATACGAAGGATTCTGGTTTTAATCTCACTGGTTTTTCAGATGCCGATCATGCAGGGTGTCAAGATACATTCAAGAGCACTTCCGGTGAAGCATAATTCTTAGGCGAGAAGATAGTGAGCTGGTCATCAAGGAAACAAGACTGTACGGCGTTGTCAACCGCGGAAGCAGAATATGTGTCTCTATCCGTGTGTAGTGCTCAAGTCCTTTGGATGAGAACACAACTCACGGATTATGGCTTTTACTTTAACAAAGTCCCTATTTATTGTGATTCACAATCAGCCATAGCCATATCCTGCAACCCGGTCCAACACTCCAAGACCAAGCACATAGCTGTCCGATTCCATTTCATAAAGGAGCATGTGGAAAAAGGAACGATCGAACTGTTCTTTGTCAAGACGGACTACCAACTAGCCGACATCTTCACCAAAGCTCTTCCTCAAGACAGATTTGAATTTTTGGTTCGTCGACTTGGTATGCGTAGTTTCACTCCTGATGAACTTGAACGTCTTGCACATTCGCAGTAATCTTGTATATATCTATCAGAAAACCAAAATACAAAAATATAAAACCTATAAAAACAAAATAAAAAATGAGAAAACCTTTCAAAAAATACCAAAAATATTCTTCTCCGACATGTCTCTCAGCATCGATAATATGGACGTGCTTAGAAATGTTGTTCAATAACGACACGGGTACGTACATAAAGTTCGAATGAGAGTTCAAATGTTTTCAAAACATGTCTTTTCTATTTTTCTTCTCATAATGGCTTATAGTCACATGTCAGACTATAACCCGGTCCCTAAATAAAGGAAAGTCTTCGACTTATCCTCAACAACGAGAAATTCATTTTTCTCGGTCATGAGCTTATATCAAAACATTCAAAGTTTTAAGCTTATGAACACAATTTTTCTCGGACTTTTGAGTACAATTTTTCAAAGTATTTCAAAACAATGTGCTCATATACTCCCCATTTAAATAGAATCTCTTTTAGAGGGGGAGTATAATGATTTCATATACATTTGTTCCAAAGTTTCATGACACATTATTCTCTCCATGTTTCATCACTAGTTTCACAAAAATTTCAATTTCATGCAATTTTTGAGGGGAGAATAATGATTAAAATGTGTTATCTTGAATAAGATCTTTGATATAAGTGTTTTCTCTTCCTAATATGTGCAAAAATCTCTCCTTTTATGACGCACATATGTAGGGGGAGCGTTTTTGGTGATATAGAAAACTTTCAAGGTGTAAACATTGATTTCATCAACACCTTGACGGCATTTTCAATTGATTTTTCTGGTTACGATATCTATACCCTTCAACACATAAATTCACGATGGTATTCGTGTCAAAAGGTGGTTAGGTATTCGTCCTATGATCCAACCAGAACCGGAGGGATCTTCCCAGGGACAATCCATTAGAACTTAGAAGTCCTTAGGAAAGATGGAGTAGTTGAGTGTACGGGAATAATGTCGACTAATGACTTAAGCTAGCACTGGAACAATCACAACAAGGTGCTAGTTATGACGTCTTGGTAAGCATTGAAGGGGTTGAAGAATAAAAAAGAAATGTAAGGATAAAGGGTGTAAAGAAAGAAGCCCTCCATACAACTTAGGCAGAAACCGGGTCAATACATCTATTATCAGAATCACTTTGATGATTTCTGATACTGAAGACAAAGCATCATGGACCCAGTGATGCAATGCACAACCCTTCCCAACCTACTCAAGCTTCTCTCAAAAGAAGTTTGTTTTATTGTCACGGAGTTCAACTCATTTCTATCAACTTTCTCACTCCGAGATAGTAGATATTGAATAGGTGGCAGTCTGCTCCAGCCTCCGATCACCAAATAAACGTGCACTTATAGAGTCTAGAGCCAACGAGATTCATCAAAAATCTCATTAGGACACTTATTCCATAGATCAATTGTTGTTCATCATTAGAACACAAGCGATGATTTACAGAGTCCTACGCTCTATCCTTGTGGTATTGCTAGAACATTCAGAGTGATACTCTTTAGTATTCACAGTGATGAATGGAAATCCTTCCAGTGTTAACATCAAACAGCACTACGGTAGGTCATATGTAAGATTCACTTGAATTAAACATATGTTAACTGGAAAGCAACAGTGGTTTGATTCTTAATTGATTCAAACTCGTTCCAGGTCTCGACGAAATATCTTTATGATCTTGCCAGAACATTCAGAGTAATACTTTTCAGTATTTACAGTGACGAATGGAAATCCTTCCAGTGTCATCATCAAACAGCACAGCGGTAGGTAACTTGTGCGATTCTATATGAATCAAACTTGTGTCAACTGGAAAGCAACGATGGTTTGATTCTTAATTGATTCAGACTTGTTCCAGGAAAGTGAATTGACGACCTAATCAGCAGAATGGAACTGCATGATTCACTCCTTACTTTGAATTATCTTTCGATATATTCAAGTATTGAGAACGGCTACCACAGCTGGAAATCCTGTCAAGGAAGTTCTTTGAACTTACCTGATCACAGGTACAATATTCGTACTGTATAATGGGAAACCGGTGGAATGCAAACGGTGGCGTTATCTCAAGAGTCGCAATTCAAGGCCACATATTCAGGATTATTGAAGAAAGCTCAAGAACATCTAAAGACAAAGACTTCCGCTACTCTGATGATCAAGGGAGATTGTTAACAAGCTTTCATGTCAACTCAAAACATGAGTATGTGGGTAAAGACACAAGAACACAAGCTGGAAAAGTTACAAGATCAAGTCAAGGCAAAGATCAAAGATCCAAGATCACAAGTCATGAAAGGAACTATGAAAGAACTCTCAAGACAACGATCTTCAAAGTCTGCAACACCAACGAAGTGAAGTCACATATTACATGACCACCCCTTAGGGGGAGATTGTTAGCCGTATTTAAAGTGATGGTCATATAATATACCGTTGCGAAGCTCGTGAAAAATACTATTCAACGGTGTCGAGAGTTCTTAGTTATTAATGTTTATGTAACGGGAATTAGTCCCGAACACACAAATGAGGAAGGCCTCCTAAACACTTACTACTTAGTATAAAAGGCCTCCTAAGCCTCATTTGTGTGTGTGTTTTCCATTTCATTTGTTTTGTAGAGAGAGAAACGTATGTGTTTCTCTCACTAGGAATTCACACCTTTGTTTTTCTCTTTTCCTTCATCTAATCTAATCTTTCTTTTTTGGTTTAATCTTCATCTACATTTCGTGTTCATATATGGTCGTGTGATTCAATCCAACACCTGAGTATTAAGTAAAAGAACTAGGTTTTATCCCTATGTCTTGTGGTCATCTTGCACATTTAATCACCCCGATTCGACATCATATGAATTAGTTATAGCCGAAATGCCAAAGGTACGCAGATTCGGCCTACTTGTAGTAAACAGCTATTATCTCAAGATTTTGTGTAGTAACCCTTGAATATGTAAAACTAAAAGTTGTATAGGACTCAAATATCTAACAATTCTCACAAATTTGAGCTTAAACAGAGTCACGGTTTGTAAATGACAAACAATTTACCGGGACTATTGCTGGCTGTCCAGAAACAGCCATGTATAAGCATAACCTTGTTAAACCAAGCACCCTAACACCTCAAGAACCTCTATGATCAAGCTACTACTGATCCTAGCACCTTAACACACACCTCCCTCATGCTTAGCACCTCCCTACATCATCCTAAGCAAGCAAGAAGGTAGCTTACAAGCACCTTGCCACCACATGCTTCCTAAACTTCACCATGTGCTTACACCTTGCAAAGCTACATCCCTAGCTTGTAATACTCATCAACTAGCTTAGCCTTATCATCCTCCTAGCTTATCCTTGTCATGTACTCCAGCACTTGACACCTATCCTTGCAAAACTTAGCCATGAAGCCTTTCTTTGCCTATAAATAGCCATAACTAACACATAACTCTTCATTCCATTCTCAACTTCTCTAAAGCACTAAAAACTCTCTCAATCCAAGCACTAGCAGTATCCTAAGGATGATATGATGTTCTAAGAAGGTTTACAATAAAAGAAACCAAGAGTACAAGAGCTAGAAGCCATTAACAAGTTGTAGTGATCATCAAGGCCTCAAAACTAGCACATACTCCCCTTTTTATCTTGTTCTTGCTCTATTTGTATTCAAGTAAGTTCTAAACACCCATGTTTGATCTTAGATATGTTATAGAACACCTAGAGATTTTGTTATAATGATTATATGCCTTATGATACCTTCAAACATTCATGAAACTATGATTGAACCTAGAAAACCCTAAATTTTTACTACTTATGATCAATTTGATTTCAAAGTTTTAAACTTATTATGTTATTGCTATAAGGTGTTCATAAGTCTTATAAGACATATAAGAACACAAATTAAACTTTACTTTAGCTTTTGATTCATAAAACAAGTCTATTTTAGTATTAAAACATGTTATGAAACTATTTTCAAGATAAAGGACTAAATGTGTAATTTTTGAAACTATAAACTATAAGGACCTATTTTGCCATGATCATAAACTTAAATTTAAGTTTCTAATTTGCCATGTTTGAAAGTACAAGGTTTATATTACATATATGTACCCATAAAAGACAAAACTTGTATAAGTTATAACTACAAGGGTATATTTTACCATTTTTTTTAACTTAAAGGTATAAATGAGATATTTTGAAAAATATATAATAATCCTATAAGGTTTGATATTTTATAAACTAAATACAAATAATCCTTTTTATACATTGATTAAAACATATATAAACTCTAAATACATTATAAATATAAACATAACTTATTATCGAATAACTTTTAAAGAAACCTCAAAACCTATTTTCCTTAAACACACAGACGTATCCTACTACTAGGGAATTTCATATTAAGATGTTCCATCTCGATATTACGTTCTGACTGAGTGGTTGGGTTTACGAGTTAAAGTGCCCTCGCTCCTCAAACGTTTATAGAATGGCTTCTGACATATGATGACCCGAATAGTGATACAACGATATTCATAAACTAATGAATCAAAGAAATAAACCTTTTAAACTATATTAAACAAAGTTCTGAAACATAACACAACTTAACTAAATACTTGACATACGATACCTCAGGTTGTGTGGTAAAAGTCGTCTACCTGAGTCCCTCTTGATATTAAGCAGATATCCCTACCCTAAGGTGAGTTCATAGCCTCACTTTTAAATGCTTTACAAACCCGTGAGGGGGATATATTCTCTAAACATGAATACAAGTATTTTGGTATGCTATCCTGATAAATTATTGCACGAGTACCTTGATCTGCCACTATAACATACATTTCATGAACCATAATCACCGTAACCTGAACGCGAATATTGTGAATAGATCTATTTGGAGTGTGATGACTCCCGTTGGTTTGCCTGTACTTTTGGCACCAATAGCACTATATTTGAGAACAAAGAGGGTAACCTTGGCAAGTTACGCCTTACTTCTAGTCATTGATTGGTCTGCAGTACCATCACTGGACTTGGAAATGTTAACGTGGGGTGTCATGAGCTCAGATGCAATAATTATGATTTTAACGGGTGTAACAACATATCCCATTGATGATTAAACTTGTATTCAAACTATTATAACTCAAACCTATGAATTTCACTTAACCTTTGTGTTGACTTTGAGCATATTTATCCCAGGTAACTAAAAATCACACGGAATATGGCACGGAGAGGCAAAGGACATGAGGACGTCCAAACTTGTTATCATTCACTTATATGTTTTCAAAATGTTCTTCGGGACCTCTGTTTGTAAATACTCTGATGAATAAATGAATGATAATTCTCTTTTAAAAACGTCTCTTTTGAGTCGTTTTCTATTATTGTGTACTGTGTATCATGAAGTAATACCCCAAAATAGCTTCTGCTGCTATATGTAAAAATGAGGGTGTTACATTATCAGTCTTGGCCTGGACATCCTTAGTGGGCTGGGCTTCTCTTACCATGGTGCGGGAGAAAGTGTCAATACGATCATGGATGACGACATGGCCTTGTCGACCGGCTATCACTAGGCTACGGAGGTCCAATATCTCCTTCTTCTGACGTGCAGCCAGTGCGGCAATCTGAGCCTGAACGGAGTCGACATGTTTCACTCCGGAGCCTTCCCCGGTCTCATAAGTGGAGACGAGTACGGACCTGGAGGAATAGCCATATGATAAGAATGAAGGCAAGGAAGATGATACACTAGGAAGAACCTGGTCCTCCTCCATAGAGGTCGGGGCCAGTATAGCTGATGCGGAGATAGGAAATGGGTCCTCTGGGAGTACAGCTTCGATAGTTGGGTCATCCTCTAAATCCGAGGCCGACAACCATCCATACTGCGTCGATCGTGGAGACGAACAAACAACTGGAGTAGGAGCTACTACGGGTCGAAGAGTCGAGGATGCAGTAGGCGGAGTCATGATGCTCTGAAATAGTATTATTTTAAGTTTGAAGTGAGTATAAGCTTACAAACAAAGAACAATATTATTTTAGATTACATGCTTTATGAAATATATCCCTTTTTAAACATTTATAATAATGTTTTAAGGTTACAAAGATTAATACTTATATATACATATATGTATTATCATTTAAGCAGTTCATTCAACAATTCGTAAGTGCAAGGTTTGGTTTAATATTGTCTATATTCTCATTTCAGTATTTTACTATGTAGTGTAAAATTTTCAAGTTTAGCACCTCTAACATATAGCAATAACTCACTAAACAGTATTAATAATCAAGTTTAGTAAACATATATATATATATATATATATATATATATATATATATATATATATATATATATATATATATATATATATATATATATATATATATATATATATATATATATATATATATATATATATATATATTAGCACATGCGGAACGGGCACGGAGAAAAGGAAGGAAGTTTGGAGGAGAAGCAGCCGAGCTCATTCCCTTCGCTTCCTGGGCCCAAAGCGACGAGCCGAGTATTACGACTACAGGGGGAGAAGCAAAGCTTCGTAGACAGCTTCGCTTCCTCGTCGCTTCTTTCTAGCGACCAGTACTTTGATTCAAAAGGTAACCGGTGGTTCCCGACTTTCTCTGGTTTCCGCAACCGTAACCATTTTTCCGATTACACAAACCTTTTTTTTAGCGATACGCTCTAAAAAAAGGCGAGCATATCCATTGAGTGACTGTAACTGCTATCGTTTACAGTCAATAGTTCTTAACCAACTTTAGAGCTTTATAAAGCTTTAAGAGAGAATAGGGAGTAAGGGGGACCTTCGTTTCATTAGAAATTGGACCCAGACCTTCTTTCTTCTCCTGCGGAGCCCTGATAAAGTAACCGGCGGCAGGTTAGTACAGTTCTCCTGCTTGCGGATTTTTCCCTGCGCTGATTCAGGAGCCTTCTTCTTTAGTCTAGGATTCTAAAAAAAAAAAAAAAGCGGCTTGCGAATTTGTGGCACCGTAGTAGAATCATTACCAATGGCACGCAGTGCGCCTAAGTGCGAAAAGACAGTCCAAGCTTTGTTATGCCGAAACCTAAATGTTAAGTCAGCAACACTTCCAAATGCCACTTCTTCCCGTCGCATCCGTCTTCAGGACGATCTAGTCACAGGTTTTCACTTCTCAGTGAGTGGCTCCACGATTTCTTATGGGCACAAATCCTCGGCGCGGAATATAATCCCAAAGTACTCCAAAGACTCAAATATAGCTCCCTTGCTGGAAGGTCTCCCACGTATAGAACTATAAAGAAATGCCTGTAAGGTCTTTGGTCACTCCTTGGAAGCCTGTCCTAAGTCTAAGAAGCAGGTGACCTCTAATCCACCTGAGGGTGGTAGCAAGGCTACCTCTGAGGGCGATTGGATTAAGGTACAGAAGAAGGGAAAGGGGAAAGATGTTCTAGATAACAGAGTTTCCGATCTGCCTGTCTCTTCATAAGAGCGAGGGTTTTGAATATTAGTCTTGCTGTCCGCTCTCTGAGCCTGAGAGGATTTCTGATCGTTTAGAGGATCCTGTTAGCAATGCTCCTCTAGCCTTCAACAGTCAGGGTGAGTTGTCAGCTTCTTCTTTGGGGTGAAGGCCCTTCTATAACTCGGAAGTAGGGTCACAGCCCAACTATGAAGTACATCAGCAGATGTTACAATAATACGTAGATGACTTTTGGCTGGTACAACCACTCGATTGTCCAGCGGAGAATGCTTCCTTTTGCCCAATGCGTATGCTTTCCGCTGTATGCTCGAGCTTTTTTTCTTAACTACTTGCCTTCGGACAGCTGCCAGTTAGTTATCTTCTTTCATATAATGAAGTTTTTCCTCTTGAGCAAAGATCTTCGTCCTAACAAGGGGCTTCCGTTTAGTCGATAGCAATTCAGCAAAGAGAGAAGAGTTTCACTAAAATGGAGACGAACCGGAATAACGTCCGATCTTGTTTCTGGATTGAGTGGAAAAGGGATATATGAAGTTCGTTCTGTTCCTCTATGCATCTCTGTGATGGGTAAATCTCCATGAAAAAGGGGCAACTTTCGTGTAGTTTGTAATTGGATGTAACTATTCAGATTTTTTCGAGAATAAATCATTCTCTTAATAGATCTCGTCTTATTCCTCAATCTTCGAAGAATGCGGCGTTGTATTATTGTAAGTTCCCTGTTCCAAACATTTCCTTCAAGTAGACGACAAGTTTTAAATTTGAATGAAGGCATTCCTCCCTCACATGCATTTGCAACAGATTCTTACTAAGACCGGTAATCCCCATAGACACGGCCATTCTCGGCATCTTCACTGTTGCCCCTCTTCTCAAAGCCCTTCAAGAGGGAACTCAAACGAAGATACCTGCGAATGGTACTGCTACTTTTAAGCCTAGGGCTAATAGCAAGACAGAGAGATTCGTGACGTGGAGAGATGTGCTAGACTTTCTTTTTATCCTCTCTTTTCTCGCGTAACACTCACTTAATGGGGCTATTTGAATTGGAAGACAACGACAAAAGTGAAAGAAGGAGGTCTATTTCGTTGATCGATGTCAATGGAATCGGCTGGATTGGAGGAATCCGGAGCCACAAGGATCTTCAACGGGTTCGAAAGTCTTTTGATTCCAGGCGGCCGGCCCAATTCTATGGAATTCGCTATAAGTCAAGCTTGTCGACTATCAAAGGAAAGGCCGGTTCGAATTTCACTTCAAGAAAGAAGGCAGGAATTCCATCAATAATTGCCAAATCCTAAATTCAGTCTTCACTGATAGATAGAAAGAGAAATTCTGTAAAGCAAAGAGAAGGCTTGAAATCAAATCCATCTTAATACGAAATTTTGAAATCAAAAATCTTTCCACTTCCAGCGCACCTCCTTTCCATGCTACTTCTTTCTTTTCCACTTCATGACCAGGAATTATAGGTCGGCATTTCTTTCATTCCATCAAGAAAGGCACCTCTGGACGTCTGCTTCAACTTCAAGCCGGGGGACCATGGATCAAGATTTCTGGTTCCCCTTCTCTTTTCAACTTCGCAGTCTGCTACTATTAGAAGGATATGGATTTCTTTCCCCCGGATCCCGATTGATCGGGAGTGCTACTCTTTCCATCAAAGCCGTGGTTTGCTATTGATATAGATTAAAGACCGAACCTTTCTGCGAAAGCGTTACGGAAATGATCTACCTTTCGAATTTTGATCTTGACATGTCGGTGGTTTTTAACCGTAGCCTTCTTGCCCTAACCTAAGTCCAGGAACGGATCCTTTTGCCTGAAATGACTGGTATTTGCAACTGACTCATCCACTTTCTCCGTATAGTTGTGGATGGTTAAATTGCCTAGCCGGTCGACTCGTCCACCCAGTCAAGTGCAAAAAAACACAGTAGAATCACGCAACGCACGCTGCTGGTGTGCTTCCTGCACCACTTCCAATTGAAAAACAAATTTTAGTCATTTATGCAACTGTCAATGGATTCTGTGATCGAATGCCACTAGACAGAATTTCTCAATATGAGAGCGCCATTTTAAAGAGTATAAAAACAGAATTACTATGGAGGTCATACTGATTCTTATAAGCCATATGGTGAGAATCTCTACTACTATAGAAATTTTTTAACTAATTGAAATGTTATAGAATCAGTAGATATATGGCGGCTGACAATCTCTAAAACCCGAGTCTTAGTCTGACCAATCGGCTCGGACACCAGACCGCCCGTGCCCGCCCATTTTGTCTCGCCCTAAATGGAGGAACCGACTACCTCTTCGATTTACAATCTCAGAGCTAAGCCGACAGAGAGTGCTTCTCTCAATGGAGCATCAATGATCATCTTTGCACTGTCCAATTCGGGCATAGATTCGGAATACAGCCTTCCGTCTCCTCCTCCTTTCTGCTGGCGCGTGAGTTATACCGAGTACTTAGTAAATTATAGACCACTTCCAATTTTCTATTCACTCATGATCTGACCTACGAAAACCCGAACCGCTTAACCCCTTCATACTCGATTCATTAGGGTTGGGGATGGATGGAACCAATCAGAAGTGAAAATCGCGCAAGCGAAGCCGGGAAACGGGCCGCAGCGCAACAACTAGGACTCGTGTCGGAGGACTTTTGAGCGTGAGCTACCACTCATGCAGCGACATTACCGACTTTGAAATCTCGGGTTTTCAAATTGATGAAATAAAAAAAAATCATGTTTACACTCCATTTTCATTACGAGGATGTATCACGTCAGGATCCGTTGCTCAAACCGAATCACGCCAACGTTATGGAAGTTCCTGGATCGTATAAAATCAGAGTAGTACCAAAGGCAGCACCTTCTGATTTCATAATCAAAAATGGAAAATTGGCTATGGAGATTCCGTGCGGTCAGAAATTAATACAGACACAAAGGGCTTCGACAGGAAAGTCGTTTTGATCCAATCCATTCGTGGGGTCAAATAAAGACAAAAAAGGATATGTAAGTGACCTAGCACGGCAAAGCACTCTCCGAGGGGTATTTCCATGGATAGCCTTTGCCTTTCTTCGCTATATAAATAGAGGGCCGGAGGAAGAATTGCAACCATTTTACTTTGGCACACGAGGTGGCGCGTTCGTGGAGGCAACCCCAAGGAAGAGCAAAAAGAAGGTTGGGTGCTTCTGAGATTTCTTCTCTATAAGTAGTACATTCCATTTTATAGGGAAAGTACACGGGGCACTCACTTACTTATCTATTTCCCGGAATAAAAGAGAAAAGGAGGTGCATACGCTGTATTCAATATCTCTATGGGGTAAAGCGGGTTCAAAAATCAGTAACAAAAACCGGCGTTTGGTAACTTTATTAAAAAGTGACCGTCCTTCCTTTTTTTCAAATAAAGTTGATCAAATTGATGACAATGCATTGCCCCTTTGAGTGAAGAAGAGAAGGGCTTTGGATAGACAAATCATAGCCAGCTGGCGAGTCGCCCGGCTAGGCAATTTAACCATCCACTGGTCTTTTGGATTGAATATCCTACAAAAATGGAAAGTGGTTGGCCGTTCGATCGAGTCCATCCATTGAGGTCGTACCCTCCCAGGATGCATGAGTCTTCCGCATCTTCTACTAAGAATAGTGCCCACCCCCTTTCCTAGCTGACCTCTGAAAAAAGAAAAAGGAGTAAATTCGGCTCATCTGCAGAAGGTGGAGCATGGTTTCCTTAATCTCCAAAGCATAAGAGTGGTAAGGAAGCGCACCGAAGGGAGTTAATGCTTTACTCTTACTGGAGTTCTTGTTGTTGAGCTGGATTTCTTGTTGTTGATCCTCCCCGAAAAAAAGCCGGAAAACTGTAAATGAAGCTTACATCACCTAACCTAAAAGGATTTGTGCATATTTTGAAAAACAACCTAAATCTAAGACTACCCATCAATCATCCAACACAACCAACTATTCAGAAAAGAGAAATGAATTACGTTTTCCGTGGTTTTCCCATGTTACAACTTCCGTACCAATTCGGTCGATCCGGAATGGATCGGTTAAACATTCCATTAGGGAGCCTGGTCTTGACTTTTCTGTGTGGTATTCATTCTCGTTCGGCTCTTGGAATCACATCCAGCAGTGGTGGGAACAGCTCGCAAAATCCAACCACTTCACCTACTTCATTGCGCCCTATCTTACCACTTGACTAGTAAAAAGCCCTTGTACTAAAAAAAAAATCGAATATATACTACACGAAAGTTGCCCCTTTTTCATGGAGATTTACCAGAAGCAATTCCTTTTATAAGCTTGAAAATAGGCGCTGTAAATCAATTTCTGACTCGGCCTGGCCCGGTCGCCCTACGCGACTGGCGCTTCAAAAGGGTTTGTGGATAGAATCCCCCGAGAAGGGTTAAAATGGCAGTTCCTGCTCCTTGGGAGGTAGGGATTCCTTGAATCTACTCCCTGGTACGCTTCAGAACCTAGCTATGAGTCTATGCCCCGATCTTGGGACTAAAGGCTCTCACGCTTTTTCTTTTTCATTCACGATTTGATGTTCTATATTCCTCTCTAGTCTAGATTCCTCGAAACCCTGATCAGGCGGATGGCCTAGCTAACCCCTTTCTTCGTGCTTTTACGAAAGATCGCTTCGCTTGCCATTGAACGGATCACAGGAAAGAACCCAGCAGATAGAATCCGGAAAGAGCCAAGACAAAGATACTGCAGCAGCATTGCACACATTAAGACACCTACGGTTTAGAGAATGACCAGGTCTTACACACCTAAACAAGAAAGACATAAAAGAAGTGCTTTCATGCCTTCCCCACAGGTATATACCACGGTTCCCTCTGCTGCCTTCTCACCGTTAAGCCCTTCTTAGAAGATGCAGTCAGTAAGCTCTCACTTATCTTCTTCATTTACGAAAATAGATAGATAAGAAAAGATGTCAGCTTGTAGTGGATGAACTTGCAATGGCTCTAGCTGATTGAGATAGGTTGCCTTATTCTGTATGTAGAGTCCCGGTTGCGGGCTCATTCCCATTCACAGGCACCTCAGGGTAGACCAGCTCCTGTTGAAGAATAAGGCTTTTGAGCTGCCTGAGCATTGAATTTGGAACACAGGCCAAACGAAGTCGTACTGAGGACCCTAAGTACTGTCAAATCGGTGCGTATAACATCCCCTTGAAAATAGCTGGACCTATTATTGAAGGGGGCTCTAACATCATCAAATTCTGTTATTTAACCCCAGATTAATTATTAATGAGTAGCACAGAAGGCCACTCGCGCCACAGAAGTGGTATATAAGTGGTTATCCTTAGCAGAGTGGTGGTACGACACTACTTATCATACTACAATGAAAATGACCCCATTTGAATTGAAGCCCTCTATCGCTATGCTCCAACACTTATACCTATGCCCCAGCCTGAAGGTTCCAATGTTGCCTCCGCGAAACTCAGAGTTGGGACTAGCCGCATGTCATCTTTCTCAGAGTCTGAGCCTGACACCTCTATTATTACATCAAACAACAATCGAGGTCTTCCCTTTCCCAATGAAAGTTTCATTCAAGTCGTCACCTTAGCGAAAGCACTAAGTAAGCAAACTACCTTAATTCATGCGATCACATAAAAACATAAACTTTGAGGCTCAATAGCTAAATACATGGCAATTGAATCATAAGCCGAGATCATAAAGAGCATACTGCGAGTAGGAAGTGGAATTAATACAATGGATTCAAAAGTGCTGTGAACAGAAAATTCTGCCAAACACAACAAAGACACTTAGCACAAACACAACAAAGACACTTAGCATAGGAGTCTATCTCCAGTAAGCATAGGAGTAGATCTCCACCAAACAAAGAAAGATAAAGCCATGCATTAAAACACAATACTTTGCGTTTACAGACACTTATTTCAATCTTCTAGAAAGAGTCGGCGACTCTAAACGATTCCTGAGACGACTGTTCTCTATGGCTAGAGAACAACCTACATCCGAACTCTCTTTAATTTGATATCTTTTTTTTATATTCTATTTATATAAAGGCCCCAGAACGCTAAAAGGTGAGGGAACCAGCTCTTTTTCCCCTTTCAAACAAATCGAAATGATTGAAGTTTCTCTATTTGGAATCGTGTTAGGTCTAATTCCTATTACTTTGGCTGGATTATTTGTAACTGCATATTTACAATACAGACGTGGCTTTGAAGGAATAGACCAGAACAGATGAAAGTCTTCAACGTCTGACAGCAGCTTATTAAGCTATTAGTCTTTCTAATTTAATAGGCGAGTACTTTTTTTATAGTTATTGCTATAGTTATCAGTCATTATCAGGTAGATCATCTTGGTATTTGATGCGCCCATCGATCAGATCAGGATATTTATCCAAAGATGAAAGTATTTCAACTACTGAAAGGGGAATGGAGCTCTCTCCATCTCTCCTAAACTTCCCCCCGGTTTCGGCCCGAGCTGTATGAGGCAGAAACTCGTCCCACGTACGGTTCGTAGGCCGAGCCCCACCCCAGCAGTAAGGGTGCGGCTTAGGTTAACTAACACAAAGAAGATAAAGAAGAAATAGACTCTACTATTCTCAAAAAACCTTTCACCGATCTCACTACAGCAGATACTAAACCTACCGAACTCACTACAGCAGATACTAAACCTACAGAGGAGAACCCTCAGAGTGATATGAAAAAACCTCCATGAAGAAAAGGCCATAGAAGCGATCGAATCGGTTGATAGCACACCAAGGTTCCCACATAAGCAGTGGTAGGATCGAATCGGTTGATATCACCCCAAGGTTACCACATAAGCAGTGGTAGGATCGAATCGCTTCTTAGGTTGCAGCGCGATAGAGGCTTGCTTTCTTAGTTAGCTTAGCTTTCTAGCTAGTTTTTTGATATAGCTATCTATCTATTAAATAGTCTCGGTTTTCATATTTTGATATGTGCGGTCCTCAATCGCCGGACGGCTGCCCTCCATCCCCTTGCTTCACGTGCGTGCCCTTCTTATCATATCAACAATAAAGAAATGATTCCACTTTTGCAGCCTTTCCAGTTCTTTATCCTTCACATTTCTTTTCGGCTCGAGGGGAGAGAATAGAAGCAAGCATTTCCCGTTCAGTCGGTAAGGCTGCTTTTACGCTCAAATACAAATGAAATTCGTGCTCAGTTCAAGTCAGCAGGATCTATCTCTTATGCAAGGTTTATTGATGAAAGTTACCTATTATTGTAAATCTATATTTTATATATAAAGTAAAAAAGGCGCTCTCGTGCAATCTAAACAAGACAAACTTACAGAATCAAAGAACCTAACAAATGTAGGCGGAATACACTCATGATCTGCTTCACAAATGGGAGATTGGGTCGAAATCTATTTGTGAGAGTGTAGCGGGGGTAAGGAGGCCGCCAGAGAGGAAGGCAAACCGGCCTATTAAGCGCAGCTAAGCTAATATGCGCCGGAGAAAGCCAGGGCAGCTACCTAACGGACTAAGAAGAAGCCCCAAGAAAGAGTCTTCTTACAGGTTAGTTGATAGCTTTCCAGTGTGACCTCTGATCTACAAGCTCGGGGCTCGACGAAAGAGAAA